>CM073589.1:47550333-47871547 GCA_037074715.1 Magnolia kwangsiensis | reverse complement strand
ATGAAAATGGGAAGCAGATTGGCTGTGCCCCTTTTTTCTGAAGCTATATGGGGCCACATAGATGCCCATGACAAATCCACTCCATCCCAAGACGACAATAATACATGATTCTAATAATTAGACAGATCAAAAACTCATGTGGGCCATACCACACGAAAAAACAGGGATTGAACGCCCACCATTGAAAACTTTGTGGGTGCCACAGAAGTTTCGTTTGAGGATGATATTTGGCTACCATTTATCCAATGGAAATAACCTAATGAACGGTTTGGATACCATGTAAATATTATGGTCAGCTCCAAGAAGGTGTGTCAACCTTGGACATTTTCGTTCCCACTGTCTCATTTGGTGTGGCCCACCTGAGTTTTGGATCTTCCTGATTTTTAAATTCCTCCCTTATTTTGGTCTTGTAAAACTGATTAGCGAAGTGAATTCGTCACGAGATCTCTATGGGCACCACAAAATTTCCGATAACATGGGTATAGGAGTATCTATGTGTGACCGGGACACAGGCAATCCGTGTCTAGGAAAATGCCATGCCTCGTACCCCTAAGCATCATGGCTGTTGAAATTATCTCTCTCACGGATGAATGTTTTTCACCTCCACGCACGTGTCTTAACTGGTGCATGAGGTGTAGCTCTCTTCCATGTCTCTTTACAGATACACATGAACGTGCATACATTTCAATGTTGCACACATGCAAGAGATCAAAGCTTTCAATTAGGTGGGTCCATGCAATCAGATCTTCCCGTCCAAAACCCAGGCTTCTACTCTCCAAATTGTATATGTTGGAATATTCGGTTGAATCAAATACATTATTAAAAAGAAAAAAGAAAAAATGAGATAGAAGACTTATAAAATTGAGTCGGGGCATAACATAGGTCACTTCGCTTGAAATCAAATTTGCTCTCCTTAGACATCATTCGAAGTATAACAGGTTTCCAGAGTAATTGACCTACAGGATCCAATGACTATAAGTCAGTCCCAACAATGCACTCACTATATGAAGGCTTGAATCACTTGCAGTTTAATCCAAAAGTATTGAGTTAACTCAACAATGTACTCAGGAACAAAAAGATCATAAAATAGAAATGGACTTAAAAAGTTTTTCACGGTAGAATATAAAATTTTTTTCATAGTTTTGAAAATAGAATGGAAGTCTTTATATAGATTCTAAAGTGGTGCATTAAGCACCCTTTTGAAAGGATTTGGTCCATTGCATTTAAACCCAACACGTACAACCAACCGACTAAACAAATCTCTTTGTTTCAAAATTAAAAAGGCGCAAGTGCAAATACACTCTCATACAAAATAAAATCCTGCAAATACACACATACCCACACAAGTACACTCGCGCCCACACCCGTAGCCACGGCCCGGCCCGTCGCACATACACATGGGCACACAAACAAGGACTCGGACTCGGGCTCGACTTGGATTTGCGCATGCACACATGTGTGATCAATGACATAAATTAGAGCTATTAACATAGCCCCCACATGACTAAATTTACTTGCCCTTGAATGGGACTCAAGCCGCAGGGTAAAAAGCCTATTTTATATACAAGAAAACTTTCTTAGGCAAATTTGACGTGGAACTTAACTCAGAACTCAAAAGTAATAGAAATTTTAAATTTGGAACGAAATCGAAATATTTAAAATTCCTCATTTTCTTATAAATTTTAAAACAAAATACAACATTCTCACACATGTTTTAAATTTATATATATATATATATATATATATATATATATATATATATATATATATATATATATATATATATATATATATATATATATATATATATATATGAAGCATATCCTAAAACCATTGAGAATCTTTTGTGATAACTCACACATGGTTTCATTCTCTAATAACAACAAGCATTCATTAAGGTCGAGGCATATCGACATTAAGTATCTTGTTGTGAAGGAAAGATTTCTTTTTTTCTTTTTAAGAACCCTGAGATTCATTTCATGATGGAAAGATTACAGGGACTGAATTTCGGGTCACCACAAGAACACAAAAAGAGAATATGGGCAACCTATCGTAAAAGGAAAAGAAACTATACATGCTCTGTCACCCTGATGGCACCTAACCCGACTTTATCTAACACTACCCTCCCTCGGATATCTTGAGGGAGGTCCCGTAAAGTGTGGAATAGTCTGTTCTCTTAAGAACTGTTGCCTAAATGTCACGCCCCAAATCTGAAAATTGGATTCACAGGAATTTCGATCACCGAATCCGGTGCCGACAGCCTCCGTAGTACCCCATTCTCGGCTCCTAGCATTCATATGCCAGATTCCAATCCTGTAATCTTACAAGGAGGATTCTTGTTTAATGTACATTTAACTCGTAATAAGCATAACCACAATATTACCCAATTCACAAAGGCAACATTGTCATCACATATCCACTAATATAATCATTTGAGTACAATACTGAAAGGAAAATACATAAATAGAAAATCAAGCTCCGGAAGACCACTGCATGCTCCAAGCTCAACACTACTGCAACCTAACATCACCTGCACGCATCTATTGTGCATAACCTTATAGAAAGCTTAAAGGGTGGTGTAAGTGTGTGCACAAGGTAAGTGTCAAGTATTCAATACAATGTCATAATCATACAATACCAGAAATACTGGTAATCCATAAATCGTCCAATGTCGAAATAAACAAAAATACTGATAAGATCATGTCACGCCTCAAACTCGAAAACCGGGCTCACAAAATTTCGGATCGCCGAATCCGGCGCCGACAGCCTCCGTAGAACCCCATTCTCGGCTCCTAGCTCCCATTCGCCAAGTTTCGATCCTGGGATGCTACGAGGAGGATTTTCAATGTTAGTTTGATTCGTAATAAGCATAACCAAAGGCATAACCCACAAACAACAACCAGGAACTTCATTACATTTCCACTATGATCAAAAACTTTACAAGTACAATGAGTATAAAGGAAAATACAATGGTAAGGAACAAAAACTCCAAAACGCTCTGCAACGTGCTCCTGCCTTAGCGCTGCTGCGATCCAACGTCACCTGCACGCAACGGTCTTGCATAAGCTTATAGAAACCTTAGAGGGTGGTGAAAGTGTGTGCGTAAGGTAGTAATATGAACATGCAATGTCGGAGTAAAGCGGAATATACAGATGAATCTATAATATCATGAGCCGTACCAAGGCTTATGCGATGCAAGACATGAATGGTATCGGCCATCCCAAGGCCATGCGATGTGCAATGCAACTCAAGCATACAGATCCCCATCTATGTCCACACATCAATACAGCTCCAATATGGAATATCACCGGGGTCTAGTACACTCTAAACCAGATTGCCGCCACATCGCGGGCAATAAGGTAAGTGGAAGAGACCACATTATCCGTCTGCCAATATCGGGCGTGACTGGTCGATAGCGGACCCATTCCTCGAGCTGGTCAAACTCAGCCTAGCATTGCCCCCTACACTCGGGCGGATAAGGCCGCACCCCCTTCCAACCGACCACGACACAGTGGAGAGCGCAACCGTCTGGTAATCGATATTCAACGCTCATCTACCCACTCGGTCTAGACGTTGAAGCAACCTCTTGGTACCATAAGGGTTTAGAGACTTTCACCCAGGGATATCAATAGCATCCCATATAGAACAAGATTTTCGGTATCCAATCCTGCCAACCACGATGCGTCTGTGGAGGCTACGGCCCTGATGTCGCTAGGGCGTACAATACCCATGTCACACAAATGCGAAATGCATGATTTACGCTATCCAATCATGCAACAAATCCTTCGCATATCGTGCGCTGATGTAGGGCAACACTGCCTAACCAGGAGCCCATAAACAACCTGCCCGAAGGCATATGCTATGATCAGTCAATCCTCATATCAAGCATGCATATGATGCGTATGATCATGAGTCATGAAACTACACTAAAATGTAAATGAGTGATGATCCATTCTTACAACGCAGATGGGCCTGGACGGCCTATACGCAGCAAGTACGGCCCAGTAATGGGCCCTAAGGAGAGTCGTAATGTGGACATCCAACCAACATTACACTCGTAATGTGGACGTCAAACCAACATTGCTCCCAAGGTACGATCTTTGTAAACATCGGTACTTCGTCTGTAATGGATTTACACATTGCAATGGACCGTAGGTTCTTCCCATTGGACCTTACATATATATCAAATGGGCCATATCTTATGGGCCTTCTATTCATCAGATGGGCCACATAATTGGGTCATACCAATGGGTCTTATGTGCATTGCAATGTGTCAAAATCCGTGGGCCTTGGATTGCATCAAATGAGCTTAGTCTCATGCGTCTAATATGTGACCAATGGGCCACACCAATTGGGTCCCACATGTGGATCAAGTGGGCCTCAACCCATAGACCTAACATGAGTCAAATGGGCCTAAACCCCTAGGCGTTATCAAATAAAATGGGCCTAACTCATGGGTCTCAAATAAATCCAATGGGCCTAATCCCATTGACCCTTTTTATAATCAAATGGGTTTAGTCCCATGGGCCCTACAATGTATCAAATGGGTCCACTTCCATGGGCTTTAAGAATGCAACAAATGGGTCCAATTTCATGGGCCTTGGAATACCTCAAAAGGGCCTAGTCTTATGGACTTAGAACATAACAAGTGGGCCTAAACCCATAGGCCCTTTTACAAAGCAAATGGGCCTAGCCCATAGGCCTTAAATAGTCCAAATGGGCCTAACCCATAGGCCTTGCATGCATATCAAAGTGGGCCTAAACCCATAGGCCTTAAATATCAAGTGAGCCTAAGCCCATAGCCTTTACATAAATCAAATGGGCCTAACCCATAGGCCTTTTTGCTCACATGCAACATAATGGGTCCCACTGCCGCTGGACAGTGGGGATGGCACGTGCATCAAGGAGGACTCCACCGTCCGCTGGACGGTGGAGACGCTACGGTGTGAAGGTGGGCGCCACTGTCCACTGGACAGTGGACTTACAACACACACATAATTGTGGGTCCCATGTGAGGCCCACTGTAATATTTATTTGGCATCCAACCCGTTGATAAGGTCAAACAGACCTGGTTAAAGGAAATTTACAAATTTCAGCTTGTTTCAAAACTTTTGTGGGCCCCGAAAAAGATTTCAATGGAAGACGTTCATTCACACTGTTTCCTATGATGTGGGCCACCTGAGCATTGGATCAGGCTGATGTTTGGAGGGGGGCCACTTTAGGGGGTGGCCCACCACCTAAACAGATTGGATCGCAAATAAACACCACTGTGGGGCTCACGTGCAGGGCCGTGGGTGGCCAGCGGCCGCCTGCCCGCCGTTGCAACAGCGCTGGCAGCACCTGCGCTGGCCTGACAGCGGCAGTCTCTTGCTGCCTCACTCCACCTCTCTCTCTCCTTTAATTTTAATTTTTGCCAAAAATCACGTGTGGGGCCCGCTTCCTGGAAATCCACTCCAGCCATGGCGTTCTACAGATCGCAACAGACAAAAAGAGTCCGAAGTTTGAATTTTTTTGATGCTTGGAAAGTGAAATAAAACAAGATAATGATTTTGAATGGTAATGATGCGTTCTTCGACGCCATGGCCCACCAGGTCTTCCAATCAGCCCCAAACTTCTACCCAACGGCTAAAATATTGTAGGTAAGAGGATGGACGGCTTAGATTGTTCAAATACATCATGATGGGGCCTAAGCAAGTGGGCCACCAAAAGCTTCTCTTTTACTTCTTTCCTTTTTTTTTTTTCCTTTGAAACGTCCAGCGTCTGGGACGCTGGACGGTTTTAATATATATATATATATTTTTGAGAGTGGTGGGCCCTGATGAAGTGGGCCACCACTGATGGGTGATGAGTGTACAACACATATGGTGGGCCCCACTTTAATAAATCTTAAAAAAAATAATGTCAAGGTGGGATCCATTCAAGTGGGCCACACAATCCTATTGCATAAAAATAAAATAAAATAAAATAAAATAAAAGAAATAGAAGAGAGAGAGACATGGAGAGTGGGACACGCCTTGTGATGGAGGGACCCCGACATTATAGGCCCTCCCTTACAACGAATCATACATCAAGTGGGCCTTAAAGCATGAGGGACCATCAAACTTAAAATCAACGGTGGAGATCCTTTCCCCACCAATATGGATGGTCTAGATGACCTTTTTTTAATGGAATAAACATCATGATGGGGTCCATGGAGAATGGTCCCATCATGGAGTGATCATGATGATCCAAATGGGCCATCGGCCACGTTTTAAGGTCCCAAGTGAGATTCACACCATTGATCGGTGGGCCTCACTTGGCACATCATAAAAATAAGAAAAACTAGAATGATCTAGCACCCACCGTCCGATCTTCTTGCTCCTAGGAGTTCCTTGGCACCTTAACTTGGATTTCAATGGTTAAGATGAAGAATGGAGGGTTGAGATGGGAGATGATGGGGTAGGAAGGTGGGCCACTTGGAGCTTAGGAGAGTTTGAAAAACTCCACACGTATGGGGCTTGAGATTTTTCTTGGAGATTTGAAATGAGAAAGAGAGAAAGAGAGAGAGTTGTAAAGGGAGAGAGAGAGAGTGATGGATGGATGTGGTGAGTGATGGTTGTGTAAGAAAAGCTTGACTTTTAAGGCTTTTGTATAAGAGAGGTATGGGTGGTGAAGACTTTTGTGGCTTTTTGTGTAAGAGAGGTATGGGTGGTGAAGACTTTTGTAGTTGCTTGGGAAAAGAGAATAAAGTGATGTGTACTTGACATGTGATGGATTGATGAGTTGATTGATTGATGGGATTAATGTGATTGATGTGACACATCGTAGAGATTTTCTTGGGTTTCGCAACGCGTGGCGTTTTCTCGCACCCAACGCTGGCCCATTTCTCTTGACCAGGGTATCGCCTCGGCGCGCGAGTCGCGGTATCGGAACTGCAACAACGGCGCGGTCGTTATGGTATTGGTCTCGGGTTAAGTCAACTCGGGTTGTCGGCATATGAATCAGGTTCGCGCATCGATATCGGTTAAGGGTTGAAGGTCACCGGAATTCGACCGGTAAGACCGTGAAAGTCTATGGAAAGGTACAGACTAAGATACAGGTCTTACAGCTCTCCCCTCCTTATAAAAATTTCATCCTCGAAATTTACACAAGCATCGCAAATAAGCATAACTCGCGAAGAATAAGAAACATAACGACATAATATAGAATCAGGGATAGCATACAAAATATAATGCAGGATCAATCATCAAAGAGATGAGGGTAACGCTCTCGAATCTCAGCCTCACGCTCCCAAGAAGCCTCCTCTATAGAATGGTGACCCCACTGCACCTTCACCAACAGAATGATCTTGGTTCTGAGGACCTGCTCCTTCCGATCAAGGATACGGACTGGCTACTCAATGTAAGAAGCGTCCTCACGAACCTCCAACAGCTGCCAATCAATAACGGGAACTATGTCTGACCCACACTTCCTCAACATGGAGACGTGAAAAATGTCATGGATGCCAGACAACTATGATGGCAAGGCAAGCCGATAGGCCACGACGCCAACGCCACCAGTGATCTCAAAAGGTCCTATGAATCTCGGGACAAGCTTTCCCTTCGCTCCAAATTGAACTACGCCCTTCATGGGCGAGACCTTGAGATACACAAGGTCCCCTATATCAAACTCTAAGGGATGACGCCGACGATCAGCAGAACTCTTCTGTCGGCTCTGAGCTGTGCGCATCCTCTGCCTAATGACGTCAATAGCATCTGAAGTCTCCTGCACAAGCTCGGGACCTAGGAGACGACGCTCTCCAACCTCAGTCCAACAACTCGGTGATCTGCATGGTCTGCCATATAGTGCCTCAAAATGAACCATGCCGATGGTCGCCTGATAGCTGTTATTGTACGCGAACTCAGCCAATCGCAGATGCTCATCCCAGCTACCTCGGAAGTCAATCGCGCAGGCCCGAAGCATATCCTCAAGTATTTGATTGACCCTCTCGGTCTGGCCATCGATCTGCGGATGGTACGCGGTGCTGAGCTGCAAATCAGTCCCCATCGCACGCTGGAAGCTCCTCCAAAACTGAGACGTGAACCTCGAGTCACGGTCAGAAACGATCGAGACTGGAACGCCATGCAGTCTCACAATCTCCTCGATGAATATTCTCGCAAGCCGGTCCATAGACCAAGTCGCACGCATCGCAAGGAAATGTGCCGACTTCGTCAGACGATCCACAACAACCCAAATGGCATCATGACCGCGCTGAGTCCTCGGAAAAACTATAATGAAATCAGTCGACACGTGCTCCCACTTTCACATCGGGACACTCAACGGCTGCAATATACCAGGAGGTCTCTGATGATCGGCCTTGACACGCTGGCACGTGTCACACTCAGCCACAAAACTGGCGATCTAGCGCTTCATCCCCTCCCAAAAATACTGTCGCCTCATGTCACGGTACATCTTCGTCGAGCCCGGGTGGATAGAAAACCGCGATCGATGTGCCTCGGTCATAAGATCTCTGCGTAACTCTGGAATATCCGGGACACATAATCGGCCTCCGAAACGAAGTCCACCGTCTGTACCAATCTGCCAATCTTCCTGACCCTCAGATGCCGCCTCAGCCATATAACTCTGCAACGACTCATCAGCCTGCTGAGCCTCGATCACCCTAGTGACAAGAGAGGGTTGAATCGACAAGCTCGATAACTGTACGATGGAAAACTGCAGGCCGAACTCAAAGTCATACGCTGCAATATCCTCAAGCATCCGCCACTCCTGGATCATCATATGCGCCACTAGGCCTCGTGGCTGACGGTTGAGGGCATCTGCCACCACGTTCGCCTTGCCCGGGTGATACCGGAGGTCAAAATCATAGTCTTTCAAGAGCTCCATCCAGCGCCTGTGTCTCATATTCAACACAGACTGCGAGAAGAGGTACTTCAAGCTCTTGTGATCAGAGAAGAGCTCGAACCTAACCCCATAAAGATAGTGCCTCCACACCTTCAGTGCGAAGACAACTGCAACCAGCTCCAGATCATGTGTAGGATAGTTCAGCTCATGGACCTTGAGCTGACGAGACGCGAAGGCCACTGGTCTCCCGTGCTGCATCAGGACAGCACCCAAACCGATATGCGAGGATCAGTGAATACAATAAAGCCGTCACTCCCAGAGGGAAGAGTGAGGACAGGAGCGGACATCAGACGGTCCTTCAACTCCATAAATGCTAGCTCGCAGGCGTCACTCCAAATAAACTCTACGCCCTTTTGAGTCAACCTGGTCAGCGGGGCTGCAATACGAGAAAAACCCTCGATGAAACGTCGGTAATAGCCCACTAAACCAAGGAAACTACGGATCTTTATCACAGTTGTGGGCTGGCCCCACTGACGCACTGCCTCGACCTTCGAGGGGTCCACTGCGACACCCTCCCTCGTCACCACGTGACCGAGGAACTTCACCTCCTCCTGTCAGAACTCGTACTTCTCCAGCTTCACATAAAGCTGGTGTACGCGGAGGGTCCACAAGGTAATCTCCAAGTGCTGATCATGCTCCTCACGGGTCCTCGAATAGATAAGAATGTCGTCGATGAAGACTACAACAAACTGATACAGATATGGGCGGAAGACCTCGTTCATCAGCTGCATGAAGACCACAGGTGCATTGGTCAGTCCGAAGGACATGACCTGAAACTCAAAATGACCGTAATGCGTCCTGAATGCCGTCTTCGGAATGTCCTCATCTCGGATCCGAATCTAATAATAACCGGAACGCAGGTCAATCTTCGAAAAGAACTGTGCACCCTGCAGCTGGTCAAACAAATCATCAATCCTAGGGAGCGGGTAATTGTTCTTGATCGTGACTTTGTTGAGCTCACGATAGTCAACGCAGAGCCTCAACGAACCATCCTTCTTCTTCACGAAGAGTACCGGCGCTCCCCACGGCGAACTGCTCGGACGGATGAAACCCAACTCTCGCAACTCGTCCAACTGCTTCTACAGTTCCCGTAACTCTAACGGTACCATACGATACGGGGCCTTCGAAATAGGCGCGGTACCGGGCACGAGATCAATCTGGAACTCGGTGAGTCGACGAGGCGGTAATCCCGGAATCTCCTGGAACACATTGAAAAAATCGCATACTATGGGCAAATGGTCGATGTAGGCGGCAACAGGCTCCTCTATAGCACAGGACATCAAGCAAGACAACCGCTCTCCTCTGGCCTCTGCAACGAACTGAAATTGTTGCACGCCGAGTATACAAAATGTGACAGTCCTCGCGGCGCAGTCCAAAATGGCATAATACTCAGTGAGCCAATCCATGCCCAGGATGACGTCGAACTCGGATATCGGCAAAACAAATAAATCAGCGGGCAGGAAGGTATCCTCAACCAAAATGGGGCATGACGAGCAAAATCGCCCTAACACTGCAGTCCTCCCCAAGGGAGTCGATACAGATAGGCCCTTACCAGTATACTCCAACGGTAAGCCAGCCGATCGACAGAAGCTATCGGCCACAAAAGAATGAGATGCACCGAAATCAAAAAGCACACGTGCAATGCATGCAGAAACTGGAAGTATACCCTCAACGACTCCTCCAGATGTCTGCGGATCCTGCTGAGACGCATAAAATCTAGCCTAAGCTGGCTGGGGAGGTGCCTGTCCCCTCTAAACGTGCTGCTGTTGCTGCTGGGGTCACTGAGGCGGTCGAAACTGCTGCCTCTGCTGCTATGGCCTCTGAGGCTGGTAATAATGCTGATGCTACTGCTGAGGTGGCCTCGGTGGTGGAGGCTGCTGTCACTGTTGCTGTGGGGGTCTCTGCTTCTGCGGTGGAGGTCTTTGCTGCTGTGGACCTCTCAGCTGTTACTAGGGGCTGGGACACTCCCATGAACGATGTCCCGTCGTACTGCACCTAAAGCAAGTGCCGGTGAACTGCCTCTGAGGTGGTGGTGGAGGTGCTGCTGGTGCTGAGGGTGCTCGGAAGGCTGGGCGACCTGTGCGCCTCTGCTGCTGTGGTCGACGCTGCTGGGAATCACTGGAAGAAGCCTGCATCTTTCGGTCTCTCCTCTGACCACGATCAGACTGAGAACCGGCCCACTCAGTCTCGTAAATCTAAGCTCTCCGCACTACTGCCTGAAAAGTGAGGAGCTCATGCCCAATAACACGACCTCGAAGGCCGTAACGTAAGCCGTGCTCGAAACGGTTGGCCTTCCTCCCCTCGTCATCAACCATGTACGGTGCGAATCTCGATAGTGCCATAAAACGGGCCACGTACTGTGCCACAGTCATGTTTCCCTGCACCAGAGTCTCGAACTCTAAGGCTCGCTGACGATGAATATGGTCGGGGAAGTACTACTCCTCGAATTGATCAACAAAGTCCTCCCATGTCCAGACATACTCAGGTCTGACAACACGGGTAACAGAGGTCCACCAATGCTCGACCTCACCCTGAAAGAGAAATACTGCTAAACGGACGCGCTGCTCGGTCGTACATGACATGGTATCGAATATCTTCTCCATATTGGAGCGCCATCTCTCTGCTGCGGTCTGATCTGGTTCGCCCTCGAAACGTGGGGGATCAAGCCGTCTGAACTCACGAAGTAAGGCGCTAGCGCTCCTGCTCTGCCTGAGCTGGTGAAACAACTGGGCGTCTGCCCTGTCCTTGGAGTGCGGCTGTCACAGCCTGTAACATCTGCTGTAACTAAGAGGCACTCATAGTCACAGTCGGCTCCTCATCGGCCTCAGGTGGAGGAATGTCATCCTCAAGGATAGAAGCAGGGATCTCTGAGGGTGGAACGGGAGACGCAGGGGGTAAAGCTGGAGCCTCCGATGGTGAAGCAGAATCCTCAGGTGGTGGTGCGGGAGTTGATCGGGTAACTCTCCCAGGCGTCATGTCCTACAGGAAAGAGCGAAGGCGCCTATCAACTTCAAAACTCTTGAAGGTACGCACGTTAACGGTCTGTATAGGAAGGTCGCGAAGCTATCCAAACTTCAGGATTTAGACATTCCATACTCATAAAAGACATGTAATGTTGTTCTCGGTTGTTCCCAAGTCATGCTCTGATACCAACTTCTGTCACGCCCCAAACTCGAAAACCGGGCTCACAAAATTCTCGATCTCTGAATCCGGCGTCGACAGCCTCCGTAGAACCCCATTCTCGGCTCCTAGCTCCCATTTGCAAGGTTCCGATCCTGGGATTCTACGAGGAGGATTTTCAATGTCAGTTTGATTCGTAATAAGCATAACCAAAGGCATAACCCATAAACAACAACCAGGAACTCCATTACATTTCCACTATGATCAAAAACTTTACAAGTACAATGAGCATAAAGGGAAATACAATGGTAAGGAATAAAAACTCCAAAACGCTCTGCAACGTGCTCCTGCCTCAGCGCTGCTGTGATCCAACGTCACCTGCACACAACGGTCGTGCATAAGCTTATAGAAAGCTTAGAGGGTGGTGAAAGTGTGTGCGCAAGGTAGTAATATGAACATGCAATGTCGGAGTAAAGCGGAATATGCAGATGGATCTATAATATCATGAGCCGTACCAAGGCTTATGCGATGCAAGACATGAATGGTATCGGTCATCCCAAGGCCATGCGATGTGCAATGCAACTCAAGCATACAGATCCCCATCTATGTCCACACATCAATACAGCTCCAATATGGAATATCACCGGGGTCTAGTACACTCTAAACCAGATTGCCGCCACATCGCGGGCAATAAGGTAAGTGGAAGAGACCACATTATCCGTCTGCCAATATCGGGCGTGACTGGTCGATAGCGGACCCATTCCTCGAGCTGGTCAAACTCAGCCTAGCATTGCCCCCTACACTCGGGCGGATAAGGCCGCACCCCCTTCCAACCGACCACGACACAGTGGAGAGCGCAACCGTTTGGTAATCGGCATTCAACGCTCATCTACCCACTCGGTCTAAACGTTAGAGCAACCTCTTGGTACCATAAGGGTTTAGGGACTTTCACCCAAGGATATCAATAGCACCCCATGTAGAATAAGATTTTCGGTATCCAATCCTGCTAACCATGATGCGTCTGTGGAGGCTACGGCCCTGATGTCGCTAGGGCGTACAATACCCATGTCACACAAATGTGAAATGCATGATTCACGCTATCCAGTCATGCAACAAATCCTACGCATATCGTGCGCTGATGTAGGGCAACACTGCCTAACCAGGAGCCCATAAACAACCTGCCCTAAGGCATATGTTATGATCATTCAATCCTCATATCAAGCATGCATATGATGCGTATGATCATGAGTCATGAAACCACACTAAACATGTAAATGAGTGATGATCCATTCTTACAACGCAGATGGGCCTGAACGGCCTATACGCAGTAAGTACGACCCAGTAATGGGCCCTAAGGAGAGTCGTAATGTGGACATCGAACCAACATTACACTCGCAATGTGGACGTCAAACCAACATTGCTTCCAAGGCACGATCTTTGTAAACATTGCTACTTAGTCTGTAATGGATTTACACATTGCAATGGACCGTAGGTTCTTCCCATTGGACCTTACATATATATCAAATGGGCCATATCTTATGGGCCTTCTATTCATCAGATGGGCCACATAATTGGGTCATACCAATGGGTCTTATGTGCATTGCAATGGGTCAAAATCCGCGGGCCTTAGGTTGCATCAAATGAGCTTAGTCTCATGCGTCTAATATGTGACCAATGGGTGATGAGGGTCAAATATTGCATATCAGACAATGATTATTGCCGAATTTTACTTACAATATAATGTTTAATGCCATATTTTAATTATATTTTGATTGCAGGAGGAAATCAAGAGCGTAGATTAAAAAGTGATATTAACAGCGTGGATTTGACGTTACAAAGTCACCAGAGCAAGGGACGCACTCCATAGGACCAAGATCAACGGATTTACACACCATGGATCCAAGAAAATAAAGTCGTTCCCGTTAAAGAGGCCTGAAAATGGTGCAGAATGCAAGATCACATGGTTCCCGTCGTCCAATCAATTTGAAACTTCATATATGGGATGAGGGCCATAAATTAACCGTACATATCAAATTTCAGTCATTGAAGATCTTGAAAAGTGGGCCAATAAACAGATCAGCTCATAAATCTCTAATTTGGGGCCCACCTGCTACCTGGATATACTTCAAAATTCATTTTAACGGTTTAAATAATATGAGAAAAAGTATGAACGGTGTGATTTCTAAAAATATTACAGTGGGCCCTGTATACACTGCGTGTGCATAAAGTACGTAAGTGCATGCAGTGCACTAGAACCGCTGACGCGGTCAGCGGGCGCTGAACCGTGACCATCTTCCAAAAACGGCAACTGCCGTTTCCAGCAACAGCGAAAGAACGTCCGCTGGCCCTTTTTACGGTCGACTGTGGGCCCCACACATGCCCCATCCGGGAAATCCGTACCATCCATCTTGTAGAGGGCTTCGAGAGCTATAAAACCATGCTGACATTTTGCATCCATGCGTGCACATGTGTGCGATACAGGGGCCACAAAAGGGCTGCCCTGTATCTTTAAAATCTGATCTTTTAGTTATTTCTTCTCTGAGACACGCCTATGGACGTTCAAAACCACTCATTCTTAACTGAAATTTCGTTCTAAATCCAATGGATGGGGTGGATTTTTCAGAAAATGCTTCTGTGGGGCTCACCAATCACAACAGTGAAATGGTGCGAAAGGTTTCGCACATCCGCAAAAACTGACTTTTTCAGGCGATTTTGGCCCACCATCTTTGATCATATGGCAGATCTGAACCGTCTATCATGTAGAGGACCCAAGAAAATCCTAAGGGAAGGTGTTTCTTTGGAATTTGAGCGATGAAAGTGGCGTGTTTCGAGATACCAAACTTGGCTACAAAAAGGCTTTCGCTGCGCATGCATAGCTTTCCAAATCCGATTCAAATCTGATTTTCACAACTCCAGCAACTATATAAGGAGGTTTTGGACGTGGGAGGAGTCATTCAGAGCTAGGAAGGAAGATCCAGAGCCAAGGAGAAGAAAGAGAAGAGAGAGAAGAAAGAATAAGAGTGATAAGGAAGATTTTTTTTAATATTTTTATTTTATTTTCTTTTTTTCTAATTAATTTTATGGATTGCTAAATCTCTTAGCTAGGGCTGAGATGAAGCCCCTAATTTGATTGACTTTTGTTTATGTTGAATTTATTTTAATTGGATTGATTTGTTTCTTTTTCAAGTGTGCTTTCCTGAGATTTCTATACTTCTCCATTCTATGAGCTCGACCAAAGTCTAGATATGGATGTTGTTTGGAATATTACTCTAGGTGCTTATGTTTTACCATGAACAGGTTTCCTATAGAGGAAGAAACAGGATTTACATCTCTCCATGCCTAACCATGGATGGAAAGAAGTGATCCATATGCTTTAAAAGATTATACATTCTGTGTGCCCGACCAAGGATATTGTCATGCCCCAAACTCGAAAACCGGGCTCACAGAATTTTTGATCGCCGAATCCGGTGCTGACAGCCTCCGTAAAACCCCATTCTCGGCTCCTAGCTCCCATTCGCCAGGTTCCGATCCTGGGATGCTACGAGGAGGATTTTCAATGTCAGTTTGATTCTTATAAGAATAACCAAAGGCATAACCCACAAACAACAACCAAGAACTCCATTACATTTTCACTATGATCAAAAACTTTACAAGTACAATGAGCAAAAAGGAAATACAATTGTAAAGAACAAAAACTCCAAAATACTCTGCAACGTGCTCCTGCCTCAGCACTACTGCGATCCAACGTCACCTGCACGCAACGGTCGTGCATAAGCTTACAGAAAGCTTAGAGGGTGGTGAAAGTGTGTGCGCAAGGTAGTAACATGAACATGCAATGACAGAGTAATGCGGAATATGCAGATGGAACCATAATATCATGAGCCGTACCAAGGCTTATGCGATGCAATACATGAATGGTATCGGCCACCCCAAGGCCATGCGATGTACAATACAACTCAAGCATAAGATCCTCATCTATGTCCACATATCAATACAGCTCAAATACGGGATATCACCGGGATCTAGTACACTCTAAACCAGATTGTCGCCACATCGCGCGCAATCAGGTAAGTGGAAAAGACCACACTATCCGTCTGCCAATATCGGGCGCGACTCGTCGATAGCGGACCCATTCCTCGAGCTGGTCAAACTCAGCCTAGCATTGCCCCCTACACTCGGGCGGGTAAGGCCGCACCCCCTTCCAACCGACCACGATACAGTGGAGAGCGTAACTGTCTGGTAGTCGGCACTTAACACTCATCTATCCACTCGGTGTAGACGTTGGAGCAACCTCTTGGTACCATAAGGGTTTAGGGACTTTCACCCAGGGATATCTACAGTACCTCATGTAGAACAAGATTTTCGGTATCCAATCCTACCAACCACGATGCGTCTGTGGAGGCTACGGCCCTGATGTCGCTAGGGCGTACAATAACCATGTCACACAAATGCGGAATGTATGAATCACGCTATCCAGTCATGCAACCAATCCTGCGCATATCGTGCGCTCATGTAGGGCAACGCCGTCTAACCGGGAGCCCATAAACAACCTGCCCGAAGGCAAATGCTATGATCAGACAACTCTCATGTCAAGCATACATATGATGCGTATGATCATGAGTCATGGAACTGTACTAAACATGTTATAATAAAATGAACTATCTTACAATGCAGATGGACCTGGACGGCCTATACACGATAAGTATGGCCCGGTAATAGGCCCTAAGGAGAGTCGTAATGTGGACATCCAACCAACATTACACTCGCAATGTGGACGTCAAACCAACATTGCTTCCCAGGCACGATCTTCTTAAACATCACTACATAATCGGTATTGGGATTACACATTGCAATGGACTTTAGGTTCACCCCATTGGGCTTTTCATATATATATCAAATGGCCATATCCTATGGGCCTTTTATTCATCAGATGGGCCACATAAATGGGCCACACCAATGGTCTTATGTGCATTGCAATGGGTCAAACCCGTGGGCCTTGGATTGCATCAAATGAGCTTAGTCTCATGAGTCTAGTATGTGACCCATGGGTCACACCAATTGGGTCCCATATGTAGATCAAGTGGGCCTCAACCCATAGGCCTAACATGAGTCAAATGGGCCTAAACCCCTAGGCCTTAATAAAATGGGCCTAACTCATGGGTCTCAAATAAGTCCAATGGGCCTAATCCCGTGGACCCTTTTTATAATCAAATGGGTTTAGTCTCATGGGCCTTACACTATATCAACTAGGTCCACTTCCATGGGCCTTAAGAATGCAACAATGAGTCCAATTTCATGAGCCTTGAAATACATCAAATGGGCCTAGTCCCATGGACTTGCAACACATCAAATGGGCCTAAGTTCTTAGGCCTTATATGAATCAAAATGGGCCTAGCCCATAGGCATTTTATAAATCAAATGGGCCTAGCCCATGCCCTTTTGAAATTTAAATGGGCCTAGCCCATAAGTCTTAAATATCAAGTGAGCCTAAGCCCATAGGCTTTACATATCAAGTGGGCCCAAATTCTTAGGCCTTAAATGAATCAAATAGGCCCAGCCCATAAGCATTTTATAAATCAAATGGGCCTAATCCATAGCCCTTTTTACAGTCCAAAGGGGCTTAACCCATAGGCCTTACGTGTTAAAGTGGATGGACGGTCCGGATGCATCACATGCATCATGGTGGGTCCCACTGTCCAGTGGACAGTGCGATATAACACATACATCACACAGGGCCCCACCGTCCGCTGGACGGTGGAGGCCACACAACACCAGGTGGGTGCCACCGTCCGCTGGACGGTGGACTTGATTCATGCAAAAAAATGTGGGTCCCATGTGGGGCCCACTCTGTAATATTTATTTGCCATCCAACCCATTCATAAGGTCACTCGGACCTGGATGAAGGGACGACATAAATTTCAGCTTGATTCAAAACTTCTGTGGGCCCCAAGAAAATTTTCAATGGTAAACACTCAATCCTGCTGTTTCACGTGGTGTGGGCCACCTGAGTTTTGGATCTATCCCATTCTTGGAGGGGGCCCACCTGAGAATGGGACCCACCTCATGGACGGTTCAGATGGTATACAAACATCAAGGTGGGGCCCACGGCTGGAGCCGTGGGTCCCTGCTGGATGACCGCCCGCCCGCCGTTCACAGCTGCACGCAGGCGCGTGCTGCCCTCCTGTTGCTGACGTACAGGCAGAGGCTATGCCTCTTTCAAATTTCAAAAAAAATCCGTTTTCCTGGGGTTTTTCACGTGTGGGGCCCGCTAAAATGAAATCCGTCCCAGCCATTGCGTTCAGTGGCTCGACGCCGTCCAAATGAGTCCAGAGTTCGATTTTTTTTATGAAAGGAAATGAAATAAATTAAGAAAATAATGTTTGAATGGTGAGGGTGCAATCTTTGACGCTATGGCCCACCAGGTGCTCCGTTCAATCTCATTTTCTGGCTCAACGCCTAAAATGGGATGGTGAAAGGAATGGACGGCTTGGATTAGAGCAATACATCAGGGTGGGGCCTATGCAAGTGGGCCACCCAAAACCCCCTTTTTCTTCTTTCCTTTTTCTTCTTTCATTGAAACGTCCAGCGTCCCAGACGCTGGACGGTTTTAATTTTTTTTTTTTTCCTTTTGAAAATGGTGGGCCCTGATGAAGTGGGCCACCACATGGTGGGTGACATGGGTTTAACTTTTAAGGTGGGCCCCACTTGAATAAAAATAATTATATCAAGGTGGGATCCATTCAAGTGGGCCACCATCCTATAGCATAAAAAAAATAATAATAAAATAAAATAAAAGCAATAAAAGAGAGAGAGAGAGAGAGACATGGAGAGTGGGACACGGCTTGTGATGGAGGGACCCCGTCATTATGGGCCCTCCCATACATGAAATCATACATCAAATGGGTCATTTTGCACATGTGACCATCAAAACTAAAGATCAACGGTGGGGATCCTTTCCCCACCAATATGGATGGTCTAGATGACCTTTCCAAATGAAAATAAACATCATGATGATCCAAGTGGTCCATCGGCCACGTATTAGGGTCCCAAGTGAGATCCACACTATTGATCGGTGGGCCTCACTTGGTCCACCATAAAAATAAATAAATCTACCCTATAGAGACACCCACCGTCTGATCTTCTCGCTCCTACGAGTTCCTTGGCACCTAAGCTTCAACTTCAATGGTTAAGATGAAGAATGGAGGGTTGAGATGGGGGATTTTGGGGTAGGAAGGTGGGCCACTTGGAGCTTGAAAATTTTGGAAAATTCCATACGTGAGGGGCTTTGTTGCTTGGGATTTTTGAAATGATAAAGAAAGAAAGAGAGAGTGATGTAAAGGGAGAGAGAGAGAGAGTGATGGATGGATAGGTGAGTGATGGTTGTGTAAGAAAAACTTGACTTTTGAGGCTTTTGTGTAAGAGAAGTATGGGAGGTGTAAGAAAAGCTTGACTTTTGTGGCTTTTTGTGTAAGAGAGGTATGGTTTTGGGAGACTTTTGTGGTTTCTTGGGAAAATAGAATAAAGTGATGTGTACTTGACATGTGATGAATTGATGGGTGATTGATTGATGGGATTGATGTGATTGATGTGACACATCGTAGAGATTCTCTTGGGTTTCGCAACGCGCGGCGTTTTCTCGCACCGAACATTGGCCCACATCTCTTGATCAGGGTATCGCCTCGGCACGCGAGTCGCGGTATCGGAACCGCGGCGACGGCGCGGTCACTATGGTATTGGTCTCGGGTTGAGTCGACTCAGGTTGTCGGCACATGAATCAGAGTCGCGCATCGATATCGGTTAAGAGTCGAAAGTTGCCGGAATTCGACCGGTAAGACCGCGGAAGTGTATGGAAAGGTACGGACCAAGATACGGGTCTTATAGATATAGGATGTGATTTTTTTATTAAATTTATATCAATCTGAATTAGAATAAATCAATAGGTAAAACAAGGGTTAGGATAATTAGGGGTGGATTCGAAAGTCCTAGTCTTCTCCTGGATTGAATTTTTCTCATAATTCTCAGTTATTTTTCATAGATTTGTGTTAGGTTACTTATTAGTTTGCTAAAATATCTGTTGGATTAGTTAAGAAGAGTCTTAAATTTTGAATTGTGATAACCAGTCCTCGTAGGAACGATCTCGTAATACGTACCATATTTGCTGCTGATTCGTATACTTGCGAGTTAAAATCATTTAAATCAGATTGGTTTAAATTAAAACATCAAGTTTTTGGCGCCGTTGCCGGGGATTTTTTCGGTCCAAATTGGATTTAGGATTCTCTCTTATCATAATTCATAGCTTTAGGATTTTACTAACTATAGGTTAAAGTTGTTTTATTTTATTTTAGAAACTAACATCTTTCCTGTTTTGTAGAGTCTTGACTTGAACTTCTAATTTAGTAATCTCTTTCTAAATTCTTTATTTTTTTCTAATTTTTATTTTTAGGTTTAGATTATTCTTTCTAGTTTTAGAAAAAAAAAATTTTCTTTTTAGAAACTAACCGCTGCTTAGGATTTTTTTTCTAGCATTATTTTAGGAAATCTAACTTGTTTTTGTTTTTATTTTTTTCACAGGATTTGAAGAAGAATGCTATTAAATTGTCTTCAAAAGGAGAAGCTACCAAATCTTCAGACATCCATCATCTTCTTTTCCGGGTTCTTTCTTATAATTCTTGTTTACATAGCTTTCTCTTATTTTTAGGAATTCATAATTTTTAGTTCTAGTCTTATTTCTCTTAGGTTGCATCTTAGTTTAGTTTAGTTTTCTTTCCTACATTTCAGTTATTCAGTTTATGCTAGGGCGTAGATCTTTGAACATAAAACTAGCACCCTTTGATCCTGAAATAGAAAGAACCTTCCGTAAAAGATCTAGAAACATCCTATTAGGAATGACGGACGAGACTGTAAATAAGGCACTTAGAGATTATTCAGCTCCTGTCCAATTTAATGCGCCTTCATGCATAGTGTTGTCAGCCACCAGACAGCACACTTTGAACTTAAACCAGGGGTCATACAGTTGTTACCATCTTTCTATGGTTTAGACAAAGAGGATCCATATCATCATGTAAAAGAATTTCTAGACATTTGCTCGACCTTTAGGTTTCAAAACTTCTCAGATGATTCGATCCGTTTGCGCCTTTTTCCTTTTTCTTTGAAGGATAAGGCAAAAGCATGGTTGAATTCTCTAGGAGTTGGGACGATTACTACATGGGATCAACTGTCTAAGAAGTTCTTAAACAAATTCTTTCCTATTCACAAAACGAATGCTCTCCGTAGAGAAATCACTAATTTCACGCAAAAAGAGGGAGAACACTTTCATGAATGTTGGGAAAGATGGAAGGACTTGCTCCTTAAATCACTCCTCTTTTAAATGTCCACATCATGGCTTTGAGAAGTGGCAACAAGTTCAATACTTCTATGACGGTTTGACACCTCAAAACCGTCGTATGGTTGATGCCACCAGTGGAGGGTCATTCATGACTAAAAGTGATGTCGAAGCATGGAATTTCTTTGAAACCTTGTGCGAAAATTCTTAACAATGGGACTACTCAAATAGAGGTGAAAGAAATCCCCAACTGCCAAAGAAAGGTGGTATATATGAGATAGGAGTCACGCCAAATATTTATACCATACTCGATAGCCTGACACAGAAAGTCGATGCTCTGATGTTGAATAATGGACCTCCACAAACAACTCAAATCGAGTCATGTGCTATATGTTCTAGTCTTGGCCATCCTACGCAGTCGTGTCCATCTGGTGCAGCATTTCCTGAATTTCTCTCCGAACAAGTACATGCTATGAACACCTTTCGGAGACCTGGGAATGATCCTTACTCAAATACCTACAACCCAGGGTGGGCTAGACATCCAAATCTTTCTTGGACAAAAGGACCACAACAAGGAGGACCATCTGAAAATCCTCTTATGCAACCTTACCCATAAGTTGGTAGTCAACAACCTCAACAGTTTCCGCAATATCAACAAGCTCCTGCATAATCTAGGAAACCATCTCTTGAGGATACACTCAATCTTTTTATGCAAAGTTCTCTTCAATTTCAAAAAGACACCCAACAAACTTTACTAACTAACCAGCAAAGCGTACATGCGAATGCTCAATCTATTACCAAGCTAAAAGTTCAATTGGGTCAACTTGCTGCCACATTGAGTGAGAGAGAGAAGGGGAGGTTCCCTAGCCAACCTGTGGCAAATCCAAAAGGACAGTTTGAGATTGGCTCTAATTCAAACCAGGAACAATATCATGAGCAAGCCAAATCTATCATTACCCTTAGGTCTGGTAAACAGATCGATAACAAAGTAGAAATGCCTAGGGAAGAATCAAATTCCAAACCGGAAAAGTAAAATGAAGCGGAGAGACATACTATTGCATCTAGAGTCCAAAAGCACTCTGACCCTCCAGAAACCACTCTTATGCCAACCTATGTGCCTAAAGCACCTTTTCCTCAACGTCTGGCACCAGTTAAGAAAGGAAACAACTTTAATGAGATATTGAAGATGTTTAAGCAAGTGCAAATTAACATTCCATTGCTTGATGCTATCAAGCAAGTCCCTGCTTACGCTAAGTTTCTTAAAGATTTTTGCACTCAGAAGCGTAAGATATATGTTCATAAGAAGGTCTTCCTTGCAGAGCAACTCAGTTCTATGATTCAACATAACACCCCTCCTAAATTTAGAGATCCAGGAGCTCTTACCATTTCTTGCGTCATAGGGGATCATAAGGTTGAGAAAGCATTGCTTGATTTAGGGGCGAGCGTTAATTTGTTGCCATATTCTGTGTATGAGCAGCTAGGACTTGGTGAACTGAAATCAACTAAAATAACACTACAACTAGCTGATAGATCTGTCAAGGTGCCTCGTGGTATTATTGAGGACGTGTTAATTCAGGTTGATAAGTTTTATTTTCTAGTGGATTTCGTCGTTCTTGATACTCAGCCTGTCCCGAATCCTACGAGTCAAATCCCGGTTATCTTGGGACGTCCATTCTTAGCTACATCCAATGCTATTATAAATTGCAGGAATGGAGTCATGAAGTTGTCTTTTGGTAACATGAAGATTAAACTTAATGTTTTCAATGCTGGACAACAACCGGCAGACTCAGATAATATATTTGAGGTGAACATGATTGATAGTCTAGTGTATGACTCTTTCTTTAAATCTTCCAAAGACGCACTGGAGACTTGTCTAGCACATTTTGGCACAGACTTTGACATATAAAGTTCTATCGAAGAAGTCAATGCATTGCTCGACTCTAATTCTATAATGGATACTACAAAATGGAAAGAGAAAATGGAACTTCTTCCACCATCTGAGTCTAAACCGGTCCTGTCTGTTGAGAAACCACCCGAACTTGACCTTAAACAATTACCTGAAACTCTCAGGTATGTATTTTTAGGTCCTTCTGAGACCCTACCTGTCATCATAGCTTCTAACCTCGATAAGGAACAGGAGGGCAAGTTGCTTAATGTTCTTAGAGAACATAGGGCAGCTATTGGGTGGACAATAACGGACATAAAGGGAATAAGCCCCACTATGTGTATGCATCATATTCATCTTGAGGAAAATACAAAAACGTCACGTGAAATGCAAAGGAGGCTTAATCCTAACATGAAAGAGGTCATACGGGCGGAGGTGCTTAAATTGTTAGATGTTGGTATCATTTACCCTATTTCGGATAGCACGTGGGTCACCCCAGTCCAAGTTGTTCCAAAAAAGTCTGGGATTACGGTGATAAAAAATGATGATAATGAATTAGTACCAACCCGCATGACTACGGGCTGGCGAGTTTGTATTGATTACCATAAACTGAACCTAGTCACAAGGAAGGATCACTTTCCTCTTCCTTTCATAGATCAGATGCTTGAGAGATTGGCAGGGCATAGCTATTATTGTTTCCTGGATGGTTATTCTGGGTACAATCAGATTCTCATTGCTCCCGAGGATCAAGAGAAAACCACATTTACATGTCCTTTTGGTACATATGCCTATCGGCGTATGCCATTTGGGCTATGTAATGCGCCTGCTACTTTTCAACGATGCATGATGAGTATTTTTTCAGACATGGTTGAGCGTTTCCTCGAGATTTTCATGGATAATTTTTTCATTTTTGGCACTTCCTTTGATGAATGCTTATACCATCTATCTTTAGTTTTGGAAAGATGTAAAGAAACCAACCTGGTATTGAATTGGGAAAAGTGTCATTTTATGGTTCAAAAAGGGATTGTACTCGGGCATGTTATTTCAAGAAAAGGCATTGAAGTTGATAAAGTTAAGATTGATTTAATTTCTAGTCTTCCTCCACCTAGAACGGTGAAGGAAATTAGATCATTTTTACGGCATGCAGGATTCTACAGGAGATTCATTAAGGATTTTAGTAAATTTTCTCGACCCTTGTGCAGTTTATTAGCTAAGGATGTTGCATTTGACCTTGATGATGATTGTCGGAAAGCTTTTCACAAGCTAAAGCTTTTATTAACTTCTGCTCCAATCATCCAACCACCTAATTGGAGTTTACCTTTTGAGCTTATGTGTGATGCTTCTGATTATGCTGTTGGAGCCGTCTTAGGGCAACGATTGGACAAAATACCTCATGTCATTTATTATGCTAGTAGGACTTTAAATGATGCTCAACTGAACTACTCTACCACTGAAAAAGAGTTGTTGGCAGTGGTATTTGCTCTAGACAAATTCAGGTCATATCTCATTGGATCGAAGGTTATAGTATTTTCAAATCATGCAGCATTGAAATATCTTCTTTCTAAAAAAGATGTTAAACCTCAATTGATTCGTTGGATTCTCTTGCTACAAGAATTTGACATTGAAATTCGGGATAAAAAGGGTTCTGAAAATGTGGTAGCCGACCATTTGTCTAGACTTGTCTTGGAGCCCATAGTGGATCTTGTGCCAATGAACGAGTCTTTCCCTGATGAACAACTTTTAGCTATTTCTCAATTACCTTGGTATGCTGACATCGTAAATTATCTTGTTACAAGTCAGATTCCTTCTCATTGGACTAAAAAGGATAAATCCAAATTTCTTGCTGAGGTTAAACATTTCTTCTGGGATGATCCATACCTATTCAAACTCTGTCCTGACCAGGTTATTAGGAGATGTGTACTTGAGAGTGAGTTTCATAGTATAATCTCCTTTTGTCACGACCATGCATGTGGTGGTCATTTTGGTTCAAAGAAAACAGCTGTAAAAGTTTTACAAAGTGGATTTTATTGGCCTACACTTTTTCGAGACACACATGCCTTTTGTTTAACATGTGATCGATGCCAACGTATGGGTAATATTTTCCGTAGGAACATGATGCCACTTACCAATATTCTCATTGTTGAGATATTTGATGTTTGGGGTATTAACTTCATGGGTCCATTTCCCCCATCATTCGGTTATATGTATATCCTTGTGGCCGTCGATTATGTCTCTAAGTGGGTGGAAGCAGTGCCATGTAAAACGAATGATTACAAAGTTGTGGTCCGCTTCTTAAAAGAAAATATCTTTTCTCGTTTTGGTACTCCTCGGGCAATCATAAGTGATGGTGGTACTCATTTTTGCAATAAACCGTTTGAATCTTTAATAAAGAAATATTCCATCACCCATAAAGTTGCAACTCCATACCATCCACAAACAAGTGGTCAAGTAGAAGTTTCGAATCGGGAGATTAAACAAATTTTAGAGAAAACAGTTCGCCCTGATCGTAAGGATTGGTCGCAATGTTTGAATGATGCTCTTTGGGCGTATCGTACGGCTTTCAAAACTCCGATTGGAATGTCTCCCTATAAGCTTGTCTTTGGAAAAGCATGTCACTTACCTGTGGAATTAGAACATCATGCTTATTGGGCCATCAAAACCTTTAATTTTGATTTGAACAAGGCTGGATCGCACCGTAAACTTCAACTCAATGAGTTAGAAGAAATTCGAAATGAGGCATATGAGAATGCGAAAATTTATAAAGAACGAACGAAATTTTTTCATGACCAATCAATTCTTCGCAAGACATTTGAACCGGGTCAGAAAGTCTTATTGTCAGAAAGTCTTATTGTATAATTCCAGGTTACGCCTCTTTCCTGAGAAACTACGTTCGCGATGGTATGGTCCTTATCAGGTAGTAAACGTATTTCCTCATGGAGCAGTTGAGATTGAAAATCTTAAGGATGGAAATATTTTCAAAGTAAATGGTCAAAGACTGAAACTGGAGGATTTGGTTAATCAAGATGTTGAAGAAGTTAATTTGGAGGACCCAGGTTTTCAAGATTGATTAATTCATGGTCCATTTTTGTCTGGCTGAAGACGTTAAACTTAGCGCTCATGGGAGGCAACCCAGCTGTTCATTCTATTTCATTTTCCTAGTTAGTTGATTCAATGTTTGTGGGTAACATTGCTGCAAACCCTCACGAGACTACAACTCGTCCACTAGGGGTAACCGAGGGGTTTAAAGGCTTGTTGCATATGCTAAATGCAATCGAGAGCACCTGTAAAAGTGGTATAGGTAGGATTTTCTTTTTTGTGATTTTCTTTTTGTTGATTTCTCTCTTGTGCTGACTCGATTTTACATTGATATTTTTGGGAAAGCCTCTTGATTCTCTGTTCAGGTACTATCTTTCTATCACTCCTCTTTTACTTTTGTTGTCCTATGTGCATTACATGTTTATTTCTTTTACATTGAGGACAATGTAGATTTTAGGTTAGGGGTGGGAGATTAGGTAACCTAATCAGTATTTTCTATTTTCTTAGTCTTGAGCAAAAAGTGTGAAAAAAATTTTAGAAATTTTTTTGAATTTGAAGTAACTTTAAAGGATAGTTGTGATTTTAAAATTAAAAGATACGTGATGTTGGTAATTTATGACTCTTGGATTCAGTTGACTATTAGATTTCACATTTAAGTTTGAATTTTTAACCCATGATTAGAAGTTGTAAACACTGATTGAGTCATGATTTCACATATCACATCTCGCTTACACATTAAGGTTCCGGTTCGATATTGAATGATTAACTTGGTAATCACAAAGCATGAAAGGAACCAGCCAAAATCAAATTTCATGTGCAGTAAAGAAGAATAAAAAGGGTAAGTCGCATAATCTTTACCATAGTTTGCTCCCTATGGATGTAGATTCGATCCCCCATGGTTGATAGTTAGAAATGAAGTTAGGTGACAAGTCTTCACCATAGGTTTGCTCCCTATGAATGAAAATTTGATTCCCCTACTCGGAGTTACTGTTCAAGAAAAACAAAGGCTAGTAGAATGAAAAGGTGATCTTAAAGGCAAGTGTTGGTTTCAGGTTTTGTTGTCATGAATGTCATTGTTACTTACCAATGATATCATGAAAATGACAATTGGATCTCTTAACAGTGGTAAGCCGAGATTACACTATACACTTATGGAACTCAATATTTGGAATGTTCTAATAAATGGATTAATACTTTGAACTTGATTATGAAGTTTACCATGAGCTTGATTCCTGGAGAAAATTCCACATACCATTCATGAATCTTAGAATTTTTACATTTTAACTATCTGTTCACAAGTCACTTGAGTTTACAGGAATTGTCTCTTATTTCTGAAATTATTTTTTCGCATGTTTTGCTCGGGACTAGCAAAATGCTGGTTGGGGGTTGTGATGAGGGTCAAATATTTCATATCAGACAACGATTATTGCCAAATTTTACTTACAAGATAATGTTTAATGCCATATTTTAATTATATTTTGATTGCAGGAGGAAATCAAGAGCGTAGATTAAAAAGTGATATTAACAGCGTGGATTTGACGTTATAAAGTCACCAGAGCAAGGGACGCACTCCATAGGACCAAGATCAACGGATTTATACACCATGGATCCAAGAAAATAAAGCCATTCCCATTAAAGAGGCCTGAAAATGGTGCAGAATGCAAGATCACATGGTTCCCGCCGTCCAATCAATTTGAAACTTCATATATGGGATGAGGGCCATAAATTAACTGTACATATCAAATTTCAGCCATTGAAGATCTTGAAAAGTGGGCCAATAAACAGATCAGCTCATAAATCTCTAATTTGGGGCCCACCCGCTACCTGGATATACTTCAAAATTCGTTTTAACGGTTTAAATAATATGAGGAAAAGTATGAACGGTGTGGATTTCTAA
Source organism: Magnolia kwangsiensis (assembly GCA_037074715.1). Taxonomy (NCBI): domain Eukaryota; kingdom Viridiplantae; phylum Streptophyta; class Magnoliopsida; order Magnoliales; family Magnoliaceae; genus Magnolia; species Magnolia kwangsiensis. The sequence goes on along the minus strand of CM073589.1, from coordinate 47,843,407 downwards.
AAATATCACAGTGGGTCCTATATACACTGCGTGTGCATAAAGTACGTAAGTGCATGCAGTGCACTAGAACTGCTGACGCGGTCAGCGGGCGCTGAACCGTGACCGTCTTCCAAAAACGGCAACTGCCGTTTCTAGCAACTGCGAAAGAAAGTCCGCTGGCCCTTTTTGCGGTCGACTGTGGGCCCCACACATGCCCCATCCGGAAAATCCGTACCATCCATCTTGTAGAGGGCTTCGAGAGCTACAAAACCATGCTGACCTTTTGCATCCATGCATGCACATGTGTGCGATACAGGGGCTACAAAAGGGCTGCCCTGTAGCGTTCAAATCTGATCTTTTAGTTATTTCTTCTCTGAGACACGCCTATGGACGTTCAAAACCACTCATTCTTGACTGAAATTTCGTTCTGAATCCAATGGACGGGGTGGATTTTCCAGAAAATGCTTCCGTGGGGCCCACCGATCACAACAGCGAAATGGTGTGAAAGGTTTCGCACATCCGCAAAAACTGACTTTTTCAGGCGGTTTTGGCCCACCATCTTTGATCATATGACAGATCTGAACCGTCTATCATGTATAGGACCCAAGAAAGTCCTAAGAGAAGGTGTTTCTTTGGAATTTGAGTGATGAAAGTGGCGTGTTTCGAGGCACCAAACTTGGCTGCGAAAAGGCTTTCGCTGCGCATGCATAGCTTTCCAAATCCGATTTTCACCACTCCAGCAACTATATAAGGAGGTTTTGGACGTGGGAGGAGTCATTCAGAGCTAGGAAGGAAGATCCAGAGCCAAGGAGAAGAAAGAGAAGAGAGAGAGAAGAAAGAAGAAGAGAGATAAGGAAGATTTTTTTAATATTTTTATTTTATTTTCTTTTTTCCTAATTATTTTTATGGATTGCTAAATCTCTTAGCTAGGGCTGAGATGAAGCCCCTAATTTGATTGACTTTTGTTTATGTTGAATTTATTTTAATTGGATTGATTTGTTTCTTTTTCTAGTGTGCTTTCCTAAGATTTCTATACTTCTCCATTCTATGAGCTCGACCAAAGTCTAGATATGGATGTTATTTGGAATATTACTCTAGGTGCTTGTGTCTTACCATGAACAGGTTTCCTATAGAGGAAGAAACAGGATTTACATCTCTCCATGCCTGACCATGGATGGAAAGATGTGATCCATATGCTTTAAAAGATTATACATTCTATGTGCCCGACCAAGGATATAGGATGTGCTTTGTTTATTAAATTTATATCAATCTGAATTAGAATAAATCAACAGGTAAAACAAGGGTTAGGATAATTAGGGGTGAATTCGAAAGTCCTACTCTTCTCCTGGATTGAATTTTTCTCATAATTCTCAGTTATTTTCCATAGATTTGTGTTAGTTTACTTATTAGTTTGCTAAAATATTTGTTGGATTAGTTAAGAAGAGTCTTAAATTTTGAATTGTGATAACCAGTCCTCGTGGGAACGATCTCGTAATACGTACCATCTTTCCATCTGATTCGTATACTTGCGAGTTAAAATCATTTAAATCAGATTGGTTTAAATTAAAACATCAATGGGCCACACCAATTGGGTCCCACATGTGGATCAAGTGGGCCTCAACCCATAGACCTAACATGAGTCAAATGGGCCTAAACCCCTAGGCCTTAATCAAATAAAATGGGCCTAACTCATGGGTCTCAAATAAATCCAATGGGCCTAATCCCATTGACCCTTTTTATAATCAAATGAGTTTAGTCCCATGGGCCCTACAATATACCAAATGGGTCCACTTCCATGGGCTTTAAGAATGCAACAAATGGGTCCAATTTCATGGGCCTTGGAATACCTCAAAAGGGCCTAGTCTTATGGACGTAGAACATAACAAGTGGGCCTAAACCCATAGGCCCTTTTACAAAGCAAATAGACCTAGCCCATAGGCCTTAAATAGTCCAAATGGGCCTAACCCATAGGCCTTACATGCATATCAAAGTGGGCCTAAACCCATGGGCCTTAAATATCAAGTGAGCCTAATCCCATAGCCTTTACATAAATCAAATGGGCCTAACCCATAGGCCTTTTTGCTCACATACAACATAGTGGGTCCCACTGCCGCTGGACAGTGGGGATGGCACGTGCATCACGCTACGGTGTGAAGGTGGGCGCCACCGTCCACTGGACGGTGGACTTACAACACACACATCATTGTGGGTCCCATGTGGGGCCCACTGTAATATTTATTTGGCATCCAACCCGTTGATAAGGTCAAACAGACCTGGTTAAAGGAAATTTACAAATTTCATCTTGTTTCAAAACTTCTGTGGGCCCCGAAAAATATTTCAATGGAAGACGTTCATTCACACTGTTTCCTATGATGTGGGCCACCTGAGCATTGGATCAGGCTGATCTTTGGAGGGGGGCCACTTTAGGGGGTGGCCCACCACCTGAACAGATTAGATCGCAAATAAACACCACTGTGGGGCCCACGTGCAGGGCCATGGGTGGCCAGCGGCCGCCCGCCCGCCGTTGCAACAGCGCAGGCAGCGCCTGCGCTGGCCTGACAGCGGCAGTCTCTTGCTGCCTCACTCCACCTCTCTCTCTCCTTTAATTTTAATTTTTGCCAAAAATCACGTGTGGGGCCCGCTTCCTGGAAATCCACTCCAGCCATAACGTTCTACAGATCGCAACAGACAAAAAGAGTCCGAAGTTTGAATTTTTTTGATGCTTGGAAAGTGAAATAAAACAAGATAATGATCTTGAATGGTAATGATGTGTTCTTCGACGCCATGGCCCACCAGGTCTTCCAATCAGCCCCAAACTTCTACCCAACGGCTAAAATATTGTAGGTAAGAGGATGGACGGCTTGGATTGTTCAAATACATCATGATGGGGCCTAAGCAAGTGGGCTACCAAAAGCTTCTCTTTTACTTCTTTCCTTCTTTTTTTTCCTTTGAAACATCCAGCGTCTGGGACGCTGGACGATTTTAATATATATATATATATATATATATATATATATATATATATATTGAGAGTGGTGGGCCTTGATGAAGTGGGCCACCACTGATGGGTGATGAGTGTACAACGCATATGGTGGGCCCCACTTGAATAAATCTTAAAAAAAATAATGTCAAGGTGGGATCCATTCAAGTGGGCCACACAATCCTATTGCATAAAAATAAAATAAAATAAAATAAAATAAAAGAAATAGAAGAGAGAGAGACATGGAGAGTGGGACACGCCTTATGATGGAGGGACCCCGACATTATGGGCTCTCCCTTACAACGAATCATACATCAAGTGGGCCTTAAAGCATGAGGGACCATCAAACTTAAAATCAACGGTGGGGATCCTTTCCCCACCAATATGGATGGTCTAGATGACCTTTTTGTAATGGAATAAACATCATGATGGGGTCCATGGAGAATGGTCCCATCATGGAGTGATTATGATGATCCAAATGGGCCATCGGCCACATTTCAGGGTCCCAAGTGAGATCCACACCATTGATCGGTGGGCCTCACTTGGCACATCATAAAAATAAGAAAAACTAGAATGATCTAGCACCCACCGTCCGATCTTCTTGGTCCTAGGAGTTCCTTGGCACCTTAGCTTGGATTTCAATGGTTAAGATGAAGAATGGAGGGTTGAGATGGGAGATGATGGGGTAGGAAGGTGGGCCACTTGAAGCTTAGGAGAGTTTGAAAAACTCCATACGTATGGGGCTTGAGATTTTGCTTGGAGATTTGAAATGAGAAAGAGAGAGAGTTATAAAGGGAGAGAGAGAGTGATAGATGGATGTGGTGAGTGATGGTTGTGTAAGAAAAGCTTGACTTTTGAGGCTTTTGTGTAAGAGAGGTATGGGTGGTGAAGACTTTTGTGACTTTTTGTGTAAGAGAGGTATGGGTGGTGAAGACTTTTGTGGTTGCTTGGAAAAAGGGAATAAAGTGATGTGTACTTGACATGTGATGGATTGATGGGTTGATTGATTGATGGGATTGATGTGATTGATGTGACACATCGTAGAGATTCCCTTGGGTTTCGCAACTCGCTGCATTTTCTCGCACCGAACGTTGGCCCATTTCTCTTGACCAGGATATCGTCTCGGCGCGCGAGTCACGGTATCGGAACCGCAACGACGGCGCGGTCGTTATAGTATTGGTCTCGGGTTGAGTCGACTCGGGTTGTCGGCACATGAATCAGGGTCGCGCGTCGATATCGGTTAAGGGTCGAAGGTCGTCGAAATTCGACCGGTAAGACCGCGAAAGTCTACGAAAAGGTACGGACCAAGATACGGGTCTTACAAATCATGAATTATCAGAGTAAACAAAAATATTGACAAGATCAGAAATTATTAGAGTAAATCGAAGTACTAACAAAGTCATAAATCAAACGATAACAGAGTAAGTGAAAATACTAACAAGTGCATGAGTCATACAATATTAAAATATGCAATAGAAATCAACTATGCAAATGAGGAGTCATAGAGAGCCAAATATCAGATGTAGAGGATACAATACAATATGCATTCCTGATGAGTAACACAAACAACATCAGTCGTACCACATGCCACGGATGTAATACAACATACAATGCGAATGGAATGACCATGCTGGAGTGTGAAGTCGGGATGATAGTATGTAGTATCGCAAGTTACGGGGTCTATCATAGAGGACTTCTATCCAAACTAGTCCCATACCTAAATTTGGATAGTCAGACTCGATGTGGTAAACTCCAGATATCAGGTTAGTTGTGCGCCCTAACCGAAATCCTGACCATTACGAAGGTACACGTAACAATTAGTTGCGCACCACCAGACCTAGTGGATAATGAATGAATGAATGAATGAGTATGTAAATCCTACTCAATAAGTCCACATATCAATACGGTTCATTTCTGGGATCATCACCGGGGTTTAGTACACTCCAAAAAGGCACTACCGCTCTCCCAGCCGCACAATCCGAGTGAGCACAAGAAACCTTACTATCCACCTGACTAATAGTCTGTCAATATCTATCTGGCATGTCGATAGTGGACCCATTCACGAGTTGGTCAAACTCAGCCTAGCTATGCCTCCTACCCTCGGGAGGGTAAGGCCACATCCCCTCCCAACCGACCACGACACAGTGAGAGACACGGCCTTCTGGTATTCAGCACTCAGGCGCTCATGTATCCACTCGATCTCAATGTTAGGACGTCTCTTAGCCATAGAGGTTTAGAAATTTTCACCTAGGGACATCTATGGCGCTCGTATGCTAGAACTAAATATTTTTGTTGTCCCATCTGGCCATCTACGATATGCCTGTGGAGGCTACGACCCGTAAACCTTAGCATACATCAAGTGGGCCTCATCGATGGGCCATATATACGTAATAGGTGGGCCCCGCTCATGGGCCAAAGATACATCAGGATGGGCCATAAATACATCAAGGCGAGCCTCATCACATGGGCCGCACCAAAAATCATTTCAATAGTTGTAGGTGTAACATTTGTATCATTGTACGATCATTCCATGGGACACATGGCCCACTAATGATGATCAACACTGCCCGAACATTATCCAGCATTGTCCGGCACAATCTGGAAAGTGTGGATGAAACATATGTTATGGTGGGTCCCGGCAAAACAGATGGACGACGTGGAGAACACATATATCACAACTGGCCTACATAGCTGGTTGACGTGGTGTGGTGGTAGACCATCCAATCCACTTCCATCACATGGGTCCCACGTATGTGGCCCACCTGTCGTATACACGCCATCCAATCCGTTCATCAGGTGAGCCCAAAGGAGATAGATAGACAGTGTGAATTAATTCCACCTACAACAACAGTGTAGCTGGTATGTGGTACCCAGCCAATCAGCTTCTCCAGAACAAGTGGGTCCCACATGGGAGGGGGGTGGCCCACCAAAATAGTACTTCATTGTATATAACATTATATATATCATTTAGTCAAATATAATTTATTGTATATTATCTATGAATATACCTTATATACATAGAGGGAGTGACTGCCCACCGTCCAGATGGTGTAGATCACCTATGATAAAGGTGGGTCTCACAGCTGTTGATGCAGTAGATATATCATGCATGGCCCACCGTCCAGCCATTTGGACAGTGGGGATTGCAAAATAGTTGGACTGCATGGGTTAAAACCCATATATCATGGTGGCCTCACACCAGATGAAACGCGCACCATGGTGGGACCCTCAACTTGGTGACGTTATGCACACCAGCGATGAGCTTCTTAGAACCGCGGAAGCCAATGGAACAGTTCGGTCTAGGATATGGGTCTTACAACTCTCTTCATCTCTTTGATGATTAATTATATGTTGTATTTTATAAACTGTCTCCGATTTCATATGATGATGCAATGTTCCTTCTTCCTTATGAGTTATGTCTGGTTGCGATGATTGTGTAAATTGAGGATAAAATTTTTATTTGGAGGAGAGAGTTGTAAGACCCATATCCTAGACTGTACCATTCCTATGGCTTCCGCAGTCCTTCCGGTCGAATTTCAGTAATCCTCGACTCGTATCCAACGTTTGTGCGCGACCCTAAGCCAGATCCCGCATACCGAAGTCGGTTCGAACCGAAACCTATATCATAGCAACTGTGTCGTCGCCACGATTTTAACGCCGTAACTCGCGCACCGATCTGATACCCAGGGTAGAAGATGTCGGCCTACATTCATTCTGAAAAAATGCCACACGTTACGAACTTCGAGAGAATCTCTACAACATGTCCCATCAATCAATCAATCAATCCCATCAATCAAGTCCACATCACACATCAAGTCAAATACAAGTAGCCCGGCCCATACCCTACCCCTACCTCTCTCTTACACAAGCAACCTAAAGTCAACTCTCACATCACTTCCCTCACTCCACCCATCACCCATCACACCCATCCCATATCATCCCATCACTCCACTCTCTCATTTCTCAAATCTCTCAAGCAAAAAATTTCACACGTCCAAGCTTCCCTCTCCTAAAGTGTGGTCCACCTTCTCATCTTCCATCTACACCTTCTCATCTCCCATCTCAACCATCCAAACCCCATCATCCACCGTCCAAGGCGAAGGCAAGGAGCATTGGAGGCCAAGAGAGCAATGAGGAGGCTTAGAGGTGGGTGATCCACTGTTAAATTTTTTTTATGGTTCACAAGTTGGTGGGACCCGTTGTGATGTATGTGATGTATCAATGAGGACCCATAGTGGTGGGGTCCCTCTATTGCACCATGAATTTTTCTTTCTTTCTCTTTGTCTCATCCTAGAATGTAGTGGGCCCCACCAAATTACCTTTCTCATCCATTAGATGGGGTGGCCGACCACATTTAGGAGATCCCATATTCCATACATATATATATATATATATATATATATATATATATATATATATATATATATATATATATATATATATATATATATATATATATATATATAATGTATTATATATTATATTATATATATAACATGGTGGGCCACGTCCACGTGGGACCCACCATGATGTCTGTGAGCATCCACGCCATCCAGTCGTCCAGCATCTCTGGACGGTGGACGCTGCTAGTAGCTAACATGAAGTGTGAACTGACATGGATGTACTAACAGGCTATCCATAATGGGTTTTGAAATGAGATTTCAAGTAGGCCCCACCTTGATGTTTATACATGATCCAAGCCATCCATCCCAACCCTTACATCATTTTAGGCGTTGAGCCAAAAAATGAGGCCAATTGGGTATTCAAGCGGGCCATACCATAAGAAATAATGTTGTTACCGTTAAAACCCACCTAGATTCTTCTATTCGCCGATCATAGGCCGTAGAATCCAATGGCTGGGTTGGATTTTCCTAAGGCGGACCCCACCTACCAAAAATCACAAGATTTCCCATTTTTTTTAAAAAAAAGAAAAGAAAGAAGCAGGGCAGTAGCACCTACCGCTGTCAGTGGGCGGGCGGACGGACAAGCTGGCCCTCATGGCCCCAGCTGTGGGTCCCACCGTGATGTGTTTCGAACATCAACACCATCCATTGTGGGGCCCCCCTTCTAAAAATGTCATGCCCCAAAAATCAGCCGTATACGGAACTCAGGTAGGCCATACCATCTAAAATCATGGGAATACATGCCTAAAACATATAAAATCACTTGGTGGGGCCTACCTGAAATTTGGATGCGACTAAAACTTGGTCTGAACCCTCAGCCAAGTGGGACGCATATAATTGGTGGGCTGGATTTGTGAACCACATCACCGTGAGCCCCAGGTCCATGTGACCTTATGGACAGTTTGGGTGGTAGGTAAACATCACCGTGGACCCCTGGTTAGTTTGGATGGCAAATAAACATTACGGTGGGCCCCAATCCCACCCCAAGCCTACATGGCCTTATCAACTGGTTGGGTAAAAAACAAACGTTATGGTGGGCCCTTGGTCCACATGATCATATGAACAGTTTGGATGTCATATAAACAGTACAGTGGGCCTTAGGTCTGAGTGACCTCATGAACAGTTTGGATGTTAAATAAACATTACAGTGGGCCCCAGTTTTTCCCAAGTCCACTTGACCTTTTAAATAGATTGGATGTAAATAAACATTACAGTAGGCCCAGGTTGGGTGGAAAATAAATATTACTGTGAGCCTCGGGTTTGAGTGACCTTATTAATGGGTTGGATGAAAAATAAACATTATAGTAGGCCCCACATGGGACCCACCATGTTGCACATGCTGCATCCAAACCATTCAACCATTTTGGAAGCCCATTTTATGGCAGGGGCTAAAGACTAAGTTAGATCCATTGTTCAAGTGGACCCCACCTTAATATATGTATGAGGCCCATCTTGATTTATTTGTGGCCATCCATTGAGGCCCACCTTGGTATGTATATAAGGTCCAAGTGACTAGGCCCATCTTGACGTATTTGTGGACCGTTGTTTGATTTCCATTTGGCCCATATGATCAGGCCCATCTTGATATAATTATGGCCCATTGTTGAGGCTTGGTTTATATAAGGCCCGTTATTGAGGCCTGCCTTAATAGATATAAGGCCCATGTTATGAGGCCCATTGTGACGTATACAAGGCCCATGTGATTAGGCCCAACTTAATGTATTTATGGCCCGCCTATTGAGCCCCACTTTGATATATATGAGACCCATGGTATGAGGCCCATTTAATGTATTAGAGGCCCATGGGTAGAGGCCCAATGAGATGTACATAAGGCCCGGTGTTGTATAATTCCACCATGGTATATGTGTTGACCTTTATAGCGGGTTATGCCTTGGGAGCAATGATGGTTTGATGTCCATATTGTATGGATAATGTTGGTTAAATGTCCGCATTATGACTCTCCCTAGGGCCATTTATAGGCCCATACCTGTAGTGCATAGGCCATCTAGGCCCATCTTCGTTCTGATCAGAGCCCATCACCACATAACATGTTTAGTATAGATCTATGATTCATGATCATACGCATCATATGTATGCCTGATATGAGAAGTGACTGATTATAGCATATGCCTTCAGGTAGATCGTTTATGGGCTCCCTGATAGATGGAGTTGCCCTACATGAACGTGCGGTATGCGCAAGATTATTGCATGTCTGATAGTATGATTCATGCACTAACACATGTGTGATTGTGATTATTATATGCCCTAACGACATCAGGGTCATAGCCTCTACAGATACATCGTGGGTGGCTGGATTGGATATCGAAAATATTATTACTAAGCATCAGGGCGTCATAGATGTCCTTGGGTGAAAATCTCTAAACCCGATGGTACTAGAGGATGACTCCAATATCGAGACCGAATGGATATATGAGCGCACGAGGGCTGAATACTAGGAGGCCGCGTCTCCCACTATGTCGTGGTCGGTTGGAAAGGGGTGTGGCCTTACTCGCACGAGGGTAGGGGGCAATACTAGGCTAAGTTTGACCAGCTCGTGAATGGGTTCGCTATCGATGTGCCGGACGGGTATTGGCAGACTATTGGCCTGGCGGATAGTGAGCTTTCTTACGCTCACTTGGACTATGTGGCTGGGAGAGCGGCAGTGCCATTTGGAGTGTACTAAACCCCGATGATTATCCAGAATGAGAGTTATACTGATTTATGATGAGGATTGGTATGCTTGAGTTGCATCTCGCATCGCATAGTCGTGTTATGGCAAATAGCATTCATACCTTACACCATATAGCCTTGGTACGGCTGATTGCATTCATGTATTCACCAGCATGATTCTACATTTCTCTGACCTTGCATTCTGAGCACGCTCTTATTGTGCACACACTTACACTGCTCTCTAAGCTTTCTATAACCTTATGCATGATCGATGCGTGCAGGTGACGCCAGGACACAGCCGTAGTTGGAGCATACAGTCCGCAGTTTGGAGTACACAGTCGAGCTTCTGGAGTTTCCTGTCATTTTCATTATCCTGTATTTCCTTTCATGCACATTGTACTCAAAAGTTTTTTTATCATAGTGAATTATGTGATGATGTTCTTATGGTTATTGTTCATGGGTTATGCTTGTGGTTATACTCATTATGAATCAGATTGATGATTAGAAATCCTCCTTGTAGTATCTCAGGATCGGAACCTGGTGTATGGGTGCCGGGAGCTGAGAATGGGGTACTATGGAGGCGATTAGCGCCGGATTCAGCAATCGAGAATTTTGTGAGCTCAATTTTTGAGTTCGAGGCATAACACTAAACGAGTCAGTCCGTCAGCTAGACTATTTCCCTCTCTTAAGATGTAAGTGAATCGAAAATGCCCCCTCTAATTAAGGCTAGAGATACGGGCCAACCAATGTACCCATTTCCACTAAGCAGATTATTGCAGATCCACTCACTAAAGGGCTCTCTACCACATCATACTTCAGGAACGTGTAATATCCATGGGAGTCATTGATCCACATATGTATTCTTTTAATGAGAATTGAGCGTGTTTTATTTTCATAAACATTGAAGAGATCTCATTTGATAAAGTTGTAATGATTATGATGTTCACTCCCCAAGTGCAGGGTTGTGATGTAGTAATAACTCGGTAAGACCGAGGTCGAATCCCAAGGGACTGAAACTTATACGTTATCTAAAACTAACTAGAACTAGAACTAGGCTAAGATGAATTCTAAATCAATTAGCAATGATGAAATACTTGTAGAATAATTAATCTAAAACTTAGGAAACAAATCAGAGATAGGAAACTAGGGATTCAGAGGATCCACTTGTAGAGATCAGGGAGAACTTATGCTTGCATCAAAAATTATGAAAATTACTGAACTGCCGTTGATCTAGTTTTCAAAGAGATCAAAGGTGTATGAATTAGAATGGATTCCATCACCAAACCATGCCCAAAAGACTATGGCAAACAACAGAATTAAACTAATTACCAACCCATCAGATGTATGAAGGTTAGGAAGGGTACCGACATCCGACCATGCCCAGGAGACGATGGTGAACAACAGGGCTGCCTGACTCATAAACATGAAAAGGAAAAGAAAACATTCAAAGCCATTGTAGACCCACTGTAATTTCAGTCACAGCAGACCATTAAAGACTAAAAATATTTCCAACATTAATCAAACTAAAATCAACTTCAATTCATGCATTAAAATTTAAATAAAATCAAATCTCCCATCTCACTACAAGCTTCACCTCTTAGCTCTAACTAGGAGGATTTAGCCTGCCATGGATGGGTTCAATCCAAATAATAAAGAGAAAAAGAAAAGGAACAGAAAAGGGAAAGAAAAAACCAAGCTCCTCTCTCTCTCCTCTGCCCACGTTGAAACCCAAGTTCGAGCCCTCTGTTCTTCCTCCCAAGACCCTGAATGAATGCTCCCCACATCCAAAAACCTCCTTTTATAGCTGCTGGAAGGGTGGAGTCAGTGACAGAGTTGTAGCAGGACACGGAGTGCAATTTTCGCAGCCAAGTTCGGTACCATGAAACACGCCACTTTCCTCGCTCAAATTCCAAAGAAACACCGTCTCTTAGTACTTTCTTGGGTCCTCTACATGATAGACGGTTCAGATCTGCCATATGATCAAAGATGGTGGGCCAAAACTGTCCGGAAAAGTCAGTTTTCGCGGATGTGCGAAACCTTTCACACCATTTCGCTGTTGTGGTCGGTGGGCCCCACAGAAGCATTTTCTGGAAAATTCACCCCGTCCATTGGATTCAGAACGAAATTTCAGTCAAGAATGGGTGGTTTTGAACGCCCATTGACGTGGCCCAGAGAAGAAATCACAAAAGAATCAGTTTTGAACATCCCATGACAGCCCTTTTATGGCCTCTATAACGCACACGTGTGCACGTATGGAAGTGAACTTTCAGCAAGGTTTTGTAGTTTTCAGGCCCCTCTACACGATGGACGGATCAGATCTTCCGTACAGGCAATGGGTAGGGCCCACAACCGTCCGCAAAGACGGCCAGCGGCCGTGCGTCCGCTGCCATTGCGAAAGGAGACGGGTCAGCGACGCTGACCCGTTTTTTGGTTTCTGGTGCATTGAGTGTACACGATATTTGGTGCACTCTGACATGCAAGGTGGTCCTTATATTGATGTATATGTGAAATCCAGTCCGTCCATCCACTTTGTAATATCCTTTTAGACGTTGAGACCAAAAGTGAAGCAGATCCAGATATCAGGTGGGCCCAGAATCAACGGTTTATGGGCTGATCTGTCAGTTGGGGCACTTCCCAAGATCTTCAATGGCTGAAATTTTATATGTACGGTTAATTTATGGTCCTCAGGCGACGTATGAAGTTTCGAGCCGAACGGATGGTGGGAACCTCGTGATCTTGCATTCTGGACGTCCTTCAGGCCACTTGAGATTCAATTTATAACTTTTCTCGGATTTCTGACCGTGTATATTTGTCAATCTTGGTCCCCTGGAGTGTGTCCCTTGCCTTTGACGTCATCAGATCGTTAAATCTCAACTTTTAACGTCCTTTTTCCATCCATGCTCATAAAATCACTTTGCCACACAAGAATGAGAAAACGAGCCATTAGATAGCATTATATTCGTAAATCCAGACAATATCTGGGGTCTAATATGCAATATTTGACCCTCAACACAACCCCCAACCAGCATTTTGCTAGTCCCGAGCAAAGTATGCGAAAAATAAGTTGAGAATTATAGGAGAACTTTCTATGAAATCGAGTGAGATTTTGAACAAAATACGAGAAATTTAATATTCATGAATGTTAGAAATTGTATTCTCCTGAGCTCAAGCGCACCGTAGACTTCATAATCAAGTGTAAAGCATTAATCCATCAATTAGAAAAATTTTAAACATTGAGATCCATGGATGTATAGTGTAATCTCAGCTAATCACATTAAGATTGAATTTGTTATTTCAGGATGTCATTGGTAACCAGCAAGAGAATTCATGATAACCAAACTTACCTCATAAATTTCATCTTTTGATCTTTTGAACTTTTTATTTTTCCATTAATAGTCATGCCAAAAAGAGGAATCAAATCCTTACCAATAGGGAGCAAACCTATGGCAAAAGACCAATTACCTAATAAATTTTTTTTTGAATGTTTAACCTTGGGGAATCAAACCTTCACCTGTAGGGAGCAAACCCATGGTGAAGATTAATTGCCCAACCTGTTCAATTTTTATACCCTGATGGCAAGATATTTCAGGCTGGTTCCTTTCATGCTTAGTGATTACCAAATTAACCATTCAATATCAAACTGAAACCTTAATGTGAAAGCGAGATGTGACATGTGAAACCATGACTCAATCAATGTTTAAAATCTCTAATCATGGATTGATAATTCAAACTCAACTGTGGAATCTATCAAGTAGCTAAATCCAAGAGTCATAAATTACCAACATCATATATCTCACAATTCTAAATCAAGGATATTCGTCAAAATCAGAAAAATTTAAAAAAATTTCACAATTGTTGCTCAAGACTTCTTGCTCAAGACCAAGAAAATACTGATTAGGTTACCTAATCCCCCACCCCCAACTTAAAATCTACATTGTCCTCAATGTAAAAGATATAAATATGCAATGCACATGGGACAACGAAAGTAAATGAGAAGTGATGGGAAGATAGTACCTGAATAACGAATCAAGAGAGTTTTCAATAGATCACGGCATGGAAGCTTGTCAGCATGAGAGAGAAAGCAGAACAAAAATAACGAAAATAAAATCCTACCTATACCACTTTCGCAGGTGCTCTCGATTGCATTTAGCGTATGCAACAAGCCTTTAAACCCCTAGGTTACCCCTAGTGGATGAGTTGTAGTCTCGTGAGGGTTTGCAGTAATGTTACCCACAAACATTGAACTAACTAACCTATGAAAGTGACTATCCTAAACCTATGAAAGCGATAAACCTACCTATACCTCCATCAGACTGGGAGATCAGTCCTGGTAAACAGGAGCAATCAGAGACATGGACATGTCCTCTGAATCAAATGTCTCAACAAATGGCTTTAATCGATGTCCATTAACTTTAAACTCCTTGCCATTGTCGGGATCTCTTATCTCGACGGCCCCATGAGGATAAGCAATAACAACAATGTAAGGGCCGGTCCAACGAGATCGAAGCTTACCCGGAAAGAGATGTAGTCGAGAGTCATACAAGAGGACTTTCTGACCTGGCGTGAATGATTTCCGTAGAATATGTTGATCATGAAACGCCTTCATCCTGTCCTTGTAAATTCTTGAGTTTTCGTACGCATCATTCCGGATTTCTTCAAGTTCATTTAACTGAAGTTTGCGTAGCGAGCCAGCGTTGTCCAGATTGAAATTCAGATTTTTGATCGCCCAGTATGCTTTATGTTCCAATTCCACAGGCAAGTGACAGGCTTTCCCATAGACAAGTCTAAAGGGAGATGTTCCAATAGGAGTTTTGAAAGCAGTACGGTACGCCCATAAGGCATCGGTCAATCGGATTGACCAGTCCTTACGATCAGGGTAAACTGTTTTCTCTAGGATATGTTTGATCTCCCTATTGGAAATCTCAGCTTGTCCACTTGTCTGTGGATGGTATGGGGTGCTCACCTTATGAGAGATACCGTATTTCTTCATTAAGCTCTCAAATGGTCTATTACAGAAGTGTGAGCCCTCGTCACTATTGATGGCTCGAGGCGTTCCGAACCGTGACAGGATATTTTCTTTCAAAAATTTAATGACCGTGCGATGGTCATTTTTGCGGCACGGAATTGCTTCGACCCATTTAGTGACATAGTCTACGGCGAGCAAAATATACAGATTTCCAAATGATTGGGGGAATGGTCCCATGAAATCAATGCCCCAACAATCAAATGCTTCTATAATAAGGATGGGATTCAAGGGCATCATATTTCGACGGGACAATGCTCCCAATTTCTGACAACGCTCACAAGCCTTGCAAAACTCATGAGTGTCCCTGAACATAGTGGGCCAGTAGAAGCCACACTGTAAAATCTTGGCCGTGATCTTTTTAGCAGAAAAGTGACCACCACAGGCCTGTGAGTGACAGAAGGAGATGACACTCTAATGTTTATCGTCTGGTACGCATCTCCTTGAGATTTGGTCTGGGCAATATTTAAACAAATATGGATCGTCCCAGAAAAAGTTACGCACCTTGGTAAAGAATTTCTTCTTATCTTGTGACGTCCAGTGTGTCGGTATGGCACCTGTAGCAAGATAATTAACAATATCAGCGAACCAAGGTGAATGGGAACTCTAAACAGTTGTTCATCAGGGAACATGTCATTGATATGGGTCGCCTCAAGGGAATCAGAGGTATTAAGGCGAGAAAGATGATCGGCCACTATGTTCTCTACTCCCTTTTTATCTTTAATTTCTAAATCAAATTCTTGGAGTAGAAGGATCCATCGTATCAGGCGGGGCTTAGAATCATTCTTAGAAAGAAGATACTTAAGTGTCGCGTGATCTGTGTAGATGATGATCTTAGATCCAATCAGGTAGGATCTAAATTTGTCCAAAGCGAACACTACAGCTAAGAGTTCCTTTTCCGTAGTCGAGTAGTTCACTTGGGCAGGATTTAGAATCCTACTTGCGTAGTGAATAACGTAAGGCCGCTTATTTTTTCTCTGGCCTAGAACCGCTCCAAGAGCATAATCAGAGGCGTCGCACATAAGTTCAAAAGGAAGACTCCAGTCAGGTGGCTGCATGATAGGTGCAGTGGTTAGCATGCCCTTAAGCTTAGTGAAAGCTTCTTGGCACTGCTCAGTCCACTCGTATGGTGTATCCTTTTGAAGAAGATTACATAAAGGACGAGAGAGGAGACTAAAGTCCTTTATGAATCGTCTGTAAAAGCCTGCGTGTCCTAAGAAGGATCGCACGTCCCTGATATTCTTGGGTGGAGGTAGGTTAGAGATAAGATTAATTTTTGCCTTATCTACCTCGATTCCTTTGGACGAGATGATATGCCCAAGGACAATTCCCTTTTAAACCATAAAATGGCACTTCTCCCAGTTAAGTACCAAATTTTTTTCTTCACATCTTTTCAGCACACATTTAAGACTTGCTAAGCACTCGCTGAAAGATGAACCGAAAACAGAGAAATCGTCCATGAAGACCTCTAGATATTTCCCCACCATGTCAGAAAAGATACTCATCATGCATCGCTGAAAGGTGGCAGGGGCATTACATAGCCCGAATGGCATCCTTCCGTAAATAAAGGTGCCATAGGGACATGTAAATGTGGTTTTTTCCTGATCCTCAGGGGCGATTTCAATCTGATTATAACCTGAATACCCGTCAAGGAAACAATAATAGGAATGACCAGCTAACCTTTCTAGGATTTGATCAATGAAGGGCAAAGGAAAGTGGTCTTTCCTTGTGACGGTATTCAGCTTTCTGTAGTCAATGCACATTCTCCAACCAGTGGTAACTCTAGTCGGCACGAGTTCATTATTGGCATTGGCTACGATGGTGATCCCGGACTTCTTAGGAACCACCTGAGTTGGACTCACCCATTGACTATCGGATATGGGGTATATGATCCCCACATCCAATAGTTTGAGAACCTCGGCCTTAACCACTTCCTTCATGTTTGGATTTAATCTACGTTGTGATTGCCGAACAGCCTTTGCATTGTCCTCAAGATATATACGGTGAGTACAAATCGATGGGTTAATTCCCTTAAGGTCTGCTATCGTCCATCCAAGAGCTCCCTTATGCTCAATGAGAGTAGATATCAGCATACTCTCCTGTTCTTTCTCCAGGTGGGCAGAGATCACCACCGGGTATGTCTCATCTTGACCTAAATAGACATATTTTAAATCAGAGGGCAAAGGTTTTAGGTCAAGCTTCGGTGGCTTGAGGTTAGGCGGTAGAGGCACTACATAAGTTTGGGGCAATTCTTCAATGTGTGGCCTCCACCGGTTAACTTCAAGTACCGGTGTAGTATCAAGCATGGCACACGTCTCCCTAATTATATCATCATCAAGATCATGGGAGTGGGCCAGGCACGTCTCTAGAAGATCAGAGGATAAGGTGAGAGGCGTTCTATCTTTCACAAAAGAATCAATCATGTTAACATCGTGGAAATCGTCATCATCCTCTGAGTTGCTGCCGTTATTGAAAAAGATATTCGATTCCAATATCAAATTTCCAAAGGACATAGTCATGACACCATTCCTGCAATTGATAATTACATTTGAAGTGGACAGGAATGGGCGACCAAGAATGACGGGAATCTGAGTGCTCGTGTCATTGATGGGTTCGGTGTCCAAGATGATAAAATCAACAGGGTAGTAGAATCTATTCACCTGGACCAACACATCCTCGATGATCCCTCTTGGTATACGAACAGAACAATCAGCAAGTTGTAGTGTGGTTCGAGTGGGTTTTAATTCACCCAAACCTAACCGTTGGTAACCGAGTAAGGAATCAGATTGACGCTTGCTCTTAAGTCAAGAAGTGCGTGATCAATTCGATAGTTCCCAATCACACATGATATGGTTGGGCAACCGAAATCTTTGAATTTTTGCGGCACATCTTATTTCACGATGGCACTCACTTTTTCAGTAAGGAGATCTTCTTTTGAACACTTTTCCGTCGTTTGGTAGTGCATAAGTCCTTTAGAAATTTAGCATATGAAGGTATCTATTTTACAACGTCAAGCAGAGGAATGTTGACTTTCACTTGTTTCAACACCTCTAGGATATCCTGAGAGTTAGATAGACATTTTGGTTCAACCAATCGTTGGGGAAACGGAGTAACTGGTTTTTCTAGAGGTTCCGGTTCAAATTTTTGTGGGGCGCCACTAGATCCATCATTGTTGTCCTCTTCTGGTTCTTGAGGCTTTTCGGGCCTCACCGGAAGGGTTTTATCAATAACCTTCCCACTCCTAAGAGTGGTGATGGATTTATCGTGCCCCATTTGATTTGAAGAGCTGGGATCACCTGTCTCGTATTGCGGTTTCGGATTAGGGAATGATTGTGCAGGGAGCATCCCTTTTTCCATAGCCGTCATACGTGAATCTATTTTTTGCATAAAATCTGAAATTCCTTGCATTGTCCGCGCCAACTCTTGTATGGAAATTTGAACCGATTCTTCTTGAGGTTTCCCCTGATTTGGATTTTGATTGAAGAAACCTTGAGGGGTAGCAGTTTGTCCGTTCCTCCAACTAAAATTCGGGTGATTTTTCCAGCCAGGATTGTAAGTATTAGAGGGTGGTCCATTGAAAGGTCTTTGATAGTTATTTACGGCATTAGATTGTTCATTCAATACATCTCGAAAGGCAGGTATTGAAGGACAATTTTCAGTAGTTTGAATGTTGCAATCACAGATGCCGCAAACACTTTCATTAACCTTTTCCTTCATTCCTTCCATGGCCTCAAATTTTCTGGTGAGATTGGCCACCTTAGCGTTAAGATCATTATCCTCTTTCAGGAGATATATTCCTCCTTTTTCCCTTGAATGAGTCGGCCTAGACGTGGTGTTCGTTCTTGGATAATAGTCCCATGATTGTGTTTTTTCCGCGAGACTATCGAGGTAATCCCATACCTCGTCAACATTTTTATTAATAAAATCTCCGTTACACATTGTCTCGACCATTTGGCGCATGGAAGATGTTAGCCCATCATAGAAAAAATTCGTAATGCGCCATATTTCAAAGCCATGTTGTGGGCATGCATTGACCAGATCCTTGAACATTTCCCAACATTGGAAGAATGTTTCATCTTCCTTTTGGGCAAAGTTCATGATTGCTCTCCTGAGGGTAATTGTCTTATGATGTGGGAAAAATGTCTTTATAAATTCCCTCTGCATATCATTCCATGTGCCAATGGATCTAGGACGCAGTGAATGTAACCACGTCTTGGCTTTTTCTTTCAAGGAAAATGGAAAGAGTTTCAACCTAATAGTATCCTCAGATACATTAGGAAAGTATAAGGTGCCTATGATTTCATTGAACTCTTTCAGATGCAAATATGGTTCTTCAGACTCAAGCCCATGGAACTTAGGAAGGAGTTGGATAACCCCTGGCTTGATGTCCATATGTCCTGTATTCTCAGAAAAAATCATGCATGAGGGCGTACTCACCCCCGCCAGTTGTAAATAATCTCGTAAAGTACGAGGCGGGGGTGCCTGATGCACTTCATTCTCATCATGTACTTCCTCAACCCTTGGTTGGGGTAGTGCTTGAGGTTGATTTTCAGTCATAACGTCTTCTAACTCAGGAGAATTCAAGTGGTGTCTAGTCCTGCGATGGACAGTCAACCCCTCAACTAATCCTCCTTCAGTCACGAGACGTCGAGTGTTGTCGCGTGCCCAATGGGTCATAAAATACACTCAGCCCTCAAATTCTAACTTAAACCTAAAAAAAAAAAAAAAATCTAGGAAAAGGGAGGGTTGGAGAGAAGTTACCAAATCGGAGTTCCTAAGTTAAAAAACTTACAAAACAAACCAAAATAAGTTAGTTTTTAAGAGTAGAAAGTCCTAATTAAAAATAAACTAATTTCTAGGGAAAAGAAGAAATTCCAAAGAAAGAAGAATTAGAAAGAGCTTACTAAATTAAAAGCTTCCTACAAAACAGAAAAATTGAGTTAGTTCTAAAAATCAGATAGAAGGAAGAATAGAAAGTTTCTAAAGTTAGAAAAAATTTCTAATAAGGAAAATAACTAAGATTCTAAACCTAGAATTAAAAATTTCTAAAAAGAAAATCTAATCCTAAAACTAATTAATTTCAGAAAAACGTAGTCGACAGTCCCCGGCAACGGCGCCAAAAACTTGTTCACTCCCCAAGTGCAGGGTTGTGATGTAGAAATAACTCGGCAAGACCGAGGTCGAATCCCAAGGGACTGAAACTTATACGTTATCTAAAACTAACTAGAACTAGAACTAGGTTAAGATGAATTCTAAATCAATTAGCAATGATGAAATACTTGTAGAATAATTAATCTAAAACTTAGGAAACAAATCAGAGATAGGAAACTAGGGATTCAGAGGATCCACTTGTAGAGATCAGGGAGAACTTATGCTTGCATCAAAAATTATGGAAATTACTGAACTGCCGTTGATCTAGTTTTCAAAGAGATGAAAGGTGTATGAAATAGAATGGATTCCATCACCAAACCATGCCCAAAAGACTATGACAAACAACAGAATTAAACTAATTACCAACCCATCAGATGTATGAAGGTTAGGAAGGGTACCGACATCCGACCATGCCCAGGAGACGATGGTGAACAACAGGGCTTCCTGACTCATAAACATGAAAAGAAAAAGGAAACATTCAAAGCCATTGCAGACCCACTGTAATTTCAGTCACAGCAGACCATTAAAGACTAAAAATATTTCCAACATTAATCAAACTAAAATCAACTTCAATTCATGCATTAAAATTTAAATAAAATCAAATCTCCCATCTCACTACAAGCTTCACCTCTTAGCCCTAACTAGGAGGATTTAACCTGCCGTGGATGGGTTCAATCCAAATAAATAAAGAGAAAAAGAAAAGGAACAGAAAAGGAAAAGAAAAAACCAAGCTCCTCTCTCTCTCCTCTGCCCACGTTGAAACCCAAGCTCGAGCCCTCTGTTCTTCCTCCCAAGACCCTGAATGAATGCTCCCCACGTCCAAAAACCTCCTTTTATAGCTGCTGGAAGGCTGGAGTCAGTGACAGAGTTGTAGCAGGACACAGAGTGCAATTTTCGCAGCCAAGTTCGGTACCATGAAACACGCCACTTTCCTCGCTCAAATTCCAAAGAAACACCGTCTCTTAGTACTTTCTTGGGTCCTCTACATGATAGACAGTTCAGATCTGCCATATGATCAAAGATGGTGGGCCAAAACTGTCCGAAAAAGTCAGTTTTCACGGATGTGCGAAACCTTTCACACCATTTCGCTGTTGTGGTCGGTGGGCCCCACAGAAGTATTTTCTGGAAAATCCACCCCGTCCATTGGATTCAGAACGAAATTTCAGTAAAGAATGGGTGGTTTTGAACGCCCATTGACATGGCCCAGAGAAGAAATCACAAAAGAATCAGTTTTGAACATCCCATGACAGCCCTTTTGTGGCCTCTGTAACGCACACGTGTGCACGTATGGAAGTGAACTTTCAGCAAGGTTTTGTAGTTTTCAGGCCCCTCTACACGATGGACGGATCAGATCTTCCGTACAGGCAATGGGTAGGGCCCACAACCGTCCGCAAAAACGGCCAGCGGCCGTGCGTCCGCTGCCATTGCGAAAGGAGACGGGTCAGCGACGCTGACCCGTTTTTTGGTTTCTGGTGCATCGAGTGTGCACGATCGGTGGTGTACTCTGACATGCAAGGTGGTCCTTATATTGATGTATATGTGAAATCCAGTCCGTCCATCCACTTTGTAATATCCTTTTAGACGTTGAAACCAAAAGTGAAGCAGATCCGGATATCAGGTGGGCCCAGAATCAACGGTTTATGGGCTGATCTGTCAGTTGGGGCACTTTTCGAGATCTTCAATGGCTGAAATTTTATATGTACAGTTAATTTATGGTCCTCAGGCGACGTATGAAGTTTCGAGCCGAACGGATGGTGGGAACCTCGTGATCTTGCATTCTGGACGTCCTTCAGGCCACTTGAGCTTCAATTTCTAACTTTTCTCGGATTTTTGACAGTGTATATTTGTCAATCTTGGTCCCCTGGAGTGTGTCCCTTGCCTTTGGCGTCATCAGATCGTTAAATCTCAACTTTTAACGTCCTTTTTCCATCCATGCTCATAAAATCACTTTGCCACACAAGAATGAGAAAACGAGCCATTAGACAGCATTATATTCGTAAATCCAGACAATATTTGGGGTCTAATATGCAATATTTGACCCTCAACATATGATATAAAGTTAATTTATGTCTCTCTTTATATATGTACAATTTGTTCTGAATAAACAGAACTAAAGACAAAGTTAATTTATGTCTGTCTCTCTATATACAGGCCAACCAATGTACCCATTTCCACTTTCTAGTTGTTGATTTATGTCGTTTATACTAGTAGTACTTATAACCGCGTTTAATCTTACTTCACTTAGATTAAATGTTGTGATGGCTACCATGATCCAATACTAATGGTCTTAACGGACCATATTGTAATAACGTTACCCGTATTATCTAATAATTATATTGGTTAACCATTTAGATGTTTTTTTCAAAATTAAAACATATTTTCAAATTAAAGATTAATCATTGACATTTATCAATATGGCCCAAGTGAGAGAATGTAAGAATTTTATAAGTTGGGCCTTATTGATCAATGATATGGATTCCCCTAAGGTTGGATAGTGTGATCGAGAGTACCAGTGGACCCCACTCAGTTGTGATTCATCTAAAATCATGTAAGGGATAGTGCGCTACAATTATGTCACACACACAGTCTAGTTAGAGTAAGATTACCAAATTCGTGTGGAGCTTTAAGGAGAGGAGTTTCAATGGTTTCAAACTCCTTAACCCTCTAAATTATATAAACAAGGCTAGGTCCCCGAGCCTACATACGACTAAAGTTGTCCATCCCATCATGATGCTTCTTTAAGGTTGTAAGGTGAGGAAGATTTTGTCCACATCTTATGGTTATGTCTTTTTAATTAGGTTTGCATCCTATTTAGCTTATTTGATTTCCATACTTGATGCATATATAGTTTGGTCTCTTCGTAATTCTGCATATAGTTTATAAGTTAGGGTTAAGGTTTTATCAATCACGAAAAATAATCAAAATCAATTTTTCCTATATGCAATCTTCACATTTTCTGCTTTTGTAACCAAAATTTGCAATTACTCTTTGGCCATTAAGAAGGTGGTGTAGTATGTAGTGTTAGTGTAAATTCTTGCAACCAATGCATGTTGTGGAGAATAGTTTGTTGAGGAGTTATATCCTGGGAGATAGTCATGTCGGTGACCTTCTTCATCGGTTCATTACACCAAGAAGTGCGAACTATTTCAAAGATAGAGGCATTGTACACACTCGACCACGCCGATCACATTTGGAACCATCATCGATTGTCTTCTTACTGCTATCACAAAACTCTAATGCGGTTGTGGAATTATATTAACTCTTGTGTTAGCTTTCATAGTTTTCTATTTCCATTTTTGTAGTTACAACATGTAAATGGTCTATAAATAAAGCTTTTCACACATCCAATGCAACTCATTTGTGCTATACTACTCTATAAACCAATGCAACTCATTTTCTAAGAGCCAATAATATTATGTCTAGCTTTTTAGTAATTTCTAAGCAACATTTGACTTCCTAATAAAAGGTTACTAACATATTGCTATTTTATGTTAGGAATGTGATTGTGGATTTGGGTCTATGTTGCAACAATCCAAACCATTTATATGATAGAACTTGACTTGGATGGAGATATCCAAAAGAACAAATTCTAATATTAGAATACAACCTTTTAAACTTTTCTCTTTGTATGTGACCACTAGGTTTAACTAAACTATTGTTTCATGGGATATTGATGGGATTTTCTAACATTAAAGATTGTCATAGTTATCACCCATTCACAAAGGGGCACATTGTAAAATGGTTTGATCATAGCAGACTACATATTTAATGGCTAGCATCTAATGTAAAAAGTATTTGCTACTTTAAGATGTATTATAAAAAACCTCAACTAATAATAGGTAATTGAATCTATTTGTGCTAGTTATTTAAACAATAGTTAATATGAATTTAAGCGGTTGCTTTTAAATAATCCATAGCAACATTTTAAGTATAGTAAGGAAGAGAATGTCTCAAGTGCAACTGGTTGGACCACAAGGTACGGTCCAATTAGCAGATAACTACCAATCTATTAAGTGCATGCGCATAGAACCCTTTCAATAGTTTTCCCCACCTTGAGAATCACTTGGTGCAAATATCAACCCTATATACTCATCAGATGGGACATATCATAAAAAAATAATTTATACCATTTATAAATAGCAAATTAAAAGTGTGGTCCACTTGATGGGTTGATATCGCTGGTCTTTACATAAGGTGATATCTTGATAGGGCCAACCTACTAGATGATGGATGGATTTCCTAATGTACAAAGTGATCTTTGGTTTTATATAATTAAATCAAGTTATTCCACCCATTAACGAATCTTGAACTTTAAATGGAACTGATCGTATTTCAAAAAATATATTATTTTATAGAATTAAGAAAATGAGGGTATTTGAGGTACAAATATGAAATTCCATCTATATTGCATTGCTTTCTCAATAATTCTTATATAGATAAACGTTTCATATAATGAATGGTACGCTGACCAAATGACCACATCTAATAGGTCTTAGATTTGCCATGACTCCATTATCAAGCTTCTTTTTTTAATTTTAGCTAGTATTTTGCTTTTCATTTTTTCTCATCTTGCCTATGATAAATAAAAGTGAAATGGTATATACTGGGGATTTAATTTTTCAAAGTATTTCCAATAAGTATTGTTTGGTCGAGGCTTGGAATTGAACTCATCTCATTTTAGTTAACACGGACTATATTTTAAAAATCCTGATCGCTATTTGTAATTCTTTCATTACTGCTAACTAAAAGTAAGTGAACTCATTTTTTGGCATCTACTAAGCAGGGTTGTATTAAGAAGATAAGAAATCAAGCAAAATTGGGATTGATCCTATTCATGAGTTTTGTTGAACTTCATGTTCTCCAATTTTTCCCTCCATTGTTATTTTTTATCTATTTATTTTGGATATACACTGTCATCCCTTTTAGAGATAAGCCATATATACTCTTCCCACCCCCTGCCCTTTTTTGTTGCTACTTGGGAAGCATCTTACCCATTATTTTTTGAGACAAAAATAGTAATGGTTATATTAATAGATTATCATTTGTAATTAATGATCTTTTATCCTTAATGAAAGTGAAATAACATTTCACTTAGGGTTTGTTTGGATATATTGTAATAAGTAACTTTTTAAACTTATGTAATTTACCAAGTTACTTTTTAATTTGTGTTTAGTAAAGATCATTGTAAAAGCAACTCATGTGATGAAAGTTACTTATCCCCATAAGTTTCTATTTTTTACTTCTTCAACTTTTAACTTTTGTACTTCTCTATTTCCATGGGATGGATGGTCCACATAAAAGGTAGGTCTACATGATGGATAGTCCACATCAAAGATAGCCCGATATTATGGATGACCCACATGAAGGTTAGCCCACACAAAGGATTGCCCACATCTAAGGTAGGCCCCTAATGACAAATGGACCACATCCAAATTAGGGCCCACATGATGGATGACCCACATTGAAAGTAGGGCCCACACAATGGACGGTCCATATCAAAGGTGAGCGCCACATAAGGGGTGTTGAAGAAGGTAGGGCCCACATGATGGATGGTCCATATCAAAGGTGGGCTCCATATAAGGGGTGTTGAATATTGAAGGTGACCCCACGTTATAGATAATAACATTGAAGGTCGGCCCCACATGATGGATGACCCACATCAAGGTGAACCCCTTATAATAGATGGTCCACATCAAAGGGATCGATGATGAATAGCCCACAAGCAAGGTGAGCCTCACATGATGGACAATCCACATCAAAGGTGAGCTTAATAGATGGACGGTCTACATTAAAGGTGGTCTCGACAATACGGGCAGTGGATATTAAAGGCGGGTCCCAAATGATGGACAATAATATTGATGGTGAGCCCCACATGATAGATGACCCATATCAAGGTGAGCCCTACTTAAGGATAGTTCACATCGAAGGTCAGCCCCTAATGATGAATGACCCACATCCAGGGTGGGCCCCACTTGATAGACAACCCACTTTGAAGTTGGGCCTGCATGATTAATGGTCTACATTAAAGGTGGGTCGCATGATGAATGGCTCACATCCAAGGTGGCTCCGCATTATGATGGAGAGCCCACATCGAAGGTGAGCCTCACAAGTTTGACGGTCCACATTGAAGGTAGGCCCCACACGATAGATGGTTCACATTAAAGACAAGGCTAAGGTGGGCACAATATAATGAAAGGTCCACATCAAAGGTTGGGCCCACATGATGAGCAATAAATATTAAGGGTGGACCGAACAAACTTGAGGAATAAGTACTTATGTGATGTTGGAAACTAAACAAACTTTTTTAACTTTTTTATTGACGAGTATATTTCTTACCAAACATACTTATCTGTTAAGTAAGTAGAAACTAAGATAAACATTTCGAGGCATAAATAGCTAATGTAAAGTAGGGTGGGCTGGGAATCAAAGCTCTGAGGGACGTTATGAAAGCAATGAGAATGAAGATGGTCTGGTCGTTCTTAAACGGACAAAAGAGTAGCCTCCGAGACTGCTTTATGAGATCGAAATATGTGATGGAAGATGGATCCACAACAAGCTACCCTTTGTGCTCATCGGACTCTATGCTGGAAGCAAGTGAGGAAGTTGCTCATCTTCGTGGAAGAAAACTCCCGCCTTTTATTGGGGGAGGGCAGCTACAACTTTTGGACCTCCAACTAGTCTGGTCTAGGCCCCCTTTAATGTTGGATCTTGAGGCAGATTCCTCCGAACCCGAGTCATCTAAAAGTTAAGGAAGTGGTGGGGCCTTATGGAATTCAGTGCAATGCTCCGGTGTTGACCCTCCTCCCTTCCTTCGTCCTTCATCATATTCTCTCAGAGGGGATCACAACATAAGATAGAGAAGACCTCCCCATATAGGCCAGGGATCTGTCAGATAAATTCACCATCAAATTCGCTTAGAGGGTCATTCACCGGGATGGTGCCAATAGATCCTGGGCAAAGTGGGTGTGGCACACCAAGGTGTTGACCCATGGAGTTCAACACAATGCTCTGGTGTTGACCCTCCTCCCTTCCTTCGTCCTTCATCATGTTCTCTCGGAGGGGATCATAACACAAGATGGAGAAGACCTCTCCATATAGGCCAGGGATCTATCAGGTAAATTCACCATCAAATTCGCTTAGAGGGTCATTCACCCGGCTAGTGCTAATAGATCCTGGGCAAAGTGGGTGTGGCATGCCAAGGTGCCTCCCAAGATGGTAGTTTTTGCATAGAAATTACTCTTAGGAGCAATCCCTGTGGAGATCGGCATTAAGAAAAAAGGGGTAACTTTGGCATCTAGTTGCATCTGTTGCAGCGCGAGCAATTCTTGCCAAGAGTTGCTAGACTACCTCTTTACGACCGACGATCTGGCCAACAAACTGTGGGCTCACTTCTCTTCCATCCTCTCAATTTCCTTATTTCCCATGCAATTAATAGCAGGCTAAGCAGCACAGTGGTGGACCGCGGCAACCGACAGGTCCAACATTGGTATCCTTCGAGGCCTCGCCCTACCCCTCATTTTCTTGAAAATTTGGACAGCCAGATCAAATGGAAAGTACTTTGAGGAAACTGAAATCAGTGTGGACAAGTTAGTTCACAAGATAAGAAATTGGTTCTCCCTTATCGCAAAGTCCTTCCCATTCCCCCCATGCACAAACCAGAGAAGCTTGGACATGGTCCAGGAATTAGGCCTCCAGCCTAACCCGATAAACACCTCCTCCATCTCAATAGTAACACGGTAGAGGCCAAAGGAGGGTTGGCTGAAGTTGAATGTAGACGAGTCTTCACAAGGAAACCCAAGCCCATCGGGAAGTGACGGGGTTTGTAGAGATAGAAGAGGGTCCATCATCTTTGGATTCACCAAAGGCTATGGTGTCGGGACCAACTTTCGGGCTGAGGCCAAAGAAGTAGTGGATGGCCTAAACATATGTATGGACCTTGGCCTCAATAGGGTGGAACTGGAAAGAGACTCGAAAGCGGTGGTGTCATTGTTCTCAACGGAAGACCAAGTGCCATAGAATATCTACTACTAGAAAAGACAATTTGATCATATTAGGGGCACCATAACTGTATCGATTAATCACATCCCAAGGGAGTCCAACAGCGTTGTTGTCTCAGTAGAGGTCTGCTAAAGGTGATAGGCGAATCGGACTCCCAACTAGTAGTAAATTTTTTGTTGAGTTCAACTATTCCAGGTTGGAAGTGGAGATCGTGGCTGTCCAGGATAGAATATATGAAGTCCAGAGGTCAAGTGGAGTTCTCCCACATTTTTAGGGAGGGGAATGCTCCGGTCAATGTCATGGGTCATCTTGGAAGCGTCAGCCAAGATTCGTCGTTCATAGACTATTTTGTTGCCCTCCCTCCCCAGGTCAGGGGGCTTCTTCTTGGACAAGATGGGGTTGGGCACGATTAGAGCTGGTTAATTGGGGTGCGTGGTTTGGGCAGCCTCGATTTGAGCTACTTTGCAGTCCTATGTTGGGTCTGCAGTAGTTTTAGCCTTCCTGGTTGGCTGTAGTCCCCTCAAGTCTCATAATCTCCCTTTTGGTTTTTGTTATGATAGGCTTTTCCCAGTCCTTTTTCCTTCTGGCAAGCCCGAATTGTAAATTTTGGTGATATAAATGGAAAGATCGACCTCTTTTTTCAAAAAAAAAAAAAAAGGAGTCCAACAACTGTCCCGCTTGGGCAGTGTCAATCAGTAGGACAAGGTATGCACATACCTCTCAGACCTGTCGTTCCTTTCAAGGGGTGATCTAGTGCTAGACCATTCAGGGCTTGGAGCAATAAGATTCATAAAACCAACTAATTCTAGGCAAAGAATGTGAGGGGGCAGCTTGTAGAGGTAGTTGCAAGGGAAGCGGTGAGAGGGCAGGATGCTTGGTATAGGGTCTACTTGAAAGTGGGCCTTTTGGTTGGCTGGTCTTGCACCAGCAGTGAAAAGTCCCTCTTGGAGATAGATGGGGCCAATGGTGATTGGCAGGCTTGGTTCATCATCTCCCTCCTCATCCTCAGTCCTTCGACAGCTTTAGAAAGGGCTTGCTGAAGTTAGTCTGAATTAGGCTCTCTTCATTTTTTACATTTTGTATTTTTTTTTTTTTTTTTTTTTTTTTTGCTATATGATAGGTGAGGCTGTTATTTTTGTGGAACCCACCCGAAATACAAGGATGTAAATTTCTCTGTTAGTAATATATCTCAGGTGGGGTAATGTAAAGTAACTTACAATACCGGTGCCCCCTTTGTCTCTCTCCCCCAAACATTAGTTAAAGTGAAATGAACATGTTTACGATATCAAAGCAATTCATTAGGGAGCCTTGCATGGGCCAAGTATGCCAGACCAAGCAATTCAAGTTGAGAACCAAGTATTTTGACAGTAGTACAGCTCATGTTGTGAGCAGTTCGAATCATGTTCCTAACTATTTAATAGTCCAGATCATCTAACAATGGTGGAGCCCATGTTATGAGTGGTTCCATCTCACTTGCATTTGTTAATTTGGCACCTATGAGCAATAAAGTACCATTTGACAGTCACGATTATCTGATGATGGCGAGGAACATGTTATAAGTAGCTCAGATCTTACTTGCATGTTCCTCCTTTGTACGCGCAGCAGCGTCGGCCTATATATTACATGTTGGCACATTTATAGATGTGTTAACGTTAACTTCTTTGAAGAACACATTGGTGAAAGAATCTACACAGTCAAACAATTGACTACAACGGCTTTATAATGGTTTCATTATGAATCAATTATAAAACTTAATTATAAAATAATTTATTATTATGTATGAAAAGTAAAAGAAATTTTTTGAAAACACGCAGAAGAGAGCACTTGGCATATGGCAAATGGAGAGTGCTTTATGTTGAACCGTCTTTTTTTTTCTAAAACTTTCATAACTGCGGTTATGTATGGAAAGTGTCGGTATAGCGCCGGAATGTGACGTGGAGGCTTGTAAGACCTTGTGCTCAAATCACCTTTGACCTTCTAGAATTTTGGATCATTAAAGATTCAAGTTATATTTCATAGTACCAACAATGCCCTTACCATTTTTGTCCTTCGATATCAATTTCTCGGCTTATTTTTCGCTGTAAAAATCAAATTTTCACACGATGATAAGGTTTCTTATCGGCGCCTCACCCAATTTCATTATCATCAATATTTTGTGTCATGCTTTTCTAGCATAATGCAAATGATGTGTATTAAGAATTATATGATGAGTTTTTATTCCAAATATTTCCATTAGGAGCATATAGTTGCAGATAATAGGGATAACTTGTCTTCAAACTAAATTTTTTCCACTAACATGCTGCTTGTTCATAACTTCGGTGCCACAAAAATGATATGACCAAAACATGAAATCACCTGGCACAAAATCAGATGGAATACAATCATTCCTACTAAGAATGGATCATGTTTATGATAGTATGTTATTTGCATGGTACCATTTTCCTACACAAGTAACATGCTAGCTAGTGCAAAAGATTTTGTCAGATGTCAGGTTACCTTACTTTAGCTTGATGTGATCAGCTCTATGGCTCATGACTAACATGATTTTGGCCTGTCAACGTCTCCAAGCAACCATGCATGCCAATATATATCACACGTGTATGAGTCCAAGTTTTTTCATTAGGTGGACAACACTGTTTAATCTTTCTGTCTAAAAATGAGACCATTTTTTGTCTAAAGGTGGTCCACATTGTACCAAATGAATGTCGACCCAAAAAAAACATAAAAACATTAGTTTGTTTTTTGAACCATAGATATATAACTTAGAGGACTGAACCCGCTCGTTTTGAGAGAGAGAGATATAAATATTGTGGCCTACATGATGTAACTTCAGTCTCGCACAAGCCTGAAATATTGGCATGTGTGAACCGTTTTAAAGCTTACCTGACAAGAAAAAATTGGCGAGGGTACGTACTTGACAATTTGGACCGTTGAGTTGATGGGCCACCTTCTATTTGATGGCTTAAAATATCTCATTGAAGGGATGATCCTAATATCTTGATTTCTTGCCTCCTTTTTGCCACTATTAATAATCCATGCAAACTTTCGGTGGATTTACGGTAAAATGTTCAAATTGATGCATTTTTGAAAGGCGGGCTATTCAAGATGAGGGGAATCTGCTGAATGGTCCAGATCGATGAGCACATGCACAGATTTCGGGTCAGATATGGCACATTATACACTTTGGTGGTTATTCCTCGAAAAGGGTGAATTAATATTTCATCAAGCCAACCGTATTATCCAACCATTATCCAAATGCCTAACTTTTTGGACGTTAAACATGGTCCAAAAAATGTCCATTAATTCCAAGTTAGGGTAATCTAAGTGATATGAATTTGCGACCAGCTCTTGTCCAAGAGGCAAGGTAGTCTTTGGATCGTATGGGTGCACCGTTCATTTTGTGGAACTTACTCCAAAAACCATACCAAGGTGACAATTCTTACTTTTTCAATGATCCATTTATAATCCTACAAGGTCCTTTTACCTGACGGTTAGGATCATCTGATGAGTTTGATTATTTGGAAATAACTCCCAATCTAGGGCATGTGGATGGATTTTGAAAAGTACTTGGATTTTCTGCTTGTACAAATGGGGCTCATGTTGAGGGTCAAATATTGCATATTAGACCCCAGATATTATCTGCATTTACGAATATAATGCTGTCTAATGGCTCGTTTTCTCATTCTTGTGTGGCAAAGTGATTTTATGAGCATGGATGGAAAAAAGACGTTAAAAGTTGAGATTTAACGATCTGATGATGCCAAAGGCAAGGGACACACTCCAGGGGACCAAGATTGACAAATATACACGATCAGAAATCCGAGAAAAGTTAGAAATTGAAGCTCAAGTGGCCTGAAGGACGTCCAGAATGCAAGATCACGAGGTTCCCACCATCCGTTCGGCTCGAAACTTCATACGTCGCCTGAGGACCATAAATTAACCGTACATATAAAATTTCAGCCATTGAAGATCTCGGGAAGTGCCCCAACTGACAGATCAGCCTATAAACCATTGATTCTGGGCCCACCTGATATCTGGAACTGTCTCAAAATTATTATTGACGCCTTAAATGAGGAGTCAAAACAGATGGACGGTGCAGATTTCTCTAAAACATTGCAATGACTTTTAATATTCCCATTCTCTTTAAAAAAAAAAAAAAAAAAAACTTGCTGCGTAACGCACGGCCGCGGCCGTTTTTGCGAACGGTAGTGGGCCCCACACGTGCCCCATAAGTTCAATCCGATCCGTTCACCGTGTAGAGGGACTCGAATACTACAAAAATATGCTGAATTTTTGTACCCATGCGTGCACACGTGTGAGATACAGAGGCCACAAAAGGGCTGCTCGGTAGCGTTCAAAACTGATTCTTTTGTGATTTCTTCTCTGGGCCACGTCAATAGACGTTCAAAACCACTCATTCTTTACTGAAATTTCGTTCTGAATCCAATGGACGGGGTGGATTTTCCAGAAAATACTTCTGTGGGGCCCACCGATCACAACAGCGAAATGGTGCGAAAGGTTTCGCACATCCGCGAAAACCGACTTTTTCGGACGGTTTTGGCCCACCATCTTTGATCATATGGCAGATCTGAACCGTCTATCATGTAGAGGACCCAATGAAATCCTAAGGGACGGTATTTCTTTGGAATTTGAGCGAGAAAAGTGGCGTGTTTCGAGGCACCGAACTTGGCTGCGAAAAAGCTTTCAATGGGCATGCATAGCTTTCCAAATCCGATTCAAATCCGATTTTCACCACTCCAGCAGCTATATAAGGAGGTTTTGGACGTGGGGAGCATTCATTCAAGGTCTTGGGAGAAAGAACAGAGGGCTCGAGCTTGGGTTTCAACGTGGGCAAAGGAGAGAGAGAGGAGCTTGGTTTTTTCTTTCCCTTTTCTTTTCCGTTTCTTTTTCTCTTTATTTATTTGGATTGAGCCCATCCATGGCAGGCTAAATCCTCCTAGCTAGGGCTAGGAGGTGAAGCTTGTAGTGAGATGAGAGATTATATGCTTTTAATATAATTTTAATTTTTGAATTGAAGTTGGTTTTAGTTTGATTTTAATGAAAATATTTTTGGTCTTTAATGGTCTGTTGTGACTGAAATTACAATGGGTCTGCAATACTTTGAATATTTTCTTATCCCTTTTATGTTTATGACGTCAGGACGTCCCGTTGTTCACCATAGTCTCCTGGGCATGGTTGGATGACGGTACCCTTCTTAACCTTCATACATATGATTGGTTGGTAATTAGTTTAATTCTGTTGGTTGCCATAGTCTTTTTAGGCATGGTTTGGTGATGGAATCCATTCTAATTCATCTTCCTTTCATCTCTTTGAAAACTAGATCAACAGCAGTTCAGTTAATTTCATGATTTTTGAAACAGGCGTAAGATCTCCCTGATCTCTACAAGTGGATCCTCTGAATCCCTAGTTTCCTATCTCTGATTTGTTTCCTAAGTTTTAGATTAATTATTCTACAAATATTCCACCATTGCTAATTGATTTAGAATTCATCTTAGTCTAGTTCTAGTTCTAGTTAGTTTTAGATAACGTACAAGTTTCAGTCCCTTGGGATTCGACCTCGGTCTTACCGAGTTATTACTACATCACAACCCTGCACTTGGGGAGTGAACAAGTTTTTGGCGCCGTTGCCGGGGACTGTCGGCTACGTTTTTCTGAAATTAATTAGTTTTGGGATTAGTTAAGATTAGGATTATTTTAACCGTAGATTTTTAGTTTTATTTTCCTAATTTCTAGAAACTAACCTATTCTTCCTGTTTTGTAGGATTCTGAAATAGAAACTTCTAATTTGGTGATATTTTTTCTAATTACTCTATTTTTTCTCTATTAGGGTTTTTAAAAATTTTCTAATCTTAGACTAACTGTTTTAGAAACTAACTTGTTTTATTTTTTTTTATTATTATTATTTTTTTTTTTTTTGCAGGATCTTAATATAGGAATATCTAGTCTGGTACATTCTTTCTAAACTTCTCCTCTCTTACTTTCCACTTTGCTATAGGATCTTCTCTTCTATTTTTCATAGGATTAAATTTAGATTAAGGGTTTCATCATGCATATGCACGAGTGGCAACGTCAGTATGCTGAGAAGAATAACTTATTTTGGGATGATGATGATATAAATCAACCTATGTCTCAAAACTTTTCTGAAACAATTATCAAGAATCGATCAAAATATTAAAATTCACCGGTTAAGAAGTCCTTACGTGATTATATGCAGGAGATCAATTACACCCCACGGATTAACAAAACAGTACGTGAGTGTTGGGGTTATCATAACTATGGTTGTGAGAATTATTATCACCCATCCGATAAAACAATGCGTGATTCTATCATGAGTGATAATAAGTATTACCAACCAGCAGATTCTCCCACTTATGATCAGTATGACTATAACCAGTGGAAACATCAAAATTGAGAAAATGAACCAACTATATGTTATAATGATTATTCTCTTGGATCCCCTACCTTTGAGATCCATCCAGAAACGATCCAAGAGGATTCATATCAGCGAAATCTTTCGGCCTGTCTTGTGGAAATGAGAAAAGTAATGGAAATAATGAAAGGACTCGATGCGCGTCTTGATAGGATAGAGGAGGCTCGGTCATCCCAGCCACGACCTAATCTAAAAATTCAATGCGAAGAAAGTGATCCGCACTCACTTTTAAAAGAATCTGGAATTTGGAATGAGGAGTTGGATTCCGTTAATGAGCATGTGGTTCAATTTTCCGATGAGTCAATCTCGATGACTGTCCGAAAGAATGGTGAAGATACATGGGTGTCTTTTAAATACATTGATGATGACACAGTTTCCTTACATGACACACAAGATTTCAATGATGAGGAAGAAGTTAGTTTATGCAAACCTCAACCCATGTTAGGTGTAGAATGTGAGGAAAGTGATCTCATCCCGAATGTGCACTGCACTGGACTAGACAATGATGCGTATTGGGATGATGGTCATGAATGTGCAGCCCAAATTCTCCCTGAATCAATCTCAAATCTGGTCCAGGTCAACAATCAAGACGTGCACGAAGTGATCGGTCAGGAAGATCTACTCCACTCATCTGACATGCCTGATTTAAATGTGGAGAATGAACCTCTTACAACCGACTCTTCTAACTCTTGTGAGGCATGTTTAGACCACTCCCTTGAATTGAATGATGATATGATTCGGGAGGAGGAGTTGCCCGCTATGACTCTGGAATTTGAAACCACTCAGTTGAGGCCACCATCTGAGCTGCAAACAATTGAGAATTCAGCGCCTCAATTGAGTAATTTCAATGAACAGAGTGATCACATCAATGCTTCACTTACTGATTTTCAATCTATTTGTGCAGGACTGGAGCAAGAGAGCGCACCTCCATCCACTTTCAAAGATGAGGGATTCTTTGCGCAGATCATCACAAGTCACAAAAACAAGTCACACTCATCTGAATTTCCCAACTCGTGGGATTGCTTGGCACACTTTGCGGTTTCAAACGATTTCATATTAAAAGACAAAGTGAATACCTTGCGAGACAACATCTCGGTAGTCATCACTGACCAAACGAACGCTTATTCTGAAACCCTCTCTTCTCTTGATCCTAAACGTCTACTAGTAAAGGAAGAGGAGCTGAATCTAAAATCGAAGTTTGGAGCTTTGGAATATGTTGAGACTACATTACTTTTTAAGAAGTTTTCTAAACTTTATTTACTTGTAGTCTTTGATTCACCATGTAATACTAACGTTGAAACTTCTTCTGACTTAGGTGAATCGTATATATTACGGATACCTCCAGCAATTCAATGGAAGATTTTTTATGAGGTACATAAGTCTTTCTGGAAAGTCATGCTCCAGGGCGCCCAAGCCTATTGCAAAAAGGGCTTTTGGATGATCCTGTTGAGGAGCTTATTGAGAGACTTATCAAGATATTGGCCGGAAGGAGAACCTTGCGGCATGATCGATTCAATGTTTGTGGGTAACATTACTGCAAACCCTCACGAGACTATAACTCGTCCACTAGGGGTAACCTAGGGGTTTAAAGGCTTGTTGCATATGCTAAATACAATCGAGAGCACCTGCGAAAGTGGTATAGGTAGGATTTTATTTTTGTTTTTCTTTCTCTCGTACTAACCTGCTCTCTCCCAGTGATCTATTGGAAACTCTCTTGATTCGTTATTCAGGTACTATCTTCCCATCACTTCTCATTTACTTTCGTTGTCCCATGTGCATTGCATGCTCATATCTTTTACATTGAGGACAATGTAGATTTTAGGTTGGGGGTGGGAGATTAGGCTTCCTAAGGCTTCCTAATCAGTATTTTCTTGGTCTTGAGCAAAAATTGTGAAAATTTTTAAAATTTTTCTGACATTTCTTGTAAATTCAACGTGATTTTGACATATATCTTTGATTTAGAATTACGAGATACGTAATGTTGGTAATTTATGACCCTTCGATTTAGCTACTTGATAGATTCCACAGTTGAGTTTAAATTATCAATCCATGATTAGAAGTTGTAAACATTGATTGAATCATGATTTCAGGACACGTCTTGCTGACACATTAAGACTTCAGTCTGATATTGAAGGGTTAATTTGGTAATCACTAAGCACGAAAGGAACCAGCCTGAAATATCTTGCCATCATGGTATAAAAATTGGAAAGGTTGGATAATTAATCTTCACCATAGGTTTGCTCCCTATAGGTGTGGAGTTAATTCCCCATGAATGATATCTAAAAAGAGTCAGGTGTACGATCTTCACCATAGGTTTGCTCCCTATAAGTGAGGATTTGATTCCCCTTCCTTGGCATTACTTTGAATAGAAAAATCACAAGTTAATAGGCTAATCTATGAGGCAAGTTTTGGATTAAGTTTGGTTATCATGAATTCTCTTGCTGGTTACCAATGAGATCCTAAAATAACAAATTCAATCTTAATGTGATTAGCTGAGATTACACTATACATCCATGGATCTCAATGTTTAAAATTTTTCTAATTGAAGGATTAATGCTTTACACTTGATTATGAAGTCTACGGTGCGCTTGAGCTCAGGAGAATATAATTTCTAACATTCATGAATATTAA
The DNA here is from genome assembly GCA_037074715.1 of Magnolia kwangsiensis. Taxonomy (NCBI): domain Eukaryota; kingdom Viridiplantae; phylum Streptophyta; class Magnoliopsida; order Magnoliales; family Magnoliaceae; genus Magnolia; species Magnolia kwangsiensis. The sequence goes on along the minus strand of CM073589.1, from coordinate 47,806,121 downwards.
ATTTCTCGTATTTTGTTCAAAATCGCACTTGATTTCATAGAAAGTTCTCCTATAATTCTCAACTTATTTTTCGCATACTTTGCTCGGGACTAGCAAAATGCTGGTTGGGGGTTGTGTTGAGGGTCAAATATTGCATATTAGACCCCAGATATTATCTGCATTTACGAATATAATGCTGTCTAATGGCTCGTTTTCTCATTCTTGTGTGGCAAAGTGATTTTATGAGCATGGATGGAAAAAAGACGTTAAAAGTTGAGATTTAACGATCTGATGACGCCAAAGGCAAGGGACACACTCCAGGGGACCAAGATTGACAAATATACACGGTCAGAAATCCGAGAAAAGTTAGAAATTGAAGCTCAAGTGGCCTGAAGGACGTCCAGAATGCAAGATCACGAGGTTCCCACCATCCGTTCGGCTCGAAACTTCATACGTCGCCTGAGGACCATAAATTAACCGTACATATAAAATTTCAGCCATTGAAGATCTCGGGAAGTGCCCCAACTGACAGATCAGCCTATAAACCATTGATTCTAGGCCCACCTGATATCTGGAACTGTCTCAAAATTATTATTGACGCCTTAAATGAGGAGTCAAAACAGATGGACGGTGCAGATTTCTCTAAAACATTGCAATGACTTTTAATATTCCCATTCTCTTTAAAAAAAAAAAAAAAAAAAAAAAACTTGCTGCGTAACGCACGGCCGCGGCCGTTTTTGCGAACGGTAGTGGGCCCCACACGTGCCCCATAAGCTCAATCCGATCCGTTCACCGTGTAGAGGGACTCGAATACTACAAAAATATGCTGAATTTTTGTACCCATGCGTGCACACGTGTGAGATACAGAGGCCACAAAAGGGCTGCTCGGTAGCGTTCAAAACTGATTCTTTTGTGATTTCTTCTCTGGGCCACGTCAATGGACGTTCAAAACCACTCATTCTTTACTGAAATTTCGTTCTGAATCCAATGGACGGGGTGGATTTTCCAGAAAATGCTTCTGTGGGGCCCACCGATCACAACAGCGAAATGGTACGAAAGGTTTCGCACATCCGCGAAAACTGACTTTTTCGGACGGTTTTGGCCCACCATCTTTGATCATATGGCAGATCTGAACCGTCTATCATGTAGAGGACCCAATGAAATCCTAAGGGACGGTATTTCTTTGGAATTTGAGCGAGAAAAGTGGCGTGTTTCGAGGCACCGAACTTGGCTGCGAAAAAGCTTTCAATGGGCATGCATAGCTTTCCAAATCCGATTCAAATCCGATTTTCACCACTCCAGCAGCTATATAAGGAGGTTTTGGACGTGGGGAGCATTCATTCAAGGTCTTGGGAGGAAGAACAGAGGGCTCGAGCTTGGGTTTCAACGTGGGCAAAGGAGAGAGAGAGGAGCTTGGTTTTTTCTTTCCCTTTTCTTTTCCGTTTCTTTTTCTCTTTATTTATTTGGATTGAGCCCATCCATGGCAGGCTAAATCCTCCTAGCTAGGGCTAGGAGGTGAAGCTTGTAGTGAGATGAGAGATTATATGCTTTTAATATAATTTTAATTTTTGAATTGAAGTTGGTTTTAGTTTGATTTTAATGAAAATATTTTTGGTCTTTAATGGTCTGTTATGACTGAAATTACAATGGGTCTGCAATACTTTGAATATTTTCTTATCCCTTTTATGTTTATGACGTTAGGACGTCCCGTTGTTCACCATAGTCTCCTGGGCATGGTTGGATGACGGTACCCTTCTTAACCTTCATACATATGATTGGTTGGTAATTAGTTTAATTCTGTTGGTTGCCATAGTCTTTTTGGGTATGGTTTGGTGATGGAATCCATTCTAATTCATCTTCCTTTCATCTCTTTGAAAACTAGATCAACAGCAGTTCAGTTAATTTCATGATTTTTGAAACAGGCGTAAGATCTCCCTGACCTCTACAAGTGGATCCTCTGAATCCCTAGTTTCCTATCTCTGATTTGTTTCTTAAGTTTTAGATTAATTATTCTACAAATATTCCACCATTGCTAATTGATTTAGAATTCATCTTAGTCTAGTTCTAGTTCTAGTTAGTTTTAGATAACGTACAAGTTTCAGTCCCTTGGGATTCGACCTCGGTCTTACCGAGTTATTACTACATCACAACCCTGCACTTGGGGAGTGAACAGCTCATTATTCAGTGATCCAAGCCGTTGGTATCATGGTTCATGCCGACGTGGAAAAATCCTAACCTTTCAATAGTGGCTAACAAAGAAAAAAAAAAAAAAGACAATACGGGGGTGGTTCCTATCTTCCCACATGGTCATGGGCAGTGGGCCCTACGCCGTAAGTTCCCTGGTTTCAATATTGTGGATGATTGAAATATGGGCCCCACTAGTACCTTGCAATCTTTCTCTCGGGATCCAGCCACTGAGAAGCATGGAGGTCCCGTACTTCCAAGTCATTGCTGCATACGTGGCCTGCATGGACTTAATCAAAACCATTCATTTTTTTAGTGGACCATTCACACTACTTAAGATAATCCTAAAACAAATCAGTGACATACAAATAAACGCTGGAAGACAAACTTAATCAACGGCTCATATTCAGTGAGGAAAAACTATTCTTTTGATGGAAAAGAAAGCTAGTCTGGTACTACCAACTGTCTCTACTTCAGGCAAGCAGTTCGCTCTTATTCTCAGTCTCATCTCCGCCGTACACGTATCATATCAGTAGAAATCCGGACCATTTACTACAGGACCACCTCGAGGAGTGATCTTGTACATAAGATAAATGACCTACAAATTGATGATCAGAAAAAAAAAAAAAAAAAAAATACTGAAAACGTGTGCAATTTTCACCACTCAATGGCCACGATTCAACCAGGAATGTCCAATTGCTGCAACTTTTGAGATTTGGCCCATCAATGAGGTGGGCCATGGTCATTTAAAACAAGTGGTTGACAGAGCATTAATTAATACTAATTAAGGTTTTTCTAGAGAGGCTATTGTCTCCAGCATCTCCATGGTACACGCGGTGTACCTTCACTGCAGTCAGAGGTTGATCTGGTGGGCCCCCTCATCAAGGGACTATATCTAAAGATAAAATAAATCAAAGCATCTTAGCCGTCACAGAAGAGGCCTGAAAAAAATGGACGGTTAGAAAACTTGTGCAATATAATGGTCCAAATTCGCCCGCAGAAAATTGCATTATGGATTTTTAAGTCCCAAGATTTTCTTTTTCCTTACACATGGCGGCCACCATATCAGTATTTCCAGTGCCTTTGCAGTGTGCCACGTGTACGGTGGAGATGGAATTGTAGTCAGCCATGCAACAAAAGCTCCCTGGGACCCATCGTTCACTCCGTCCACCATCATTTTCGCCGGCTCATTTAGGACGAGATTAGGCGGATCCTATGTGGGCCACAGCACAGAAAACGGTGGGAATGGGAATGCCCACCATTGAAATTTTCCCAGGGCCCGCAGTGATGTTTATATTCCATCCAACCCGTCCATCAGGTGAGCCCATTAGAACGAAGAGAAAAAACGAAATATGAACCTGATCCAACTTCCAGTGGGCTCCAAGAATATTTCAACGGTGAACGTCCCAAACCCCACTGTTCTCTGTGTAGTGGCCAACTAGAGTTTCAAATTTTGTCTTAGATTTAATTTTATATTCTAATCGAAGCTGGTACAAATGATGGACGGATTGGATTTCATAAACACACTACGATAGGCCCCACAGACCTTTTTGTTGCACGGGCTCTCTACGTCACACGAGCCACCACTGTCTCTTCACGCTGTCCTGTAGCTTAAAATCTCTTTTCGTCCCCAAAATCTCGTACCATGCCGTTTCTTGCATCCGAGATTCTCTCCCCACTATGCACGCGCACTCACAACCACTAACAAGGGCAATTACGTCATTTCACAGAAACAGTGGCCTTTTCGTAAATATGTCTCACCTGTCGGTACAGCAATTAGAGAGAAATAAATACTCTGCGAAACCATGACCATCCATATAGACCGAAATAATCAATGTATATTTTTAACAAAAATAAATTAAATCTAACCGTCCAAATGGTGTGACCCACCGTAAAATTCACACAAAAAAAGGGCAGTTCTTATATCGTTCGAACTTGTATATAAGTCTCTTAAACTTGGACTATCGTCCATTTTCCAATTAAACAGTCTATTGTATGACTACCAACTTGATAATTACAGTAAGTAGTGAATGATACCCCGATCTTAGACATTTAATACGAAATAATTTGATGCCACGTATGCACTCCCCTTTTGCACGAGTATGAATTTCCATACTTCCACAGTGTATCAAAACTATCCTCAGCAAATGTAGCCCACCTGGATTTCTGCAGCTTCAAAACCGGGGCATTTCAAACACCCGCCACCGTCTCCCTTCTTACGTGTCTTTTCTTCCTAAAAATATTTTAAAAAATAAAAATAAAAATAAAACAACCTAATTTTCTCTGTATAAATACTCTCTCATTTCACTCCCATTTCTCTCCACCACAACCATCTGCTCTTCTTCTTCAGGTCAGTTCAAAACCCAGGGTTTTGAATTCTCCTTTTCTGGTTTTCTTCTTCATCTTCACAGATTTCTCTCAGTTTTTGCATGTTAGTGGATTGAAGTCTCTCAGTTTTTGCATGTTAGTGGATTGAAGTCGTTGATTTTCTTTCTAATATAGTGATGTTTTTTTAGGTTTTTGGGCTTTCGATCGAGTGAGTTTCCACTCAAGTAGAGAAGGTGAGCTTCTTAATCGATGACTCCACTACATTTTGAGCTTCCTCAATGCTTTGATTCTGTGTTATGGAATGTTATCATGTATTTTGAGTTGTTAGCTTATTATATGACTCTTTTTTAAATACGAGTAATGAAATTTATAGTTCTGATATGGTTCATCGTTCATGTGAAGGAAATTCGCATTGCATGGTATGTTTATAGTAAGGAATTCATGTGTTTATTGTATCAATATACGCATGCATTGTATGGGTTTTGATTCTTATGTGGCATTTGTTCTTTAGGTATGCATCGCTGGGATCGGTAATTGAGAATTAGTGGTGGGATTTAGTCCTTTTGTTTGGTTTAGTTGTGATTTATGCGACTCTGCGTTGCTTGATTGTCGGCGTAAATTTTACATTGCATGGGTTGTATTGGTTTGGCTTGTGATACATTTAGATCTGATATGCCTCATGTGTATGCATAATTGAGTATTTGGATCGTATGTTAGTGATTTATGCTGCTTGCCTAGTTTACATGGAGGAGTTATGGGTGCCTGGCTCAGATACTGTGCATGTGGGCCGCACATTCGATGATCCCTGCCATTGAATTGAGGAGTTTGGTTTATGATACATTCAGATCTGATTTGTTTCATTTGTATGCATAATTGAGTATTCGTAGCGTATATTAGTAATTTATGCTCTTGCCTAGTTTACATGGAGTTATGGGTTGCCTGGGTGGGATACCGTGCATTTGGGCCGCAAGTTAGATGATCGCCGATTTTGAATTGAGGGACCCCACTGTGGGTGGGAGATGCCCAAAAGTCACTCTGATTGGAAGATCTGTATGCATTGATCCTTGTGCTGAAATAAGAAATCCATGTGTATATTGAATAGAAGTGAAAAATTATATGATTATTGCCGTATTGAACCTGATGAATCCATTCAGTACAAATGGGGCCTATGGATTGTTGTTCCAGATTGTTGATCTGATGGGAATTCATTTAATACAAATGGGGCCCTCGGATGGTTATTCCAGACTGTTGATCTGATGGGCCTCAATGTGGATGGAGATGTCCCAAAAATGTCTCAGGTTGGACGATCCTAGCCATCCAATGTTTTGCCATTTTAAGGCGTGGTTGCTGTATTCTTTCTTATCCATCTACGGGTGCCTGGGACTAGATTTTGTATAATTCCTTTTTGAGCCCCGAAGTAAGCAACGGGCCCACTTATGATGTTACACTTATGATGTTAGAGGGCAGGCTTGGGCCTAGAATAAACCGATTCCTTAAGAGAGTAGGCTCGAGCTGACCCTGACCTGGCCTGTTGCCATCCTTTTATTAACAAACAGACTAGGCTGAACGGTCTAAGAACTGTTCCTATCAAAGACCAGCAAGAGCTGAAGTCTAGCCCATTTATGAATGGTACAGGTTGGGCTGAAGCCTGACTTCTTGGGCTGAATGTGGTCATGGGATAACCCAGTCCATGGCCATCATTACTGTTTCGGTCATTCAAAGTCTGAGCCAGGCCCTCATTTATGGTCATGAGTCCTGATTCGTAAATGGTAAAGCCGTATCCAGGCCTAAATATTAGGCCCAAAAAATAAAATGTCTGCTCTTTGGTTGAACCTGCCCAAGCCCAGACTCAGACCTGGCCCATTTTTACCTGAAATACCAAATGCATGTATTAATGCATTATACAGAATCTTGATTGATCGTGAGATTCACTTCTTTGTGATGGGGTTTTTTGATCCGTCGTCGACCGGCCGTGAGCCCTATACGACTGGTAGGACGCTGGTGCTCGATCAGTCGTCGGTTCGAGTCATGATACGACTCAAAGTCCAGCGAGTTCGGACCGTTTTTTTTTTTTGGAGTGTTCGACCGATCGTAGGTCGTCCACGACCGGTCGTGGGTGGCTTACGACCAGTTGTGGACTCGGTACGACCGATCGTAGCTACACAGATTCGTTCCGTGATTTTGCACGGATTTCGTTTCACAAGTCCTTTCGCAACTGAGATGCGGAAGGGAATTTCCTAAAACTATAAAAAGGGGTCCCTAGAGTTTTTCTAAGGTATGTGTTGTGTGAAGAAAAAATACAAGAGGGTTTCCTAAAAGGTTTAAGGATATCAAAGGTAAGAGAGTGAGAGAAAAAAGAGAGGAAGCTTGTGAAAGGGAGCCGTCGTCTCAACACTTCTACGTCCTTGTGATCGGTAAGATCTCTCTGTTTTTCCTTTATTCTCTTATTGTTCATCCACTCCTACGTGAGTGACGAAAGTTGTAACGTTCTACTTCATAATGGATTGTTGATCTGAACGAGGTCCCGTGATTTTTACCTCTTTGAGGGTTTTCCACGTAAAAATCTCTTGTGTGGTGTGTGATTGATGCTTTGATTTATTTCATTACTATTATTATCCCATAATTCTGGTTTGTTCGGAAGGCTAGATCCTAAGGTTTTGTGCAAGGCCCCCAACAAAGTGGTATCAGAGCGCTAAGTTCATTGAACAGGTAGGATCGGTTTGGAATTATGGAAGGTGGCTCATCAAGGATGATCGGCCTCAATGGTTTTAACTGGACCATATGGAAGGCTAAGATGGAGGACTTGCTTTATTGCAGGGACCTATACTCTACAATTTTAGGCATATCAGCAAAATCCAAGGATATGTCTGATGAAGATTAGAATAAGTTAGACCGGAAGGCGGTAGGGTTTATTAGACAATGGCTAGATGATACTGTATTCCACCATGTGTCTATGGAAACCTCAGCCACTAGCCTATTGCTGAAATTAAAAGGGTTGTATTAGAGGAAGACAGCCGGTAATAAGATTATTCTAATAAGGAGACTTGTGAATCTCAAGTTTAAGGATGGTGGTTCTGTGGCCGAGCACATGAATGAGGTCAGGAATATAGTGAATTAACTCTCTTCTATGAAAATGGTCCTAGACGATGAACTGTAAGCTTTGTTTTTGCTTAGTTCGTTGCCTGATAGTTGGGAGACATTGGTGGTGTCTCTAAGTAACTCCGCACTAGACGAAAATATATCCATAGAACAGGTTACTAGCTATCTCTTCAATGAAGAGACAAGGAGGAAGTCTCAGGGGTCTACTCAGCAAGAGGCACTTGAAACACAGGAACGAGGGAAAGGAAAGAACAGGAAGGGCGTGAAGGCTCGAGATAAATCAAGAGACAAGTCGAGTAATAGAAAAGATGTTGAATACTGGAATTGTGGCAAGAAGGGCCACTATAAGCATGAATGTTGTAAGGCTAAAAATGATTTTAAAAAAAAAGAAAAGGAGAAGAAAGATGAATCAGATTTCACTGCGGTCGCTTCAGATGGCGACGTTATAGTTATTCTTTCTGCAGATCATGACGTATGTCTCATAGCTACGAGTCAGGACACCGACTGGGTGATAGACTTGGGAGCTTCTTTTCACGCGACTCCACGCAAAGACTTCTTCACAAGCTACAAGTCAGGCGACTATGGGACCGTGAAGATGAAAAATTCTGGCGTATCGAAGAACGTACGAGTTGGTGATATTTGTGTGAAGACCGATGTGAGCTGCACATTGGTTCTCAGGGATGTGAGGCATATCTAAGACCTTCGCCTCAACTTGATATCGACGGGAAGGTTAGATGATGATGGCTATGAAAGTCGGTTTGCTAGTGGGTGCTAGAAGCTAATCAAGGGTTTGTTGATCACAGCCAAAAGAAAGAAGTGTTGCACCCTGTACAAGGTAAGTGTCAGTGTATGCAAGGGTGGGTTGAACGCAGCGGAAGATTCAGCTATAGACATGTAGCACAAGCGTCTAGGCCATATGAGTGAAAAAGGGCTTCAACTACTAACAAGGAAGTTGTTCCTTCCAAATGTGACATGTACGCCTCTCAAAACCTGTCTTGATTGTTTATCAAGAAAACAGCATAGAGTTTCATTTGTTAAAACTGTTTCTCATGTTAATAAAGTACATGCATTAGATTTGGTTTATTCTGATGTTTGTGGTCCTATAAGGATAAAAACCTTGGGTGAGGCATTGTATTTTGTTACTTTTATAGATGATGCATCTATGAGGGTTTGGGTTTATGCTTTAAAATCCAAGGATGAGGTCTTTAGTGCATTTAAATTGTTTCATGCTATGGTCAAGAAAGAGACAGGCAGATCATTGAAGTGTATCCGCATTGACAATGGTGGTGAATACATTGGCGACTTTCATGAGTACTGCAAGTCCCTGGGTATACGGCATGAACAGACGATTCCCAAGACCCCCCAGCATGATGGTGTGGCTGAGCGAATGAATCACACCATTGTTAAAAGAATCAGATGCATGTTATCCCATGTGAAGTTATCCAAGAAATTCTGGGGAGAAGCAATGCATACGGCGGTGTATCTGATAAATAGGTCTTCATCAGTCCCATTGAATGGAGAAGTACCTGAGAAGGTGTGGACTAGACAGGATCCATCATACATTCATCTCAGAATGTTTGGATACAGGGCATCTGTTCACATACCAAAGGACGAGAGGTCCAAGCTCGATATGAAGATCAGGCAGTGTGTGTTCTTAGGGTACAGTGATGAAAAGTTCAGGTATAGATTTTGAGATTCGACTAAGAAGAAGCTCGTCAGGAGTAGAGATATGGTTTTCTTTGAAAATCAGTGTATATAAGACATTGGTAAGCCAGAGAAGAACCAGCCTAGTTCAAGTGAGCTAAAGGACATTGATCCAATTATTCCTCCTTTAGTGCCTGATGACGGAAGAGTACAGTAAGGTGCAGAGGACGACGGAGTTCCTATAGAAGATGGACCAGGGGGACAGCCCCACCTGATCCACCTGTTGAGCCACAAGTGAGGAGGTCATCTAGGGACAGAAGGTCATCCAAGAGGTACTCACTGCATGAGTATATTATACTAACTGATGGGGGTGAGCCAGAAGATTATTATGAGGCCCTAGCCAACGAGCATAAGGAGGAGTAGTTGAAAACTATGTAAGAGGAGATGAAATCCTTGCATAAGAACCATACCTATGACATGGTGAAACTGCCTAAGGGCAAGAAAGCTTTGAGCAACAAATGTGTGTTAAAAAAGAAGGTTGAGCAGAAGAATTCACTAACAAGGTTTAAGGCCAGACTTGTGGTAAAAGGGTTCAATCAAAGGAAAGACATAGACTTCAAGGAGATATTCTCACCAGTGGTGAAGATGACATCCATACGGGTGTTGCTTAGGTTGACAGCTAGCATGGATCTGGAGATAGAGCAGTTGGATGTTAAAACTGCTTTTCTTCATGGTGACCTGGAAGAAGAGATCTACATGCACCAACCAAAAGGGTTCGAAGTTAAGGGCAAAGAGCTTATAGTGTGTAGGCTGAGGAAGAGCTTGTATGGGCTGAAACAAGCTCCACGGCAATGGTACAGGAAGTTTGATTCATTCATGTTTCGACATGGGTATGATAGAACGGAGTCGGACCACTGTATGTTCACGTGCATGTTCTCAGATGGTGATTTCATAGTTATGCTCTTATACGTTGATGACATGTTCATCATGGGAAAGGACATCAAGAAGATCAACAGGCTAAAACAAGAGTTGGGCAAGTCGTTTGTGATGAGAGACTTGGGCCCGGCTAAAGAGATGCTATGAATGGAGATAACCTGTGATAGAAACAGTAGGAAGTTTTGGCTGTCACAAGAGTGGTATATTGAGAAAGTCCTAAAGTGGTTTAATATGAATGCAGTGAAGCTGGTTAGTACTCCATTGGATGGTCACTTTAGATTGAGTGACAGGCAGTGTCCCAAGACGAAGGCAGAGGTAGAAAAGATGCAGAAGATACCCTATGCGTCAGCTATAGGAAGTTTGATGTATGTTATGGTGTATACACGCCCAAACATAACATATGTGGTTGGTGTTGTTAGTCGGTATCTTGTCAATCTTGACAAAGAGCATTGGGCAGCAGTGAAATGGATATTGTGGTATCTAAAAGGTTCATCCAGGTTGAACCTATGTTATGGTGACGGTAAACCTATGTCAAAAGGCTACACAAATGCAGATATGGCAGGTGACTTAGACTCCAGGAAATCTACATCGGGATTCATGTTCACGTTTACAAGGGGAGCGATTTCTTGGTAGAGCAAGCTACAGAGGGTCATAGCATTGTCGACGACAGAGGCCGAGTACATTGCAGTCATAGAGGCATGTAAAGAGATGCTTTGGATGAAGAAGTTCCTACAAGAACTTAGCCTGAAGCGGGAGGAGCACGTGGTCTATTGTGATAGTCAAAGTGTTATACACTTGAGCAAGAATCCAAGTCAGTATTCCAAGTCGAAGCACATAGAGATTCGGTATCACTGGATCAGGGATACTTTGGAACAATAGGTGTTACAGTTTGAGAAGGTCCACACGGACGATAATGGGTTAGACATGATGACCAAGGCTTTGCTCAAGGGCAAGTTTAAGGTTTGCAGAAATCAGGATGGCTTAAAGAAGGTGAATCCTTCTTGGGTCAAAAAAGGAGAGATTTGATGGGGTTTTTTGACTCGCCGTCGACCGGTCGTGAGCCCTGCACGACCAGCCGTAGGCTAGTGCTTGACCAGTCGTCAGTTCAAGTCGTGACACAATTCAAAGTCCGGCGAGTTCAGACTATTTATTTTTTCAGGGTATTCGATCGGTCGTAAGTGGTCCACGACCGGTCGTAGGTGGCTCACGACCGGTCGTGGACCCAGTACGACCGGTCATAGCTACACAAATTCATTCCGCGATTTTGCGCGGATTTCGTTTTGCAAGTCCTTTCGCAAATGGGATGCAGAAGGGAGTTTTCTAAAACTATAAAAAGGAGTTCCTAGGATTTTTATAGGATATGTGTTGTGTGAAGAAAAAATACAAGAGGATTTTCTAAAGGGTTTAGGAATATCAAAGGTGAGAGAGTGAGAGAAAAGAGAGAGAGGAAGCTTATGAAAGGGAGTCATCGTCTCAGCGCTTTTATGTCCTCGTGATCGGTGAGATCTCTCTATTTTTCTTTTATTCTCTTATTATTCATCCACTCCTGCGTAAGTGACGAAGGTTGTAACGTTCTACTTCATAGTGAATTATTTATCTGGACGAGGTCCCATGATTTTTACCTCTTTGAGGGTTCTCCATGTAAAAATCTCTTGTGTGGTGTGTGATTGATGCTTTGATTTATTTCATTGCTATTATTATCCCATAATTCTGATTTGTTCGGAAGGCTAGATCCTAAAGTTTTGTGCAAGACCCCCAACACTTTGTTATTGATAGTTAATACTGGTGTTGTTTGTTAGTTGCTATTTGGTTTGACTGCAACTATCTAGTTTTGCTTTACTTCATTATAATGTCTAACATATTTTTGTTACATGCTGTAAATTACTATCCACATTGCATTTCTATATAATATACATGCATGCACATGCATTACATAAAACTAGGAGAAGCGGCACAACGCACGTATAGAGAGGATGGGGGAGAAGTAGGAGAAATAGAAAGAGGAAGAAAAAAATAGGAGAAATTGTAACAACTACCTGCAGGAGAGAGAGAGAGAGAGAGAGAGAGAGAGAGAGAGAGAAAGAGAGAGGCATGCACATGGTTTCAACAGTGGGTGACCTATCTCCACACTTTCCTGTGTTTGTAGCCCACTCGAGCTTTAGATCCTCGTTAGTTTTGGGTTGACATCCTCACATGAGTCGGCTTGATGGATTTATGGTATGACTTCCACATAGTGATCACAGTGGGCCCCACAACCTTTGTTATATAATGCTCCGTATAGGGCTACATGGAAAGAGGAGGAGAAGTTCGTGTGGGCCACTCCCATTATAGAAAGAGAAATATTCGGGTAAAATCTAACCCGTTAAATGTTTTTTGTGGGGGAAATCTGACCCAGACTCTGGACAACAGCCACATTTTTAGTTCCCAAACTACCTCTTAACTCGTTTAAAATGTTTTCTCATGTCTGAATATTCAAATTTGTTCCTTGGTACGGAACTAATGCAGGACCAAGAATGTCCAAATGCTGCTCACCTTATATATTTTTGATATAGATCTTGATTTAATTGGATAAAAGAATTCGTGTTCACTTAATGTTTATGACTAAATTTCATTTGTGTATCATTATTATAAATCCAACATTCTTATTTTGTAATTTCATGAATTAAAGGGGGAAAAAAAAGCCTTTCTAATATAAAGTTCATGATTTATTTAAAATTCAGAAACAATGAAAAACTCAATATAAATATGTTTTCAATCCCCTCTCCCTTACTATTTTCTAGAATCATGAATTGCCTCACCAAATTTTTGATTTTATAAGGATGGTGCCCATTAGTTCTATATTTGGTTTATAGTACATTAGCGTGCATCACACATTTAAAAAAATAAAATAAAATAAAAAACAGCTTCTATATTCATATAAAAGAGCAAATTACATGAGATAACCATTCAGGCCCTACAGCAAAAATTCTGACAGGGGCCAATCATAAGAAAAAACAACCATGTACGAAAGGGGGCCAATGCCAAAACAAAGGATAGAATGACTCAGACTTAAGGGGACGCAGGTGAAGCAGAAAAGATCCTAGCATGGTTCAAACGAATTGCACCGAGCCTCACTTTGTCAAGGAAGAAACTACCCCTGACCCGGTGAGGCAGGAGGGTCAACTTCCTGAAGAGAGAGGACGTTTGAGAGTCGCTAGCAAGCCTGGCCATCCTGTTAGCCGGTTCATTTCCTTCTTGGAAGATGTGAGAGAAGCGAACCCGGCCGAGCGATTTGAACCTCCTAATGCGAGACACCTAGTAAGCCCACTTCCAGCCAAGCTGAGCTAACTTGTTTAAGAAATCAATAACAAGTTTAGAGTCGGATTCCAACACAATATTCTAAAGCCCCATATGAAAACAGTGAGCGAGCCCGTCATGAATTGCACGCAGCTCTTCAAAGGCATTGGACCCAGGGCTGTAGGCTGCAGTGAAACCAAAAATGAACTCTCCCCTATGATTACGACAAATACCTCCTCCACCTGAGGGGCCCGGGTTCCCTTTCGCAGAACCATCAACGTTTAGTTTACACCACCCCAAGGGGGGAGTTACCATTTTGGCAATCAGCAGAGGACCTGTGTTGTGGCGGACTGGAGATAACCAAACATCACCTGAGGAAAAACTGTTGAGAGGCTGATGGAGAATGTCAGGGAACCAAGAGGCAAGCGTTGCGAGATCTCGTTTTACCTTTACCTTGATGTCCAGAGAATGAATTCGATATCCGTCATATCTGGCGAAGTTCTGGGCCTTCTAGATTTGCCATAAAATTATGCAAGGAGCAATCTTCTGGAGGTGGGAGACTCTACTATGGGGCCAAGTTGCGTTCCACCAGGCAAACAGAATTCCACGGACAGAGGAAATGGAGGGACCGCTAACGTCAAACAAACGGCCAAAAAACTCCCATGTCTCAGTCGCGGCCGGGCTATCAGGGAAGACATGATCTAAGGATTCTAACAATCTACAAGAAGATTCAGATTTCATGCTACAGTCGTAGGAGGAGGCTAAATATACACCGTGTTTCTGAATTGATTCATCCAAAGGAACGACCTTTTGAAGGAGACGCCAAACAAAGATTGAAATCCGTGGGGGTAGGCAGAAATGCCAAACCCAACGAGACCAGGCCTTACACAATTGAGGTTGTCTGTAAAGATTCCAAGAAGAGCAAACTAAGAACTCACCATTGGGGGAAAACGGCCAGAATCGCGAGTCAGGGCTGTCCGAAGTGCAAAAGCCCGCTTGGAACAGATAGTCGATAATCTATTAAGGCAGATAATTAAAGGTTGAGGAGGGAGGGAGAGGGCCTACAGGGCCCAAAACTTGATTCACTGAGATTGTTAGGAGGTGTTGTGGAACAGGAGTCAAGGCGAGATGGGATAACGAGCCCAAACCAGACCAGTTGTCGGCCCAAAAGTTGCAGGTTCCACAACCAATGTGCCAACAAACATGTTGGACCAGAAGGGGCAGAAGCGAATGGATCTTCTTCTAAAGCAGAGAGGCAAAAGCCGCTGTCTGAATCGGCCTTGGGACAGTGAGATCCGGATGATACTTTAAGGTCATGAACGCTTTCCACGGGCTTCTCTTGACCTTACATCTGACATTCTAGCCCAACTTCATTCTCAACCCCTTCATGGAGTCAGCTAGCAGCCTTATTCCCAGCCCGCCCTCAGCTGTAAGGAAGATAACTAACTTCCAGCGAATCTAGTGAAGTTTTTTCTTTCCTTCAGCCTAGCCCCACAGAAAATTGGCAAACATTCGTTCTAGCTGGGATAAAATCTTGGAAGAATGAACCGGGATACTGCTGAGGACGTAGCGAATCAGAAATAGCCAACCGGCTCGGGAGAGACAGCGAGTGCGCCAGCCACCGATATGGCTTTCAATCTTATTGATTAGGAGCATGAAAGAGCATGACTTCACCTTATCGAAGGCTAGGGGCACCCCTAAATACACCAGGTTCGCATTACAATTAGAGATTCCGGACCGATTCTGGATGGCCCTAATTCTAGACGCAGGGATTTTGGATGAACAGATGAGACTGCTTTTGCAGAAATTGATTCTTTAGCCCGAGGACCTTAGGTAAGAGTCCAGGAAAGCAAAGAGAGATTTGAGTGATTTATAACTTCCATTAGTGAAGAGCAGAGTGTCATGATCGGCGTATAAAAGGTGAGAGACATGGAGGCAGCCCCTCTTGAGCTGGAAAGGAGAGCACCTACCTTGAAGCATCACACATGCAATGCAAGTGGAAAGAGATGAAATTGGTGCAGGATCCGCTAGATAGGGAAGGAGAAGTGGCCATAGAGAGTGGGACCTGAGTGCAAACTCAGCATGTCTTTGAAGGACTAACCTTTTGTTTGTATGCAACAGGTGTCACACTCAAGCTATTTGAGGCCCACTTTGTTGTGCGTGTATGTGATGTCGATTCCGTCCATCAAGTACCCCCTTAATTTTAGGCCATTGGGCTAATGTCTGCTTGATCCACAATTAAGTTTTTGTTAATTAAGGCACAAAAATACAACAATTTAGAAGAAGAAAAGTCCCCTTTCCAAGAGTATTAGAGAGAAACATGTTAAAATTAAAACACGGATGCTACTAGAAATGGGAGAGTATGAGATGTAAACCTCTGTCGTACCAGTCATGTACTCTTGAATGAATGATCCAAGATGTCTAAAAGATGTGATGGGCATGTTAGTTTTGTTCCTTGAAAATCCAATGTTGATCTTGACCATTAATCATGACGACCATAGGTCTTATGTCAACATGTTATTAATGACATAATTAATATGTAGGTTTACTCTAAATCCTACACGTGCGCATGCGTTAAAATAGAGGGATTTCCTTGTCTATGTGTATTTGGAAGTGGACACAACAACCATTAGCCAAGGGAGAGTTGTGGGCTATGGATCTCATACTCAAAATGACCATGACCATTTAAGTAGGCTTGGACATCCTGTGCTAGTAGATGGCCATCTTGTGCGAGGGGACCAATGACAAGTTGGCATGGAAAGTCCCCACCATTGAGCTCAACGAGTAGCTAGCACCTTGTTACCTACCCCTAGTGTTAGTGTTCATAGATATGGAATCTTACTAAACCCTTCGGACACTTGCATTAGAGCATCCCTTTAGGGGGTGTTTGGAGCATGGGATTAGATGGGTTTATGTGGGATGGAATCACAAAAATGTAATGATTGTACTGTGTCATGTCAGGAATTGTAGTCTAATCCCATGGCTTGGAGCCAGCCCACTTTATGTTTGGGAAATGGATTGGCTACTCATCTTGCCAGTAACGGTCGGTGCTCTGTGGGCCCCATCATGATGTATGTGTTTCATCCATGTTGTTCACCCATTCTTCCATGTCATTTTATGGTATGAGCCCAAAAATGAGTTTGATCCAAATCTCAAGTGGACCACGTAGTTGGCCCTAGGAGGTTTTTAATGTTATAATTCAATCACTAATGTTTTCCCATGGTGTGGTCCACCTGAGATTTATATCTACCTCATTTTTAGGATCAAGCCCTAAAATTATATTTCAAAATGGATGGACGACATGGATAAAACACATACATCATGGTGGGGTCCACATAGCACCGACCACTAGCTACACGAAACCCAAAGTAGGATTGTAGAAACCCTTGCCCCAGCACTGATTCCAAGAAGGGACTTCACAACTCATACCTTATATGAGTCCCAAACAGATGTTGGAATGATCCATGGGATCTTAAAACCCACTCCCACCAATTCCCATTTAAACCCATGCACCAAACATCCCCCTTAAGTCTCTAAATTGGGAGGCCCATCATGTTCGATCTAAGTCCACTTGTTCAAGTGCCAACCTTAACTAATCCATAAACATTATTTGAATTATTCTTGAGATAATAGAAATATCTCCTATATTATCTTTATCTTTAGCTCAGCAATACCAATAACACTAGTAGTATAAAAAATTTCAGGTATCAATAATGTATCTCTGAGTATCGCCAACACATCGATATCACCAATCTTTATATATATATATATATATATATATATATATATATATATATATATATAAGGATAATTCTATTCTAGATTTGAGGAAAATGTACAGATAAAGATACATTCTTGCTGACCCAACACAGCAAAAAGAAGGGCCAACCTATCATAACTACGGCCTCAAGACCGAAACATAGAAACTAGTTTAATCTAACCACACCTAAGCCCGTCCTATCAAGAACAAGCTTCCCTCGAGGGATGAGGGGAAGATCGGAGACAAAAGAGAAGATCTTGTCCAACTGAGTGGCGTTGCCCCAATGAGCCAGACTATCCACCACTTTATTAGCCTCTCTCAGGATGTGCTTCATCGAGATGTTGACTCTAACCTAAATATAGTCAAACCAATTCTTCCAATAATTGATGCTCCATGGGGCTCGCCCTTCCATAGAGAATAGTGTTACCACTGCTAATGAGTTGCTTTCCACTTCAACCCTATTGAAACCTTTCTCCCATTAGAGATTGAGCCCGTCCACCACTGCTTTGGCTTGGCTTGGAAGTTGGACTTGATACCATAGCCTTTGAAGAAGGCGAAAATAAGTTTACCTCTATCATTTCTACAGACTCCCCTGCTACCCAATGGGCCTGGGTTACCCCTGGATGATCCATCCATGTTCAACTCCATCCGGCCTTCCTCAGGCCTTCTCCACTTAACAATGGAGATTGTCGAACTAGTGTCGTAGTTTGGAGAGAGGCCCAAGTCTCTGACTACCTCCAGGCCAATTTGATCTGTACTAGGCGGGAGCAGATACGAGCACGCGATAAGGGTGACCAACTTCGAATCTTTTGAATAGTATGGTCCGTCTTGACCTGGGACTCTTCAAAGCGCTTCCCGTTCCGGGCCCTTTAAATTTCCCAACAAATAAGGGTTGGGGTCAGCCCTTGGAGAATCCCGATAGTAGATGTTTCGTTGGCCGTCGGGCACCACTGGGTTGCCCATCCCATTGATGTTTTACCCTCAAAGAAGGAGATGGAAAAGATATAAGAGAAGTGGATCCATAGATTTCTGGCTAGTGTGCCTTCCGCAAAGAGGTGGTCGAGGGACTCCTCCAAACGGCAATTATCTGGCTTGCAGCAGACACAGCAAGAGCCAAGGTTTACTCCTTTTCTTTCACACAGATTTCTACCGAGATAGCTTTGTTAAGCAATTTCCAAATAAACACGGCTATCTTGGGGGAGGAGCATGGCATGCCAAGCCCACTTGGCCTAAGAACGCATAGAGCCCGATGGCCGAATCAGCCTCTATACTGATTTAAGAGTGAATTTTCCAGACTGCTCCCTGGTCCAGACAACGAGGTCCTCACCCTGTTATGTAGTGGTCCCCTCTAAGATTACATGTTGGAGGACAAAGGGGGGGAGGGAGGAGGGGATTGGGGCATTAGGGAGAATGTCGTTAAGGCCAATAACATCTTTTATCTTCAGATTCCGCAGATTTGGAGGGATATGCCCCAAGTTCCAACCTAGGAGAGGACCCAACCCCATCCAGTCGAAAGACCCAAAACGGTTGCAACCCTCCCCCAACAGAAGGTGGGAGTTGTCCTCCACCAAATGAAGAAGTTTTCTCACTTCTTTCTAGCATAGGGAGCATGTCGAGCGATGGATAGTGTTGCCTAGAGATTGGTCGTCGATCCTATACTTGGATCGCATGAAGTTGGCCCACAAGTTGTTCTTGAACCCATAGAGGATCGTCTAGTCCCTTTTCAGCCTTAAAGCCTCCATGACGTTCCTATTGCCTTAATACCCAGCCCGCCCTCTAACTTAGGAGATGTTATCCTTTTCCAACTGACCCAATGAAGGTTCTCTCTCCCTTCAGAACATCCCCAAAGGAAATCAGTGAAGCCCTTCTCTAGAGCTGACAACGTCCCTCTTAGCACCTCAGCAGCAGCAAGCGTGTGGATCAAAATACTAGACAAGACGTGCTGAATGAGGGTGGTTCTGCCTGCCTGGTTGAGGTAGCGGCCTTTCCAACCTGAGATGTGGTGCATAATCTTATCTATCATTAGTTGGAAGGAGGTGGTTCTGATTTTTCCTTTTCTCAAGGGGACTTCGAGGTAAATGAAGGGGGTGGTTGCTCTCACAATCCCTGACGGTCTCTCCACTACTCGGGTGTGACCTTCAGTCATCTTAGAGGGCAATCTAAATATGGACTCCACATGTTTCATACATGTTATGTGGATGGGGGAGAGGTGGGAGTCTCTCTCTACTTCTTTCACTTTTCTCTAAGTGACACTTAAAGGGGCTTGAGATGTCTAAGGCTCTCTATTCTTATAGACTATAGGATAGGATCTATTTATGAGGAATTAAATTTGCTAAAAGAAACATCAGTTATGATGCTCCACTATCTTACAGACTTCGATGTATGCCCTATTGCATCAAAGTTTGTGATCCTGCCATGTACCCAAATTTTTCTCTACTCACCATGGCCTCTATCCTTAGCCAATACCCATGTAGGGATAAGGTATGGATCACCATATCTCAATCATTAAATGCCCATTAAGATCCATTTAAAATAAATCAATGATTAAAACTAAGAATTAATAGTTGAAAAACCTCAATTAACCAATAGAAAATTATGCACTGCCCAGTCTTTAAAACACTTGACAAATGGTGCAAACCATAAGATTAATTCATTAGTAATGTTCCTGATCCCTTATTGAATCATGTGAGCCTTAACTAGACCTTGATTGTGTGCACCCAACTACACCCACCTTCGTTGGCTATAAGATAACCTCGCAACATGAGCTAAAACACATCTAAGAACTTGAACTCACATGTCCTTAAGCATAGGGATTAGTCAAAGCTAGTAAATCCACAAGTCGATCTAGTTTGGGCATGATGAGCCTCTCGGTCTAGAAACTTGAACTTGATCCACCAATGCAAGTGTCCAACAAGTCCAACACCAAGAGCATGTATCCATTGCATAAGTGTGTGGAGGGCAAAGGCATGCTACTCATTTTCATGTATGATTGTGGTGAGCTTCCATCCTGGCTCACCATTAGTCCACTCACGCAATATGACTGAAATAAGAATAACTGTAGGCTAGTCCTGCAAGCTACTAAGTGGTCATGGCCAAGTAGGGTATTGATATCCATGGCCCACAACTCTCCCTTGGCCATTGGTCCGTTGTGTCCAATCTCAAGTTCCTAAGGACAACCAGAGGAATCCCCTCTTTAACCCATTCACATGTGGTATGCGGGATGCCTTAGTTTCTCCCAATCTAGTATGTAAAGAAGCCTTGTCTCGATTCGACCAGTTTATTTTCAGTCCGATCAAATATTAGATGGATTCTCAATTTGCACACTATGAAGATTTGCACATTTTTTATTCGACCAAAAAGTGTGAGTTGATTTGATTCAGTCCGATCGAACGGGTTACGTGGATTAGCGCAAATCAGGATATTTAAATCCAGTTTCGATTAGGGCTTGGTTAATACAAGTGTTTTCTCTCTAATGGCAAGGGTTTTGCAAGGTGAGAGGGTTCTAAACACTTGTAAGGGCCTGGGAAGGGATTTTCTCAATGGGCTAGTGTTTTACTGAGTGCACATCACAGGAGAAAATTAATTTCATCTGTAATTGAAGAAGGTAAGTGGTGTAAAATCTAAGGCTTTTTATTATAGTGGATTTCTTTTACTTTGTACCATGGCTTTTTCCCACAAGGGTTTTCTGCGTAAATATATTGTGTTTTGTGTTTGTTTGCTTAATTGTTTGGAAGTAATGTTAGATCTGAATTTCTAGTACCTATGGTTGATCTGGGTTTGTTGTGGCTCGGGATTACATCGTAGTGGTGTGATATAAGAGCCGGAACTCCAACAAAGTGGTATCAAAGTGTCTAGCTTAAGGACATTCAAAAATTCAACGAAAATGTCAGGGTCAAAGTTCGATATACAAATATTCAATAGGAATAATAATTTTAGTTTGTGGCAGTGGAAGGTTAAGGATATTCTAGTATCACAAGGGTTGAGAAAGGTGTTGTTAGAGAATAAACAAGAGAAGATGTTGGATGATGACTGGAGAGAACTCTGGGAAAAGGCTATAAGTACCATCCTTCTATGTCTGTCGGATAAAGTCATGTATAATGTTTTAGATGAGGAATCTCCCTTGAAGATGTGGAAGAAACTAGAAGATCTATACATGGTGAAATCCCTCACTAATAAGTTGTTTGTGAATAAATGATAGAAGGATCCAATCTCCTGAAGCACATGAACTCGTGTATGAATGTATGTATCGAGTTGTTAAGTCTCCAAGTGATAATTAATGAAGAAAATAAAGCAGTACTACTTCTAGCATTACTTCCCACATCATACGATCATCTCGTCACTACTCTGTTGTATGAGAAGAATACAGTGAAGCAAGAAGATATCATTATGTCTCTCATTTCCAACAAAATGAGAAAAAAAACTAAGCGATGAGGACTCCAAGGTGGAAGGGTTAGTTGTGAAAAGGGGTCAGAGACGTGGGAGATCCGTGGAATGACCTTAGTCTGATAAAAAGAAAAAGTCTAAATCGAAATCGAAGGCAAAGTACGAATGCTTCTATTGTGGCATAAAGGAGCAGTTCAAGAGAGACTGCCAGAAATGAAATGATGACCTAGAAAGCAAGGGTAAAAGTAACACAGGTGAATTAGCTAGTGTAACAGAAGAGAGCTCAGAAGGAGACCCCATCTCGGTCTCTTCAAGTACTAGTCATCTCTTAGATACATGAATAATCAAATTCAGGATGTCCATATCATATGTGCCCGGATAGGAATTAGTTTGATTTCTACAAATCCTGTAATGGTGGAAGTGTTCTTATGGAGACGCAGCGTGCAAGGTCATCGAAATAGGGACCATCAATGTAAGGATATTTGATGGAGTCATACGGACTCTAGGTGATGACATGCATGTCCCAACTCGAATAGGTACTGCATGCTCTTACCCGAGTGGTAGACTCTCAGGAGTTTCAACACCGGGTCAAGGGTTCGAGTACCCACCAGTGGTGAAATCCCACGGCGTGCATGTGTGGGGTGTGTGTGCGTGTGTAAACATGTGTCTGGGGTGTGTGTGTGCATGTAAAAAAAAAAAAAGACCAAACAGGTGCACGTTCACCGCATCTAGCAGTGTAATCAAGGTCACTAGAGGTGCAATGGTGTTAATGAAGGGACATAAGACTGAAATTTTGTACAAGTTGGTTGAGAGCATGGTTATAGGTGAGGCTGTTACCACCTCAATGTAAAATCCAGCACAGATGATAGTAATCTATGGCATATGCGGCTAGGGCATACAAGTGAGATGGGCATGATGGAAATCCATGAATGGAAACTGTTGAAGGGAGTTGAAGCATACAAGGTGGATTTCTATGAGCATTACATATATGGGAAGTAGTGTAGGATAAGGTTTAAGACTGCTACACATACTAGTAATGGGGTGTTTAATTATATTTATTCCAATGTCTAGGGCAGTAACAGTATCATCTAAGGGAGGAGCATGATACTTAGTGAGCTTTATAGATGATTACTCAAGGAAGGTTCAAGTGTACTTCTTAAAACATAAGTCTGAGGTGTTAGCCAAGTTCAAGAAATGAAAAGCAAAAGTGGATAAGCAAACCAGGAGATAAGTTAAGTGTATCAGGTCAAATAATGGTATGAAGTATAAAGTGGCGGGGGGATTTATGAAATTTTGTAAGAAACAGGGCTTCTATCACACCCCAAACTCAAAAATTGGGCTCACAAAATTTTCGATCGCTGAATCCGATGCCGACAACCTCTGTAGTACCCCATTCTCGGCTCTCAGTGCCCATACACCAAATTTCGATCCTAGGATCCTATAAGGAGGATTTTTCAATGTATATTTTACTCATAATAAGCATAACCATAAGTTTACCTAAATTATAAAGGCAACATCATCATCACATATCCACTAATATAAATATTTGAATACAATTCTGAAAAAGAAATACATATGTCAAATTCAAAACTCCAGGAGTTCGTTGCACACTCCAAGTTCAACACCGTTGTGACCTAACGCCACCTGCATGCATCTATCGTGCATAAGCTTATAGAAAGCTTAGAGGATGGTGAAAGTGTGTGCGCAAGATAAGTGTCAAGTATACAATATCATAGTAAGCGGAAACATTACAAGTCTATAAATCATTCAATATCAGAATATGCAATACGGATCGTCTATACAAAAGTGAAATCATATAGAGCTAAATATCAGATGTCGATGATGCAATGTAGTATGCAAATCCTGAAGAGCCACGCATACCATCAACCTCATCTAGGTCATACATCAAACCTGCGCGCATCGCGCGATCATGTGGTGATAACTCCGTCTCACAAGGAGTCCCATAAACATCTCAACCCAATGGCATCTACTTTAATCAATCATCCATCACAACACGCATATGAATGATGGGGTCTATAGAAGGATGGTGGATCTAGTCCAACTATCAAGATAGGCTCACTGATTTAAAATGTGTCACTATAGTTAAGGAAAGAATCCAACTTATAGCCACCACAACATCGGACGATGCTCCCAATGTGGGACAAAGTTCTACCTTCACTATGTGCACAATAGCCTGTCAATCACTGGTAACTCGCTCAGGTCCTCATGCCCCGCCCACTCAGTGTCCGCCCACGTGCGCTCACCCACATGTGATCACAATGATGGAGCGTCACAATATCCCCCACCAATGGTAGATCCAAGTCTAAGTGCAATAAGTGGGCTTCCTTACCCTCTCTATCGTGTAATAAACTAGACTTCCTATGGGGCTCAATAATTAGGGTCAACCCACTTAGAAAATGATGAGAATAAGCCTAACAAGGCTTAAGGGAAGGTCACAATGAGGACATTTAACCATTATTGCCCATCAATGTGAACATTCAACCAACGTTGCTCCCAATGAGTGGCCCACATAAGGCCAAACATATAGTGGGCCCATGGCCACACATAAGGGCCTAACATATATATCACAATGGGCCTCACTCAAGGGCCACAAATAAATTACATCGGGCCTCACCATATGGGCCTCATATACATTACATTGGGCCTGATGTCTGGGCCCCAAATATATCACAATGGCTCACACCACATGGGCCTTACACATCGCAATGGGCCGCATCTCATGGGCATACTACACATCACAATGGGGCGCTCATATGGGCCTAATGCACATCATAATGGGTTGCTCACACGAGCCTAATATACATCATAATGGCCGCTCACACGGGCCTAATATACATCACAATGGGTCATATTAACGGGCCGCACTAATGGGTCTCATAAACATCAAGTGGACTGTATCAATGTGCCGCACCAATGGGCCTCATATACATCAAGTGGGCCTTGCACATGCAGCAAATGGGCCTACTCATCATAGCTGGGCCTACCAGTGGCCCAACTAAAGGACAACGTGGATAACATATGCATCACGATGGGTCTCACTATGATGTGGGTCACCTGAAATCATTTCAATAGTTGCAGGTGCAACATGTGTATCACTGTACACCATCATTCTATTGGGCGCACGGTGATGATCAACACCGCCCAAACATTACCCATGTAAATCAGCACTGTCTAAACATCATCCATATAAATCGGCACTGTCCAAACATTGTCCAACACAATCTGGACGGTGTGGATGAAATAAATACATCACGGTGGTCCCATGCTGGCAAAATAGATGGACAGCTTAAATAGATCACATACATCCGAAGTGGGTCCCAACAAAAACAGATGGACGACGGGGATATAAAACATTTACATCAAGGTGTGGCCACCGTCCAGAAGATCTGGACAATGCAGATATAATAAATACATCAATGTGGATCCCACCCACACGTGTGGGTTGGGCCACGTCCTGGACGGACGGTGAATAAAATACATACATCATCTGGACAGTGCATATCAGATACAAAAATCAAGGTGGGGCCACGTCCAGATGCTGGATGGCCTGGTGGGTCCCACCACCCCACGAGTAGCACAAGCACCGTCCCTACTGGACGGTGCAAATCAGATACATCACACATGGGTTCCACATGGGTGGGTACCATAAATACATCAAGGTATGGCCTACAGAACTACTGACGTGTAGGGCAGAAGCAGCTCCTTAGTGCACGGGACCCAGAAGATGAACGGCTTAGATCTATGCACATCAAAGGTGGGTCTACGATGGACGGTGGGATATAACATATACCTCGGTGGTGGGATCCACCATCCACGTGGTTGGACGGCGTGGATCTAATACATACTTCATGCATGGGTCCCACAAGGTTGTCTAGGCACGAACAGCCTGGATATAAAACACATATATCATGGTGGTTCCCACCTGTCTAGTCCATGGACGGTGAGGATGGTGGGACCCACAACACTTGCTGACGTCAATGGGACCCACTGAGCTTGGTGGCGTCAATACACCAGTTATATAATTGGTGTGAGGTACCCAGCCAATCCATTTTCAAGGTAGGGTCCATCTCGTGGACGGCATGGATCAAGTGGGATACACTCCTTCACAAAAAAAATGGAGAGAGAGAGAGAGAGAGAGATCGAAATAGCAGAGGGACCTCGCCATCACCACTATGGGCCCCCCCTTTGATACGAATCATGCATCAAGATGGGTCCCACCATAAGTGAGCCCTTAAATAATCAAATCCAAGCAAAATTTATAAACATAATCCTAGAAAACACCCACCTTAGATCTCTTCTTGGATCAATAGCAAGCTAAGTTCCTCGGCTTCGACTTTAATGGAGGTTGATGAAGTTTGGATGGTGGGATTGGACGGTAGGGAGTGAGCCACACCTAGCTCTCTCTTCTTCCATGGAAAAGCTTAAATGTTGGTTGCTTAGGAGTGAAGAAAGAAAGAGGGAGGGAGAGAGGAGATGGGATGGAGTGATGGATGGGAGAGAGAGATGTGTGAAGTGATGAAAAGTTTGACTTTTGAAGTTGCTTTTGTACTTGGGGATGGGATAGAGTAATGGGTTGAGTAATGGGTGTACTTTGACAAGTGAGGTGATTGATGTGATGTGATGTTTTCTCTTGGGATTACAAAGTGCAGTATTTTACTTGAACTAAATGCGAGCCCACATCTCCTGGCCCACGTATCGCCTCAGCACGCGAGACGCGGCATCGAAACCGCGGTGAAGGCATAGTTGCAATGATACAAGTCTCCGGCCGAGCCAACTCAGATAGACAAGATGTAACTTAGGGTCACGTGCAAATACCGATTACAGGTCACGGGTTGCCAAAATTTGACCACGAGGACCACGGAAGCCTATGAAATGGTATGGTCTAGGATACGGGTCTCACAGCATCACAAGGCACTTCTCAACTATATGGAGCCCACATTAGAACGGCTTAGTAGAAATGATGAATATAAATCTTTTGGAGAGGGCGAGAAGTATGTGGTTGTATGTGGGGCTACTTAAAATCTTATAGGCAGAAGCGGTTAACATGTCATAATATATTGTAAATCAGCCACCATCTACAATGCTAGACTCCAAGGTTGCAAAGGAAGTATAGACAAGCATGGACTTCGATTACTAAAGGATGAGGATCTTCGAGTGTCCAACATATGTCAACATGTAGAGTGGACAAAGGTCAAAGTTAGATCCCAAATCTAGGAAGTGCATCTTTATTGGTATGAGAAAGGTGTTAAGGGCTACAAGCTTTGGTATGCAGATTCTTGGAAGATGGTAATTAGTAGAGATGTGATCTTTGATGAAACAATATTTTTGAAGGCCAACAAGGACGTTGTAGGGAAGTTAGAAACACTTGGTGATACCGAGAAATTGACAATGTAGATCGAGCTAGTTGAGTTGGTTACTAAAAGTGAAATTCAGCGGGAGTAAGAAATTGACTAAAACAATCATTAGGATACCCATGAGAGTATAGCCAGGAAGAAGGAGAAAAGAACCACTAGAGCCCCAACTTGGTATGGGTCAGAGGACATGGCTTCTTTTGCACTGTTCACAGGGAATGGAGATCCCTCCACCCTTCAAGAAGCAAAATCTAAAAAGAATGGCGATAAGTGGATGTCGACCATGGTGAAGGAGATGAAATCTCTATACAAGAATTAGACATGAGAGTTGGTGGAACTTCTAAAATGTCAAAGGGCTATATGGTGCAAGTAGGTGTTCAGAAAGAATAAAGCATAAACAGAAAAGGAGGGGTGAAAATTTTAAGTCACAGCTTCTAGTAAAGGGGTACTCATAGAGAGAATGAGTAGATTACAATAAAGTTTTCTCTCTAGTCATTAAACATACTTCAATTAGGATCTTATTAGCTATGGTAGCATAATCCAATTTCGAATTGGAGAAGATCGACGTGAAGACGACATTCTTTCATGGGAACTTAGAGAAATACATGAAGCAACCTGAAGGATTCGATGAGGCTAGTAGGACGGTCACGTGTGTAGGCTGAAGAAGTCATTATATAGGCTAAACTAGTCTCTGAGGTAGTGATACAAGCGGTTCGATTCCTATATGGTGAAGATTGGGTATATTATATGTGAGTACGATTGCTGCATATATTACATGGTGCTTGAGAACGAGTCCTACATTCTATTAATGTTATACGTTGATGAAATATTGATTGTTACAAAGGACAAGAAGGAGGTACTCTTGCTCAAGTCTCTCTTAAGCAAAGAATTTGACATGAAGGATTTGGGCATTGCGAATAAGATCCTAGGCATGAAGATTCATAAATATAGAGTCTAGGAAGTTGTGGTTGTCTTAAAGGAATATGTGAAAAAGGTGCAAGAGAGGCTCCACATAGAAGGTGTTAAGCCAGTTAGCATGCCTCTAGTAGGTCACTTTAAGTTGTCAACTAGGTCATCTCTATGTACAGAAGAAGATATTTCAGATATGTCACGGGTGTCGTATGTAAGTGTAGTGGGGAGTCTCATGTATGCGATGGTTTGCACGAGTCTGGATATCTCACAGGCAATTACTGTAGTCGGAAAATATATGGCGAATCCATGAAAGGAGCATTGGAATGTTATTAAGTGGATTCTTAGGTGTCTCAAGGGCACTGTTGACACTAGGATCATGTTTAGGAGATATGAAACTTTAGTTGGAGCTATAGGCACGTGGATTCGGATTATACAGGTGATCTAAACATCAAAAGGTTCACTATAGGATATATTTTCATATTAGCAAGCAGACTGGTATGTGGGAGCTCTACGCTACAGTCTACAATAGCATTGTCTACAACCGAGGTGGAGTATATGGTTGCGACAGAGGCATCAAAAGATGCATTATGGTTGAATGGTCTGATAGGAAAACTCAGGTTAAAGTAAGAGGCGATTCAGTTACATTGTGATAGTTAGAGTGTTATACATCTGGCGATGAATCGGGTATATCATATGAGAACCAAGCACGTCGATGTGAGGTTTCACAAGATACGGGAATCATTACTTTATGAGAGATTTTGTTTCGAAAGATTCACATGGACGAGAATGCCGCAAATATGTTAACAAAGCCGGTGACCACATAGAAGTTCAAGCATTGCTTGGGATTGATCAGTCTCTCCATCCATTGATGTGATTGGGCAACCTTGCACAAGAGTGCGAATGGAGATGTGTTCCAGGTGGAGAACGCATGGAGTGGTCTACGCTTGGAGGTTGCACTGGAGATCTTCAGGGTGATTTGGCAGTATGCAACTAAAAGTGGATTTTATCGATCTATTGTGCAAACAAGTCCTGTCTCAGTTCGATTGGTTTCTTTTTCGATCCAACCGAAATTCTTAGTTTGCACACTGTGAAGATTTGCACGTTTTCAGTTCAACCGAAAAGTGTGAGTTGGTTTGATTCAGAATCAAGATATTTAAGTCCGGTTTCGATTAGGGCATAGTTAATACAAGTGTTTTCTCTCTAAGGGTAATGGTTTTACATGGGGAGAGGGTTCTAAACACTTATAAGGGCTTATGAATGAATTTTTTCAAGGGACTAGGGTTTTCCTAGATAAGCATCGTAAGGGGAAATCGGTTTCATTGGTAATTGAAGAAGGTAAGTGGTGTAAACTCTAAAGCTTTTGATTATAGTGGATTTCTATCACTTTGTGTCGTGATTTTTTCCCGCAAGGGTTTTCCACATAAATATCTTGTGTTTTGTGTTTGTTTGTTTGATTATTTGGTTATTTTAGTTTATTATAATAGTTTTATCTTCATTGAATGTGCTTTCACAAAGCGCATAGATTAGCGATGGTGTTAGATTCAAATTCCTAATACTTAGGGTTGATTTGGATTTGTTGTAGCTCGAGATTACATTTAGTGGTGTGAGATAAGAGCCAAAACTCTAATAACATGATATAATTTTTCGTGTTCTACAAACATTAATAAGGCTAACAAATGAATGCATTATTAATAAGCAAAGTCTTTAAGTATGAACATCAATTTTCGAGGGCATAACCCTAACATCCACTCATTAATTTGCATGGGTATTTAGACGAGGGTGGATGGCCATGGTTACCGGAGGAATCTAGCAGCTTAGGTGCACGAATAGGCATGATCGTACGCTTTTAGTACAGTAGGGCAAATACAAACGTCCATAAGTAGTGCTTAGGCGCACGAATAGGCACGATCGTACATAAAGAGAAGGGGAGAGAGAGAGAGAGAGAAAGAGAGAGAGAGAGAGAGAGATCCTCCTCTCTCCTCCTTCCCACATCACACATCCATGATGGAATTTTTCAAAAACGCAACAGAAAATAGAAGTTTTCAAAACTTAATTTTAATTTCTATAGTCCTATGAATCCCCGTTTAGATATTCTCAAGTTTATAAAGAAGAAAAACTCAATAACCAATGATTATGATTTGCCTAATCAAAGCCCGCTCCAAAGACTATTGCTTTTGATAATGCCAAAAATCCAACCTAGGAAGTCTCTTCCTATAAGAATCAAGGGTAGTGTCGCCCTGCCAACTGTTTCCTTTGGTGTGCCCCACCCGAATAACAAGTCAACTTGATTTTTTGGCCCCAGGCCTAACATGTGATTACACATCTAATGAGCATAGTGGAGTTCACATATTGAGCCCTCATAAAAATTAAAAGGTGGGAGTCCTTGATTTTGGCTAATATATATTTTTAAAAAAAAATCTTACCTAACTGACGCCCTTGATTTTTTATTGGGCCCACCTTATTATGCATGTGAGATCCACTCTGACTATTATGTGTAATCCCACTTTAGGCCCAGGGCAAAAAAATCAAGCTAACGTGTGATTTAGGTGGGAAACACTAAAGGATGTAGTTTCTAGAGAGATTACCACCCTTGATTTTACAGGGCCCACTTCAAGCACCAGACACAATACTAAAATTTATGCATGGGAACCTGAAATTGGGCCTATCCACGATTTAGGTGGGCCTCACCAACAGAAACAGTATGGAGGGTGAGTGTTTCCCTTTACATT
Organism: Magnolia kwangsiensis; assembly: GCA_037074715.1. NCBI lineage: Eukaryota > Viridiplantae > Streptophyta > Magnoliopsida > Magnoliales > Magnoliaceae > Magnolia > Magnolia kwangsiensis. The sequence continues at coordinate 47,775,519 of CM073589.1, read as the reverse complement.
GATCCCAATCATGTTGTCCAACCGACTCGCAGATGAGGCTAATTTTTTAGCCCTGGGCGCCTAACGTGGGGTAACACGCATAGTAGCTAGGTGGATTTCACATAAACATCACAGTAGAGCCCACCCAAGCTGCCATCCCCTTTCCTTGCCTTGGAAAACCTTTTTGAAAAAGTACAGAAAACCTATTCTCTATTTAAAAGGAGAGTTGTTTGATAATCTAATCAGGTACGGAACTCCATACACATGCACTCAAAAATTCTACATGTATAGTATATTAACTCAAATTAAACCAATTAAATTGTGAACCCACTGTTGCTTAGTCACGGTCCCAAAATCATATTATTTGAACGATCCTAACCGTTTATTCATGGACACTTATTTCTTGAAACAGGACCATTGGATATTTTTAATTCTGTCCAAGAAATGTCCACTAATCTCATCATCGGATGAGGAAATAAACCTCTTTTTCTTTCAAAACGTAGTTCTCATATGAGAAAGTTGATGTACAATCGAGTATTTTGGGTGGACTTCAATGAAAAATTATGGGCCTCACCTGTCTTTTAAACTAAGCAGAAAACAGGGGATATGAGAAAGGACTAGCTGGAACACAGAAAAATAAAAAACTTAGAAATCCTGGGAGCAGCGAGGCCGCTAATCACACTGGACAGAGGATTAAGATTCTCTTACAGTTCCAATGCCCGTGCGATCGAGGAGAAGGTCCCCACGAGGGATGGTGGGGAGATCTGCTACCTGGTTGTATTCCCCGGCCAACCGAGCCAGGCCATCCGCCACTCTGTTCGCCTCCCTCCGGATGTGGATGATGGTGATAGATATCATTCCCCAAATGAAATGTATCCTCTTTTTGCAGTAGAAAATATTCCATGGGGTCCTGATCGAGTTAGAAAGAAGGTCTACTACTATCACTTGGGAATCGCTTTCTATGACAACCCTGTTTTGGCCGCGTGCCAAACACAGGTTAAGACCATCCACCACCGCCTTTGTTTCCGCCTGAAAATTGGTTCTGATGCCATAACCTTTGTAGAAGGCAAAGATAAAGTTGCCTCTGTAGTCTCGACAAACATCCCCACTACCTGCTGGGCCCGGATTTTCTCTCGACGATCCATCCACGTTCATTTTTACGCATCCCTCCTCAGGTCTGCTCCATCTGATGACATCCATCGGTGGCATTCTAGGGAGAGGGAGGGGAATGCCCAGATCTTGGAGAGCTTCTTTGTTGGAAACGTCCCTGCTAAGAGGCGGGGGGAAGGTAGACAAGATAGACGAGAACCATCTCTGGATTCTAACAATCGCATGGTCCGCTCTGATCTGCTTGTCTTCGAAACGTCTGCCATTTCTGGATAACCAAATTTCCCAAAAGATAATGGATGGGGCCAGGCCACGAAGGATTCCTATCCCAGAGTTGTCGGTTGCCTGGTTCCACCACTGCTTTGCACGCCCCAAGGCTGATTGACCTTCCAGGAAGGAGATTGAGAATATGGTTGAGAAACGGGCCCCAGGGCAGATGGCCACGTTGCTTCGAGCAAAGAGATGGTCCACTGATTCCTCCCTGCGATTGCCTTCTGGACTGCAGCATACACAACAGTAGGCAATGATCGCTTCTTTCTTCTTCATGTTGATATCTACAGTGACTGCTCCATTTATTACTTTCCACGTGAACATGGCTATTTTTGGAGGTAATTAATCTGGCTTGCCATTTCCACTTTGCCCATTGTCTTCGAAATAAACCTAATTTGTGGGTTTTGAGACATAACATGGACAATTTAGTTTCAATTACTTGTACGCTATGTGTGCACTTTTTAATAATTGTATATAGTTGGTTTTGAATATAGTTACATCACTCTATTGGACAACGCATAGTTAAGGATCCTATACAACAAACTTATTACGAGCACTTATTTGTTGTAATCTTTTGATTTCTAAGTGTGTAATGATGTATTTTTTAACATCCTTGAAGTTTCATTGAAAAGTTCAACCAATTTCATAGTGTTCCCCCAAAAACAGCAAAACATTATGTGATACATCTGACATTTCCCATGCGATAACCGATATGTTTCCATATCCCAAGGGTGTGATACATTCATCGACACCAATACTGAATTGGTCATGTGTAAATTGGTGGACAAATAATAAATTCTTTGTAGTAGAAAGAACGTGTAAAATATCATTGAGATGAAAATTTGTTGACCCATTATGGAAAGAAAAATGTCTAATATGAAAGATGGGTAAACCTGAGTTGTTGCCAACTTGCCCTGCCTTTGCCATAGCTGGTGTAAAGAGAGTGATTGGCAACACCAAGGGTGATATGATTGGTAGCTCTAGAATTGGGATACCATATCTCATTTAGATATGATTGAGATGCATATGATTGAGTTGCATAAAATGCATTTAGAGACGACCCATTATTTGGCAGGAGAGCATGATTTAAATGATGATCACAATGAAGAGTTGTAAAACTTGCTTGATTATAGACTTGACCAAAGGATCTTCTGGTCCCTTGATTGAAATGAGGTAGTGGAGGACCTTAGTTATAGTTGGTCCATGATCTCGTCCACGATTGTGTTGTTGGTGTTATCCACGTCCTTGAAAATTGTGTTTTCCATGGGTTGGATTATTGGGTGTTTTTGCAGCAACATTGACAGTAATGTCCTATTATTCATATGAAATCTCAGAGATTTGAATCTCTTCACTCAAAAGAAGGCTATAAAGATTTGAAGGTTTGATTTGAGTGTCACGTATAGTGATAAAAGTGACGAATGTGCCGTATTTGGGTCCCAAGTCCCAACCATCCACAAATATAGAATATAAGATGATCGTCTTCTTTTGTTTCAAAGCCATGGAGAGTTTGATCAGCCATGGTCTTTACTTTAAGAAGATATTCTATCATGTTGTCTAATCCTTTCTTCATTTGGTGAAGTTCAAGACACAGTCGCACAATCCAAGTCATGGAGTGTATGGCTTAGGTTACAACAAGATGTGTCCACACATCTTGCAATGTGGATAGTCCAACAATTTAGGCATGAACTCCTTGTTGGGGGACCGCGAAAGCACACAGAGATGAATCAAGTGAAGTAATCCAATCACACCAAGCAAGCACAACGCAAACACTCTAAATTTAACGTGGAAAAATCCTTACAAGAAAAAACCACGGCACAAAGCGACGGAAAGCACTATGAAAGCAGAAATTACAAGAGATAGAGAGAATACTCGATTTGAACAAGCCTCGAATCTTCCTTTACAAGCCCTTGAAACCCTAGGAACGAATTAGAAAGCCTTAGATATCTCCCAATCCTGATTACACCCAAATATATAGCCTGTAGGAGAATCCTAATCAGAATCGGAAACAAATCCCGCAAATTTGCAAATCTGTGAAAATCTGTGCCGAATCATTCGATGACATCGAACACACTTCGATGTCATCAAAACTTAACCTTCAATGGCATCGAAAAAAAATACCAAAACGTTCCAACGACCAAGCATGAAAATCCGGATATAATGGATGACATCGACTAGACATTCGATGGCATCGTAAAGAGCACCAAAGTGTCCAACAATCAAATCGATTTATTCTGAAAAATCTCAATGGCATCGAGCCGACTTCGATGACATCGAAGCCTGCTCGATGGCATCGAAACTGTCTATCGACAGACTGATGAATTACAGATTCAAGACATCTATCAACACTCCTTTGATGAGAGGAGATGATCTGGCTAAGAAGAAGCTGGTCTTGATGATGCCATGTTGTTTATTCTGGATTAATTCCAGGAGATCCATCTTTTGAAAAAACGAATTGAGGTGTTAGGAGGTATGAACTATATATCTACATACTCCATGAGATCATAGCTATTAAGGATAATTAGGAATTGAGAACACTATACCAAGTAGTTGCTTGAAGAGAGTTTAATTGGAAACTAGTGGTGGATGTTTGCTGGGAGAGAGAAGGCTAAGAGAGAAGAGGTTGAAGAAGAAGCCATTTGTGATGAATGTCATGAATCTGGAAGAGCATGGTACTCTATAACATATGAAAGTACAGAGATAATTATTTAAATGGTTTTTTTTTTTTTCTCACGGGTACAAATGAAAGAGTTATTTTTATCATGTTTCAATTAAATTAGTAATTACAGGTTGTTGTGCAAGGTAAGTATAGGTTGGATTCCTAACTTGTAGGAATACAAATTTGAATCAAATACGATTTCGTGTAGAGAGTATGACCTAATCAATTGCCATGCCATCAAGTTTATTTGGTCAATATCTCTTATTGTCATGCTTGCTTAACAACCCATGCTTAATTTTAGAAACTAGATTGTAGTGTTATTTGAATTATCCTGGAGGGAACTATTAGCATGTGATCTTTGTATTACTTGGGTAATCGACAGTACTGCTACATTGAAGATGTTTCTTTCCCTTTTTCTCCTGATATTGAGATCCTTACTATACCAGCTATCAATGCCATTTATAGAATTCACATCTCTTGTTATCATTGAAGGTGTCCTGTTGATTTTTGCTTTTGAACATTTGAGATGTTGGATCATTTGCTTATGTGATTTTTGTAGCATTTTTCCCCTTTGTTTGTGCACCAATATACGTTTCTTTTAGGATCCTCTAAAGGTCATTTCTTTCCAGTATGTGTTCACACTGCTGAAAGTTAGGTTCCCGTCTTTTTGTGTGTTTTGTCCTGTGAGTTGATATTTTTAGGATCTTGCACAGCATATCAAAAGTCTCATCTTCTCAGCATATAATTTCTGCACCCCTTGTAGTTATGTTTTGATTGTAGCACATTATCATGTCTGCAATAACCTCCTAACTTTTATGCAAAATGAACATCTTCTTTGCCAGAAATACACAGACTGTAAGATTGTGAACTAAACTCTGTACTATTCGCGTCTTTTAACCTCCTCAATTTCCATGTAGGAGCAACAAACATAACACGGAAGATGTCAGGCAACATTCGTTCAGGTGTTGAAGCATTGTCTATGGGCTGATTTTAATATCCAATCTCCTCACTTCATTTTTTCCATATTTATCTTTGCAAAGATAAAATACTGGGATTACACAAGCCTTTGTATGTTCAATTTTTTTAGCATCTGATACCAGTTTTATTTGTGCTGACTTGTTCTTCAGATCGCTCATCCTCTAGCAATATTGATGTTTTTGAAGATGTTCCTTGCTCACAATCCTTTGATTCGGAGTATGAAAATTTCAAAACTTATAACTCAGAGAAAGATGATCTTTCCACCCAATCAGTTCGCCCTCTCGAAACATTTAGTGCTTTTGAACCTTTTTCTGAAGGGAATTTCGAGGGTTTTGCATTGCATTCTGAAGATGTGCAGGTAAAAACTACATCTAGGAGATTAGCTGAAGCTATGCCCGACTGTCGGCAAGCTAAGGATCATCTCGAGTTGAGGTCAGGATCCGATAGTATTGATGAAACCAGAATCTTGCTTGGGAAACACGCCAATAGTGACAACCATAATGAAGAGCTGGAAATAGCTCCTTTTGGTAATGTCGTAGGACCTGAGCAGCTTGCAGCTGAAAGCAATTCATACAAGGAAGCTGGTCTAGGTGATCCTGCAACAGATACAATTTGTTACACTAATCGTGCTTGGAGTGGAGATGAAGATGGTTTGAGAGAAATTGCTGATGAGGATGACACTGCTCTACGTTACCTTGTGGTCGATAGTGCACTTGACAAAGTGAAGAGCAATTCCTTGCTGGTGGAGGGGTCAAACATGGTAGGTCGAAAAGTACATAAATTGCTCGGAAGAAAGAAATATAGTGGAGAAGTCATTAGCTATGACACTGAAAACAGTTGGTTCAAGGTCTGTTGTTTTCAGGAGAACTCTTCATATTCTTTGCTTCCTACATAAAACAATTCGAAGATCATTTTATCATTATTTTGTGGGACAGAGCCTGCTTAGTGAACAAATTGATAAACTTGTCAATATCTTTGTTTTCATTTGTGAAATTCAATTATATTTCTAAGCTATTCTGCATAGATTTTATTGTTTGGATTATCATTATGTGATAGATAGATGTTATTATTTGTATTATCATTATGTGATCACTGACTGTGAATTTAATTAAAAAAGCTTGTGGAAGTGGATGAGAAAATCATTATCATCATCATCTATATCACCGCCACCATCATCATCTCATAGCTTTCTTTGATATCGGTATTTAAAAGCAATGTTTTATGTATCACCATGTATCATTGGACCATGTGTTGCACCATTGGGATACAAAAACATACCAGTCTCGTGTATGGTGAATATATCAGTCTTAGGGAAACATTGGAAAATTGATGGAATTTTTCAATGAAACCTCAGGATATGTTAAAAGGCACAAAATTACAAAATTGGGACTACCAAAAAAAAACAAAAAAAAAAAACAAAATAGGTTTCCAACTATCCATCATATAGGCACCCAAACTGTGCGTTGTGGGACAAAAATGATGCAATTATATCTAGAATGAGTTCATATCGTTTAAATCTCATTCCATACTAGTAATAAAACACAAACAATACATCCGAAAACCTAAAAGAAGCAAAACTATACCTCAGACTCACCAAACTGCACTAGTACCTCCATCCGTGGATATTTTGTAGACATTGTAACTGCGACCATTGTCTGTGACCACCTTAATTCTCAAATGTGAAGCGAAGCTAAGCTCGCTCAATGGGTAGGAATTTACGTCTAAGAGGGGAGACGAAAGACCATCACAACTCTTCGATGTCGCAATCACATTAACCACAAGAAGACCCACATTTATGGCAGAGTTGCACAAAATCTAAAAAGCATGGGATTGTGATGGGTAGGAGTTGAGAGGTTTTGTTTTGTTATGATTTTGGGTTGTTTAAGTGAACTTAAAATTGGACTATTGTTGGATAAGAAGTTCCATTGATGTCTCTCAAATTTCGAGAAAGTTGTTTCCTAAGTTATTAGGAAGAGTTTGTTTAAAGCTTGGTTTAGAGGTTATTTTCTAGGTAAAGAAGTGAATGAGAAAATTAAATGCTTATATTGTTTCCCATTCACTATAGTTTTTATATTGTTTGGATGTTTTGGCTTTTAAGTGTACTTATCTTTTAGTTTTCGTAATATTAAAGACTTATGCTCTAATACATGCCTGGGGTGTGCTTACTACCCAACGAAATGGAAGGGTGAACAGCATAACTTGTAAAACATTTCCCAAGGCAGCATTTGGCTCACACACCAAGGACTTATTTGGATGGTGAGAAAAGAAAAGAAAAGAAAATGAATGACTTTTCCCATGATGGGAGATGTCACACCGTCTTTGGATAGAAGAGGAAATTTGTGATGGGAAAATGCAATCATTATCCAAACACCATGGTCAAATTATCACACACGAAATACAAGGTGACTTTTGTGATGGCTTTATTTGGATTTCTACATGTTATCCAAATAAAACCCCCAAAAATGAATTCCATGGGAATCCATGCTTGTGGAAAATCTTAGAAAATGTCATCATTACATAATCATTCCGATTTTCTTTTCTTTTTTCTTTTTTCTTTTTTCCTACCATCCAAAAAGGCCCTAAGAACAATTCACAATTTTTTGTACTAGTATAATTTTAAAAAACCATTAAACAGTACTTGCGTGGATATTAAAGAGACCTTTCTTTATAAGGATGCAAAAGAGCCTCATATTTTTATTTTTGGGAAATGTTATCAAGTGTGGAATACCAAAATCACTAAATATTTTTCTTTGCTTCTAAAACTGCCATGAGCCAAGTGCCAAACACATTTTGTTTAACTTTTACATAGCCTCATTGTCAAAATCTGATTTTATTTTCCCACCATTCTTTGGAATTTTCTCACTTGTGCAGGTGTTATATGAAGATGGTGATGAAGAGGACTTGGAGAGGGAAGAACTGGAGGCAGTTTTGGTTCCTCTCAATAGAGATCGTAAAAGGCCTGTAGATAATGTTGTTAAGCATGAAAGGTCAGAAAGGTAGATTTACTGCATTCCCCAAGCTTTAGTTGGGTGTTCAGCCTTGATATTTTTAAAGAGGAATTATTGGGTCCTGAGGCCCTCAATGTGACACTGGAGTGCTTATTCACGATCAGATGGCCACCATTGTGGATAGTTAAAAAAGAAAATACCAGAATGATTTGAAAAAAAAAAATGGCCAAAGATCGGATAGCTTGGATCTCCAATAAGGAATATTTTAGGGACATTTCAGGTCCACTTGGGGGCCCATTGAATCAACAGTGGCAACCCAGAATGGTGCTATTTTAGAATCATAAATTCCTACAGATGCTTTTAGAGCACTATTCATTCTGCTCCGAGGTACTAGTACCCAAAAAATCTTTGTTTTGCAGAAATGTCCAGGAAAATGGGTCATATAGTGAGGTCTTACTCATTGTAAAGCAATTGCATTGTTGAAGAATGGTGTGGAACCCTCATTTCTGTTGTTCCTTGTTTTGCCCAGATATGATATCAGCATGCTGCAACAGTTATAGAATATGTACTGGTGACCTCTTTCTATTGGCAATGACTCGTTTGGGTAAAATCAGTTTTGAAATCAATAAATGTTTCTCTATATTGTCATACAATGCGTAGGTTATGTATTGTAAGAAGACTCTTAATGACTGCCAAGTTGCCTGGGCATTGCCGCATTGGCAGACATTTTGGAATCGTCTTCAATAGTCAAACAAACAACAGAAAGGAAGTGTTCTGTAGAGAGAGGGAGTGAAGGGTGTTGTCCGTTTTCTGTAGTGACTACCTACCAATGCTTTAGCATTACATATGGTGAAAAAATATATGTATATATATCCTATGTTTAATTACTGTTCTTTTATTTCTATGACTAATATTATATTTTATATTTATCCTTAAAAAGATTATTATCTTTCTTTTCAGAGGTAATTCTTTATGTATAAATGATTGACTTTTAGGTTTATCATTACTTACCAATAATTACAATAACCCATAAAATTATGATACTTTGTTTTTTTTTTTTTTCCTTTTAAATATTGGTTCAGGTGTGTCATCAAATCAGACTTTTAAAAGCCAATATGCCAAACACTGACATAGATGTCCAAGTTAGATAACATGAGGTGTCTAAATCTCTCTACTGTATTTAACACCATCAGCTTTGGACATTTTTGCCCTTGCAATTAGCCTTCACAGCATAGGTTAAGGGAGGGTAAATTTGTCACAAAAATGTGGCTACTTGACAGGAATGGCTGAGATTTTACTGTACTAGGGATGGCATAGGTTGCACCCATTTCTCTTCACTTCTTTTAATGCATGTAACCCGCATTGACTTCTCTGTGTGTAGACTATACCCGTACAAGGTGTAATTAGGGAGACTGCGACAAAGGCTTTATAGGGTCCACCTTGATGACTCTGCGACGTTCATTCGGTACATTTATTATGGAGGCTCATGTTAGGACGTGGCCCAAAAATTAGGTGGGTTAGGCACTCAAGTGGGCAATAGCAAGGAAACAGAGAAATGGGTTGCCAACATTCCTTTCTCTGTGTAGCACGCTCATGCATGTAGCCCCACCTTTCCCTCAAAATATTTAAGCTAAATAGTTTTCCTCATGATTCTACCATTTTGTTTGTTTATTTTGGTGATGTTATATATAATCATATCATCCATTGTTTTAGGATCAGAGCAAGGAGTGAGAATCCTAATCCTAGTCAGGTAGTAGTGCTGGAATCTCCACCTTCCAGATCATTGGGGAGACCCTGTCGGACAGGGAAGTCATCCAGCACGGAGGAAGGGTCAAGGAGAAGGAATTCCCAAACTTCAACCTCCAATCCAAAACAAGAGAATCAGAAAAGGAAGTCTCTAAGAATAGTGGCATCAAGCAACGGAGGTTCACCAAGAAAAGGTATGATGGAAGTGGTGGTGGGGAACAAGGTATCCATGAATATTGCTGCAGAGAAACACAAGTACTGTTTGACAAAGGTGGGGCCCAAGAAGCAGAAGAGTGCATTTACCACTGTGCTAAGCGACCATGAGAGCATCGGCACCGACCACGCCTTTGGGAGTGACGTAAATAGAGTAGCAGTAGACACTCAAAAAAAATGTAAGACCAATGCGGCGATGGCAGACCAGTCATCCCGCTCAAACAAGAAGGCTGTATCTTCAACAAAGGCCGGCATCAACCATGCCTTTGGGAGTGATGTAAATGCAGTACCAGCTGATACTCGGAAAAAGCATAATACTCATGCAGCAATGGCAAGCCAGTCGTCCCGCTCAATCAAGAAGGCTGTATCTCCAACAAAGGCAGGCAGCGACAAGAGCAATTTAGGTCGTGATGTTGCAAAAAAACGTAAGTACCACTCAGCAAAGAAGGCGAGTAAGAACGTCAATGGCCAACAAATGATGGTTGATGTATACCCGATTGCGATAGATGGTTTACAGAAAACACATAAAATTAATTCAGTAAATGGTAAGCAACCTTGTCGTGTTCAGAAGGAACTAGAGTATCACTCAGTTAACACAGGTCTTGCTTCCTTAGACACACAAATATTGAACATGATCAATTCAGAGCAGCTTGAGGTTGCAGGCGCAATAAATCTGTTGTCGTTGATTATGCCCACATCACAACTTATAAGGAAGATGACCGACACCAATCCTAGCAGCCGCAGAGGCCCAATGCAGAATGAGACTGCAAGTGCATCTGGTAATACAGGCTCCCGTAAGTTTATTGGCAAGCAGTTGGTGAAGAATGTTGGTGGTGTGCCATGCCATGGAGAGATTGTTGGATTCAGGAGATGTTATAAGGTTAGTAATTACTTCCTACGTTTCTAAAAGTTACGCAAAATGGTTTTCTTCGTATTTCTTATTTAAAAATTTAATGATAATTTTTTATTTTTATTTTTTAAAAGGTTTTGTATCAACAGATATTTCCTATCCTTGTGGTGGCGGTTCTTGTGCTACCGATGACACATGCTTATCTTTGGTTCTTGCTCACACCATAATCATACCATCCTTTATAATATTTTTTTTGGAGAAGTTGAAATTAGGCTACATTTGGTTGTACCATTGAATTAAATTGGAGTTTTGCGAGGATCACAAGCATGCACAATAAAGCTCATCTACACCACATTTGTGCCAGAATGGCACATAGGTGCAAGGTCCCATCAGGTTGGTCTGACCTTGTACATCTTTTCCTGAAAAATAAATCTAGTGCGCTTAGCATGTGGGACCCCAATATTGGAAACATGAATATTGGTTAGAAAACTCCAGCCAAGTTAGTCAGAGCCATAGCTGTGGCCCACCTGTGGATCAACCTGATTCTTGGGTTAGGGTATCAATATATAGTAGCTCCATTCTGATGGATGGATTTGATCTTGGACCTATGATGCAATTCTGACACATGTTTGGTGTGGACATTAGCTTTATTGCACATGCATATGTGCTTCACAAAGCTCATAAAATTGATTTAACATATTGAATAGAGTAGGAAATTATGGAATTGTAGTTACCATGGTATTAATATTGAGGGGTTGTGCTGCAACTCACGATTATATTACTCACGGGTTAGATACAAAAGGTATATAGCTGCAATTACTTAGAGGCCCACTGCCCATGTCGCAACGAAGGTAGTTACAATTTGGTCATTTCCTTTCCATCATGCATTCACATGAGATCTGATCTCTCAATGACATGGCTTACATATCTTCAGGGCTAAAATCAGGCAGTTTCACCCAGGTGCATCACAGTTTGCAGATGGCTGAAACTATTTTTAGCCACCCATTTATTTTCTACACTGGCCCACCTAAGAGTGAAATTGCTTGAATTTTAAGCTGAAGATCTAGACTGTGATCCATCTGGTGGAAACCTTGGATCTTGCACATGTACTTCAGTATAAGTTCATAGTACTGCACACTATGCTACAAGCACTCACAATGCTTTGGGAGAATTGTTCCTTTATTCATTTATTGTATGAGATTCATGAAACACTATCTGGTTTTCAGGTTCGCTATGAAAACGGCACCATGGAAAATCTCATTTGGAGCGAGGTGGAGCCATTCCTGACCAATCATCCGTAGATATTCACATCTTTTTTTTCCTTCTTTTTATTCATATCTGAACTGGTTTGTATAAATAGTAAGCATGTTGCTGATCTGGGCCGATTGATATTTTACTCGGTACTCCTTTTTTATAGTTCAAAAAATTACCTGGTAAAAGAATCTCAGCCGTTAGGCTCAGTGGTCAACAACCTGCATTTCACTGTTGAGGGTCCATCTAATGAGCAGATTGGCCTGAATTGTGGGCCAGGGCATCTTTTCTTTGGTTCCCACTTGATGACTTGCCTGGATCTTGCATGTGTGCTGCATTTGAAACTGGTTGATGGATAGTCTGCTTGTGGAGATACTTGAGGCAATGGTCATGATGGACCTCACTATCTGAACAGTTTGGATCATTGACTGATAGCGCCTATATGGATATTGACAGTAGATGCTTGTGTTGGTCTGTCTCAAAGGCCTGTTGAGTCTTCAGTAGCTAGGCCTTTCACTCCATTCTTGGGTTTCTTATTCTTAAAAGTGGGGCCCATAAAAAATCTCCTTTAGTTGCTTCTTTGAAGTTGAACGTGGATGGTTGCGGTATTTCTCTGCAGACATTTTATCTGTGGGACACATATCTGAAGGTGAAGATTGTACTTTTTGAGAATGTTTTTGGGGCATGGTCCATTCACCCATGCACTGGATTGCGGAACACGTTCCCTTCTTCCAAGATCGAAAACCCATGTGTATGCAGAGATGGGTTGTGGATCAGATAATTCCTCTGAATACCTGTTATTTTCTCTCAGGAGATACTTAATGCACGGCCCAAAGTTCATATACCATTGTTATTTGAGTTTGTGTAATGTTGAGGTTTTCAGTTTGTACATGTGAGTTCTTTAGTTACTCTTGATCCAATCCGTTGATATTGTGGACCCACTAGGGATGGCCCATGTACCAAAAATCTCCTCACGAGAAGCAATTAAGTAGGGCTGTCAATGGGTCAAGCTTAGGCCTAGAAAATCAAAACTTTCGAATAGCCTGGCTAGCAGACCTGGCACGAACAGTTCAAAACACGGGCCAATCTGAGGGGTACCGGTACCATGCGGCCAGCTCTTTGATAGCCCTACCATTAAGAAAGAAAATACAGCAGCCCATTTTCCAGGCAGGATATTCAGTCTGTGGGAGTTTTGGCACATGAGCCATCTCCAATGAGGCTAATCAAGTCGTGACCGACCTGAGTCAGGTGAATCGACTCTGACTCACACCCTAGTGAACCATTTGGGTGACTTGTGGTGTTGAACGAGATCATGTCTAGCTGAGTTTGAACCACTTGGACGAGTGGCAACCGACTTGTTGTTTTAGATGTGCTGGGTCTGGTTGGGTGTGGACTTCGTGAAGAGGTCGGATCAGACTCGGGGAGAGAAATCTTGGCCCTTTTAACAAATGGGTTGGGCTCGGGTCAGCAGATCCGTTGTCAACCCTAACGGGCCTACCCAAAACCCTATGTACGCTGTATAGCCTCGTTTCTGGTATGAATGTGTATTCTCTTACCATCTTCAGCGACCTGAGTCTTTCATTTTTTTAGAATCACCTGAAATCGTCAGCTGCTTTTGTCTCCTCTGGCAAATGTTCCTCTCTTTCTCTACTATCGTAATGGTTCCACTAGTTTTTCTCTCAGTTCGTAATGGTTCCACTAGCTTTTCTCTCAGTTGAGTGTCGTCTACCAGTCTGTCATAAATGTTTGCCAGTCTGGACTAGAGCTGGGCATCGAGTGGAGTCAGACCAAGTTAGGGCTGACCTGACTCAATCCAGTTTTGAAATAGGCTTGACTTGAGCTCGACCCAACTCGGTATCAAGTCTAGCATGCCTGACCCGATCTGAGTCCAAGTCTGGCCTGGATTATTCCAGACCAAGTCCAACCCAGTCAAAGGTACCAACTCAGGCCAGACCAAGTCCAACCCGGTCAAAGGTACCAACTCGGGTCGAGAGATGAGGGAGGGAGGGAGGGAGAAGAGGAGGGTAGTGATGGTGGTGGGTGGCTGTCGAGCTTGGAAGAGGAGGGAGGGAGGGAGTGGAGATGAGAGAGAGTGACGCAGTGATGAATGTTATGAGGTCGATCACCGTCTTCCTCAAGGATAACTACTCCGAATCCACGGAGCTTCTCTGGACTCCTCACGGAGATTTCTTGAATCCACGAGGAAAGAAAGCAAGAGAATAGAAATAAATTCTAATAAAATTCAAAATTGATTAATGAATAATTGATAATTGTCTAATGTGTCTCCTTATACCATTAATATAGAAAAAAAATAAACTAAAATTCGTAATTACCAAAAATAGCAAAATTCTAACTCTAATAAAAAATTTAATTCTAATAAAACTTTTTTAGGGCCTAATTTCTAAAAATAAAAATTACAAATAAACTTTCTTTATAAGAGTCCTGGTATAACTAAAAGTTATTTCTAAAAAGAAAGAAAATCTAAAACTCTAAAAATATTTAAAAAATCGAAATTACTAAAAATAGTAAAATTTTCTTAAAAATTAGTTTTTGAGCTGAAAGCGTGCGTTTTCTGACGAAACGAACATATGCGACCCACATTATGGGTTGGTTCATCTCGGATGGCCCATTTCAGAAAAGATTGATAGGTTGTACGCCCCGTAACGATACCCGGATCAAAAGTTATGGTTAATTCACGGTCCATCTTCTTTTGGCTCAACCATGCTGGGAATATCTTTGTGACACGTTCTACATCAGACCCTTCCACTTGAAAAAAACTCGTCCTCGAGTTATTTAAGGGACTTAGTTCATGATTCTGAGATAATTTCTGACGCCGATGTTTATTAGCCATTTTTTTATACTTGACATTAAGTTCTTGAACTGACACAATACATGTACTTATGTTTTCCTTGACTTGACTAATATTGATCAGTTCCTCCCCATCTGTCTTCAAGATCTCATATTTTTTCTGATAATGTGAGCAATTAGATGGACTTACCCCTGAGACAGGATCAACGTGATTTTATATATCTCGTATGGGAGGCAATTTATTGGAGGGTTCATCGAGCACAATCTCCTTGAACTCCTACAACATTGGCTTCAAATCTTTTAAGATATTCACAGGCTCCATATATTCTTTATTTTCAACTAATAGATATATATCTCTTGTTTTCTCAAATTGTTTAACAAAAGTCTGTTCAATTATAAGAGACTGTTGCTCAACTTTAGAAGTCTTGGGTTGGTTCTCCCTTCCCATAGGGGCGAGGATAATCTTTTTACCATCTTTAATAAAGATAAATAGGTTATACCGATCCCTATGTGTAGCATTAACATTAGGGTTGTCTAAGTAACATGTGGCAAGCTTCTATGTCAGCCATGTCACACATTACTCCATCCTTATAATATTTACCAATGAAAAAGGATATACGACATCGTTCAGTTACCTCTGTTTTGTTGACCTCATTGATCCATCCAATCGTGTATGGAGATGGGTGTCTTTCTATTTTCAGTTGTAGCTTTTTCACCATTATTTTCGACACGAAATTCACATCGCTCCTGACATCAATGATCACATTGCAGACTTTTTGTATACAGTGCACCTTGTTTGAAAGATGTTGTCTCCCTGTAATTCTATTTCTACCTTTGGCATATATAACTGCTTCTTCATAATCAAAGTGATGGCTTGTGATTTACCATCATCTGATGGTGCTTTGTAGAAATTGGGGTTGTGTCGTACAGTCGCCACAGGCGGTTGAGCATCACTTTGAGCTTGGAGCAAAATTAGCGCATCTGCAATATGGTTGAGGGTTGCCTGCAGCCCTTGCTTGGTCAACTGACTCTCCCGGTGGAAAACTTCCATTCTTTTCAAAAGTAACGAATCTCTGGATCACTGTCCACAAGATTTTGATTCATACCTTCATTATTTGTTATCGGCCCGAGGGGAAACCTATTTTTAATACCAATTAACGAAGGGATGAACGTGATGAGGTCGATCACCGTCTTCCTCAAGGATAACTACTCCGAATCCACAGAGCTTCTCTGGACTCCTCACAGAGACTTCTCAAATCCACGAGGAAAGAAAGCAAGAGAATAGAAATAAATTCTAATAAAATTCAAAATTGATTAATGAATAATTGATAATTATCTAATGTGTCTCCTTACACCATTGATATAGAAAAAAAAATTAACTAAAATTCACAATTACCAAAAATAGCAAAATTCTAACTCTAATAAAAATCCTAATTCTAATAAAACTCTTCTAAGGCCTAATTTCAAAAAAAAAAATTGCAAATAAACTTTCTCTAGAAGAGTCCTAGTATAACTAAAAGTTATTTCTAAAAGGAAAGAAAATCTAAAACTCTAAAAAATATTTTAAAAATCGAAATTACTAAAAATAGTAAAATTTTCCTAAAAATTCATTTTTGAGCTGAAAGCGCGTGTTTTCTGACAAAACGGACAGATGTGACCCACATTGTGGGTCGGTTCACCTCAGATGGCCTGTTTCAGTAAAGATTGATAGGTTGTACACCCCGTAACGATACCCGGATCAAAAGTTATGGTCAATTCACGGTCCATCTTCTTTTGGCTCAACCACACTGGGAATATCTCTGTAACACGTTCTACCTCAGAGGAGAGAGAGAGAGAGAGAGAGAGAGAGAGAGAGAGAGAGAGAGAGAGAGAGAGAGAGAGAGAGAGAGAGAGAGGAGGAGGAGGAGGAGGAGGGTGGTGATGGTGGTGGACGGCTGTCGGGTTTGGAATAAGAGGATGGGAGAGGGAGAGAGAGAGTTTGGGATTGGGTCGGGGTTGGGGTTGGGTGCAGCAAACAGGGTTAGAGATACTTAGAAATTAGGATTTTTTATTATATATACAATTGACTCCGAGTCGAATCGGGTTTCGGATCGAGTCGAGTATGACCAGATCGAGTTTCAGTTCAAGTTACCAGGTATCTCGAACTCGACTCAGTTCGAGTTCGGATTGGGCAAAGCCTACTTGATCGGTTTGGACCGACTGACCCATTCAGTTCAGATCGAGTCGAGTCTGAACGAGTCAGGCGAGTTGAGTCGTCCTATGCCCAACTCTAGTCTGACCATTATGGGCCCACTGAGGATGAAGTACCAGTCATTGAATTTTAGACTGCCATCCATCATGTTCTCAACCATTCATCAGAGGGACACCCATGGGGATGTTCAGATGTCTAGGGTCATTCGATCAGCATAAACTTAGGGTCATGCTCCATCCACAACGGACCCTTTGATTCACAACAGTGTGGATTGACTATCAAGTAGCTGTCATTTCTCATTCGCATCCTAATTAGATTTCTGCGGGGCTGTTGTTTGTCTCATGTATTCCTTGCAATGGAATTTTAAGTTGCATTTAAGTTTAAGTCAACATGAATTTTTTTTAAGCTGTAAGTTTAAGTTAACATGACTTTTTTGTTGTGACTTATAGATAAGTCTGTCACAGGTGATTTTGCTAGAGTGTAAGTTGTAAGTTACTTACAAGTAAGCGTGCTGAGAACCATTCACAATGGTCTACTGCAATCATACATTGTCCCATATTGTCCCACTTGATCTTACACATAGATTTATAATGTACTAAGGTGACATTTGGTTACCATTGTTTCTATGATGTGGTCCAAATGCAAATAGACAAAGGAGCTCCAAGTCACTATGAAAAATTTTGATATCAATACATTGTATCATAGTTGACATTCAGTCACAAAGGAATTCCATGAGTGGAAGATAAGAAACTTAGATTAAATTCTTCATCTTATGGACCCAATTCAACCAGTCAAGGCCACTTGTACGATCGAGGGCCTGGATCGAAAGTATGTATGCATGTATGATTGTGCAAGGCATGCCAAAGTCTACTTGACTCAATGGTATTGATTGAATGGGTCAATACGCGTGCATTAAGATGGATAGATTGAAGACTGGATCAAAACCCAGAGTCTTCTTGATCACCGATTAATTTAGAAGTACACTTCATCCTCATGTGATTTAAGCAAGGGAAGGGGTTAACCCATTCGAATGAGTTCTTTTTACATTGTACCAGCGAGTACGGAACTGGTCGATTTAAAGACTTTTATTTCACATGTGTTTTAACGTGGTATTTCTCAATTAAAGTAAAAGATTCATACATAACAGAGTAAATACTAGCATAAACACGATCAATTTCTATTAATGTATTGGCCCTGTTACAACCGTCATGCCCAACACTCTTAATATTAAAATGAAAAGAAAAGAAAGATAAATAATTGACACACTTATCAGTATATGTAATCAAGGCGAATGGTCAGCAAGATATGACAAGGGTATGAACAATTGAATCGGAACTTAAATAGACATTGGGATCTGACAACTTAAGGTTGCAGATACCTAATCTACTTCTAAACGTACAGTGTTGAGGGTCAAATATTGCATATTAGACCCCAATTTTTACCTGATTTTATGTATATGATAATGCTTAACGTCCTATTTTAATCGTGTTTTTGTTACAATGTGAATTTAGGAGCCTGGACTGAAAAAGGATACTAAAAGTATGGATTTAATGCTTATAAATCACCAAGGCAAGGGACGGACCTCAGGGCACCGAGATCAAAGAATTTACACGCTAAAGATCTGAAAAAATCAAGTGATTGGGTTTAAACGGGTCTGAAAGTCGGCTAGAAAGCAAGATCACAGGGTTCTCACCATCCATTTAGCTCGAAACTTTATATATGGCCTGAGGACCATAAATTAACCGTACACGTTGAATTTTATCCATTGGATCCTTGTGGAAGTAGCCCAACGGATAGATCAGACCACAAATCTCTGATTTGGGCCCACCTGATATCTAGATATACCTCAATCTCGATCTCAACCCCTTAAATGGGGTGACAAAATGAATGGATGGAGCGGATTTCGGATACACCTCACGACAGGACCCACCTGGAGGGTGTGCTTGTACATAGCACACGTGCACACGCCGTGCACCAAAAATAAAAACGTGTTGGTGCACGCTGACCCATCTTCCTCTCTCATGTAGGAACCCAACGTCCAGCGACGAACGTTTCACGATTGGGTTTTGATAATGGGCCCTACTCATCATCCAAACAGATGATCCGGACCGTCCATATTCTCTAGAGAGTAGGTACGACCCTGGCCATGATGGCCTTTTGTCCCCATACAAATATATACATGTGGATCGCCAGAAAATGAAGGATGGACAATGAATTGATTTTATAAGTGGATCGCACCAAAACTCGATCAAAACCACTCTTCTTCGATTGAAATTTCACCAGGAATCCAATTAATGGGGTGGATTTCATCAAAAACACCACTATGAGGCCCACTGAATACGTCAGCGCAGGATTTTCTTAGGTAACAATGTCCAGGAAAATTGGATGTTGCGGGGAGTTGTGGGCCACTGTTTGTGGATGAATGGGTGATCCAAACCTTTCAGAACCTTCATAGGGGGTTTTTACCCCAACCATGGAATCCAAATTGATTTATTGGAAGTCTATTGGCGGAGAACTTGGTCTAAACATAAGTTGGTGTGTTTCTTGTGTCCTTGCTGTGTAAACACGAATTCCACTGACCTCTAGCCCTCTAAACTGCCGCTGGTGCCTATATAAAGGAGAGGAGAAGAGAGAGAGAGAGACCATCACCTTGGACGTGAGAGCAAAGGAGAGAGAGAGTGTGTGTGAAGCAGGCCGGCAACGAGTTTGTTTTATCTTTTCTCCTTAGTTTTTTTTTCTTCCTTGGATGTTTTTAAAGAGATTTAGTTTGAGCATATATATGTCTGGCTAAACCTCCTAGCTAGGGTTAAGAGGTGAAGCTTGTAGTATGATGGGATACTTTTTGTGCTTTTGATTCATGTCACGTTGAACTAACTTTAATTATAGTTTGATTTTAAGGAATATTTATAATTTTTAATGGTTTGTTGTGACTTACATTACAATAGATCTGCGATAGTTTTGAGTATGTTCTTCTCATTATAAGGATTGTGAACTTGGGACCCCTGTTGTTCACCATCGTCTCACGGGTATGGTTGGATGATGAAATCCTGCCTAACGTTCATAACTCTCTTAGATTGGATGTGGATTGGCTAAATTTTATTGTTTGTTTTGTCTCATGGGCATGATTTTGTGATGGAATCAAATCTAATTCTCATACCTCTCATCTCTTGAAAATTGAATCAAAAGAAGTTCAGATTTGGATTTTTAATGATATATCTTCCAACTGGATGAAGATGAGACTCTAAATCCAGTTGTGTACGTGAATCAAGCATAGATCTCCCTGATCTCTATAAGTGGATCCTTGGCAGAATTTTATAAATTTTAGTTAATCTTTCACCATTATTTCTCTTAATTTTCCCTGATTTAGATTGCATTTTTGCCTAATTTTAATTTTTCTTACTTTCAAATTACGTACAAGGTTCAGTCCCTATGGATTCGACCTCGATCTTACCGAGATTATTACTACACTACAACCCTATACTTGGGCTGTGAACAAGTTTTTAGTGCCGTTGCGGGGGATTGATAGTTACGTTTTTCTGAGATTAGCTAGTTTTAGAATTAGGTTAAGATTAGGGTATTTCTATTTGATTTTTAGAAACTAGCCTAACTTTCTTGTTTTGTAGGACCCTAATATAGGTTTTCTAATTTGGTAATCTCTTCTTAATTTTTCTTCCTTTCTGTTTCTAGATTACGATTTGTTTTATATTTTTAGAAATTTTCTAATTATAAGACTTCCTTTATTTTTAAAACTAACTTCCTAATTCTATGTTAGAACTTTCCTGATTAACTTTTAGAAATTAGGTTAGTTATTTCCCTTTTTAGAAACTTTTTCTAATCTTAGAAACTAACTCATCTTTCGTTTATTTTATTTTTAGAAACTTTCTAATTCTAGGTATTCTTTTAGAAACTTTCTTAATTTCTATTTTTAGGTTTTTAGAAGTTTTTACTTTCCTTTTAGAAACTAACTTTCTATTTTCATTTTTAGAAACTTTCTAATTTTAGAATTTTTATTTTGGGAAACTAATTTCTTTTATTTTCTTTTGCATGATCTTAACATAGGAACTTCTAATTTGATAACTTCCTTCTAACTTCTCTTCCTCTTACTTTCCATATTGCTATAGGATTTTTCTTTTATTCTCTTTTAGGATTAGGTTGAGGATTAGGGTTTTATCATGTATATGTAAGAGTGAGAATGTCAATATGCTGAGAAAGCAGGGTTATTAGATGATTATGTTAGGAAACAACCGATGTCTCAAAATTTTTCGAAAACCATCATCAAGAACCGACCAGAATATAACGCTCCATCAGTTAAGAAATCCTTACGCAATCATATACGAGAGAACAATTACACCCCACGGACAGTACACGAGTGTTGGGGTTATTATAACTATGGGAATGAGAATTATTATCACCCACCAGACAAGAAAAAAATAATGAGAGATTATATCATGGGTGATAATATGTATCGACAATCATCAGATTCTCTCACCTATGATCCGTATGACTATAATCAGTGAAAACATCAAAATTGGAAAGATGAACAACAACATGTTATAATAATTATTCTCTTAGATCCCTTACCTTTGAAATCTAACTAGAATCGATCCAAGAGGAGTCACTTCGAAGTGACACAAACTCTTCTGCGATTATAAAAAAAACTATTAGAAGATTGTTCGGGCCTTAGAAAAATGATAGAAGCGCTTGCATTGCACATCGATAAGAAATTGGAGGCTCATTCATATCAGCCATAATTCATTCCAAAAATACAGTTCGAGGAAAGTGATCCTAACTCGCTCTTAAAGAACTCTAGAATTTGGAATGAAGAGTTGGGTTATATTAATGAACACATGGTTCAATTTTCTGAAGAGCCGATCTTGATGACAGTTCAAAAGAATAATCAGTAGACATGGGTGTCTTTCAAATATAATGATGATGACATACTTCACTCACATGACACATTTGGTTTCAATGATGAGGGAGAGGTTAGTTTATTCGAACCCCAACCCAATTTAGGAGTAGAATATGAGAAAAGCAATCCCATCCCAAGTATATATTGCACTGAATTAGAAGATGATGAATATTGAGATAATGATTATGAATGTACAGCCCAAATTCCTTTGGAATCAATCTCAAGTTTGGTGCAGGTCAATGATCAAGAGGTACAGGAAGTGGTTGACCATAATGATTTACTCCACCCATCTAACATGGTTGATTTAAATGTGGAGAATGAGCCTCTTTCAACTGACCTTTCTAACTCTTGTGAGACATGTTTAGACCACTCCCCTGAATTAAATGATGATATGATTCGAGAGATGGACGAGTCACTTGATATGACTTTGGAATTTAAAACCACCCAGTTAAAGCCACCATCTGAGCTGTACACTTTTGACAATTCAATGCCTCTTCTAAGCAGTATCAATGAACAGAGTCCTCACATCAATACTTCATCTACTGACTCTTAATCTGTTTGTGTAGGGCTGGAGTAAGAGAGTATACCTTCATCTACTTTTAAAGACAATGGAGTCCTTGAGCATCTCATTATAGATTTTAATGTGGAAAATAAGTCACTCTTAGCTGAATTTTTCAACTCATTAGACGATTGCTTGGCACACTTTCTAAATTCAAATGATCCTATGATTAAAGAAATAGTGGACGCCTCACAAGATAATATCTCGGTAGTTGTTACTAATCAAGAGAACCCTTACTCTTAAGCCCCTTCTTCCTTAGATCCTAACTGTTTACCATTAAGGAAGGAGGAACTGAAAATTGAACCGAAGTCTAAAACTTCGAAATGTGTCATGACTACATCACTTTCTGAGAAGTTTTCTGAGTTATATTTACTTGTAGTTTCTGATTCACCATGGGATACTAACTTTGAAACTTTTTCTATCACAGGTGATTCATATAAACTTAGGATACCTTAGGCGAATCAACGACAAATTTTTGATGAGGTCCATAAATTTCTTTAAACATTCATGCTCCAGGGTATCCAAGCCTATTGCAAAAAAGGCTTTTAGATGATCATGTTGAGAAACCTACTAAGAAATTTATCCAGATATTGGCTAGAAGAGGAACCTTATAGCATGACTGAGTAGCTTTTCTCCTGCTTTCATAGGACTAAGGTAGTTTGCTTTATGCCGTTTTAGGATAGTCGGCTTTATACCGTTAGGTTAGATTGCTTTCTAAGTTGTTTTAGGATAGGTTGCTTTCGTTGGTTTCACTCATGTGCTGACCCACTCTCACGCTGATATCTCTTTGAAAAGGTCATTTAATTTCCTCGTCAGATGCTATCTTTCCATCACTTCTCTTTTATTTATGTTGTCTCATATGCATTACATGCTTATATCTTTTACATTGAGGACAGTGTAGATTTTAGGTTGGGGATGGGAGATTAAGTTACCTAATCAATATTTTCTTAGTCTTGAGCAAAAATTGTATAAAATTTTTAACATTTTTCTGAAAATTCTTGTGAATTCGAAGTGATTTTGAAGGTCATCTTTGATTTAGAAGTCTAAGATACGTAAGGTTGGATTCAACTATTTTTAGATTTCATAATTAAGTTTGAATTGTTAATCCATGATTAGAAGTTTAAACATTGATTGAGTCATGATTTTACATGTCACATCTAACTTACACATTAAGGTTCCAGTTCGATATTGAATTATTAACCTGGTAATCACTACGCATGGAAGGAACCAGCCTGAGAAATTTGTCCATCATGTTCATTAAAAAAAGATTTTTTTTTTTTAAAAGATCCAGCTAAAAAATAATTATCTTCGAAAAGGGTTGGGCGAATAGTCTTCACCGTGGGTTTTCTCCCTATAAGTGAGGGTTCGATTCCCCTCCTTGGCTTTACCTTTAAAAGGTTGACATAGCGTGAAAGTCATCAATGGAAAAATCAAAACCTGGAAGAATGAAAAGTTGAACTGTAAGGCAAGCTTTGGTTTAGGTTATGGTTATCCTGAATGCTCTTGTGATTATCAATGTTATCATAAAAATAAATAATTGAGCCTTTGATTGTGATAAGTTTAGGTTTCACTACACACCCATGGAACTCAATGTTTAGAATTTTTCTAATTGATTGATCAATACTTTGAACTTTACTATGAAGTTTACCTTGTGCTTGAGTCTAGAAGAAAAGTAATGCCCAACATTGATGTATCTTAAAATTTTATGATTTAGATTGCTTTTCCAAAACTGCTTGAGTTTATAAAAATGTATCCTGTAATTCTCAACTTATTTTTCGCATGCTTTTCTCGAGACTAACAAAATACTGGTTGGGGATTGTGTTGAGGGTAAAATATTGCATATTAGACCTCAATTATTACCTGATTTTACATACATAATAATGTTTAATGTCCTATTTTAATCGTGTTTTTGTTACAAGGTGAATTTAGGAGCCTGAACTGAAAAAGGGTACTAAAAGTATGGATTTGACACTCATAAATCACCAAGGCAAGGTACGGACCCAAGAGGATTGAGATTAAAAAATTTACATGCTAAAGATCCGAGAAAATCAAGTGATTGAGTTTAAATAGGCGTAAAAGTCAGTCAGAATTTAAGATTACAGGGTTCCCACCATCCGTTCAGTTCGAAACTTTATATATGGCCTGAGGACCATAAATTAACTGTACACGTGAAATTTTATCCATTGGATCCTTATGGAAGCAGCCCAACGGATAGATCAGAACACAAATCTCTGATTTAGAGCCCACCTAATATCTGGATATACTTCAATCTTGATCTCAACCCCTTAAATAGGGTGACAAAACAAATGAACGGAGCGGATTTCAGATACACCTCATGATGGGACCCACCTAAAGGGTGTGTGTGTGCATAACACACATGCACACATCGTGCACCAAAAATAAAAAATGGGTCAGCGCATTGACCTATCTTCCTCTCTCACGTAGGAACCCAACGTCCAGCGATGGATGTTTCGCAATTGGGTTTTGATAATGGGCCCCACTCATCATCCAAATGGATGATCTGGACTGTCTATATGCTCCAGAGGGTGGGGACGACCCTGGTCATGGAGGCCTTTTGGCCCCATACAAACATATACATGTGGATCACCAGAAAATGCAAAATGGACGGTAAATTGAATTTATACAATGGACCGCACAAAAACTCGACCAAAACCACTCCTTTCCGACTGAAATTTTGACAGGAATCTAATGAACGGGGTGAATTTCGTCGAAAACACCACTATGGGTCCCACCGAACACGTCAAAGCAAGATTTTTACAGGTAATGCAAGTCTAGGAAATTCGGACATTGCGAGGAGTTATGGGCCACTGTTTTTGGTCGAATGGGTGATCTAAACCATTCAGAACCTTTATATGGGGTTTTTACCCCAACCATAAAGTCCAAATTGATTTCTTGGATGTTTATTGGCGGAGAACTTGGTCCAAACACAAGTTGGTGCGTTTCTTGTGTCATTGCTGCATAAACATGAATTCCACTGACCTCTAGCCTTCTGAACCATCCCTGGTGCCTATATAAAGGAGAGGAGAAGAGAGAGAGACCATCATCTTGGACGTGGGAGCAAAGAAGAGAGAGAGAGACCATCATCTTGGACGTGGGAGCAAAGAAGAGAGAGAGAGAGAGAGAGAGAGAGAGAGAGAGAGAGTGAAGCGGGTTGGCAACGAGTTTGTTTTATCTTTTCTCCTTAGTTTTTTTTTTCTTCCTTGGATGTTTTTAAAGAGATTTAGTTTGAGCATATCCATGTCGGGCTAAACCTCTTAGTTAGGGCTAAGAGGTGAAGCTTGTATCATGAGAGGATATTTTCTATGCCTTTGATTCATGTTACGTTGAACTGACTTTGATTATGGTTTAATTTTAAGGAATATTCATAGTTTTTAATGGTTTGTTGTGACTTAAATTACGATAGATCTGTGATAGATTTGATTATGTTCTTCTCATTATAAGGATTGTGAACTTGGGAACCCAATTATTCACCATCATCTCACAGGCACGGTTGGATGATGAAATCTTGCCTAACGTTCATAACTCTCTTAGATTGGATGTGGATTGGCTCAATTTTGTTGTTTGCTTTGTCTCATGGGCATGATTTTGTGATGGAATCAAATTTAATTCTCATACCTCTCATCTCTTGAAAACTGGATCAAAGGAAGTTCATATTTGGATTTTTAATGATATATCTTGTAACTAGATGAGGATAGGACTCTAAATCCAGTTGTGTACATGAATCAAGCATAGATCTTCCGGATCTCTACAAGTGAATCCTTAGCACCCTAGTTTCTCACCTTTGAATTTTACAAGTTTTAGTTAATCTTTCACCATTATTTCTCTTAATTTTCCCTGATTTAGATGCCATCTTTGCCTAGTTTTAGTTCTTCTTACTTTCAGATTATGTACAAGGTTCAATCCCTGTGGATTCGACCTCAGTCTTACCAAGATTATTACTACATCAAAACCTTATACTTGGGGTGTGAACATACTATAGCAAGAGCCGCTAGGTAGTAGTAAACTAAGTGAGGAAAAGAAAAATAAACATGAAAGTAAAGTAGACATGTAGATAAATGTATTTGGCGTAGGGCCTTGAGCTCTTGTTGTTCCTTTTATAACATTCTCAGGGAGGTTGAAGCCCATTGTTGGGCTTCAGAACCCTTCTGGATTCTTCGTATGGGCTTTTCACGGGCATCCCATCTCTTCCTTCACGGATCTAGAGGCTCTTAACCAAGAAAAACTCTGAAACATTAATAGTGGCTGGATCTCAAATTCCCACTCCTACACGTAGATGCACCCCTATAAGACTCTCTCGGTTTGATCAAGGGAGCGTCTTTCACATTTACTGTGGTGATCTAATGTAGATCACTTAGTCCTTAATAAGAGTGGGATTTAACACCCGATATTGATTTGCTGTCGGACTAGGTTGGATCTAGTTCCCCCATTCTCTTTATCCAGTGGGATCATGGGTACGAACCCAACTTGGATGATGTTTCCATTCCTCCCAATCGTAGCTCAATCCTAGGCTGGGTTCATACATAAATTGGCCCAATATGCAAATCTTCGAAATCCTTTAAATTATTACTAGTTCTTTGAACATCTCTAGGGAAATCTTCCATTTTAGAAGGTTAGTAGGAGACGACTCTGCGGATGAGATCATATCCAGTGGTGAGATGTTATACGCTCGTCCAACAATTCTTTTATAGTTATGTCAAGCACGTCCCTCATTCAATGGGCATGTTTATCATAGCCACATGGCGTGCAATGGTTCGTCCCCCTACAGAGCCTGATAGGAGTCTGTGCCATCGCAATAATGACAGAACGCGTAATGCTGAAGGAAAATCATATATATGTAGATTTCATTCGTATGTAAGTACGAT
Source organism: Magnolia kwangsiensis (assembly GCA_037074715.1). Taxonomy (NCBI): domain Eukaryota; kingdom Viridiplantae; phylum Streptophyta; class Magnoliopsida; order Magnoliales; family Magnoliaceae; genus Magnolia; species Magnolia kwangsiensis. Next base: position 47,748,171 of record CM073589.1, on the reverse strand, counting down.
TCTGACTATGCCAAACACGTAGTGTTTCCACATGGCATCTTTTCATTGGTCCATGTTAGGGCGCCGATAGGTGTAAATGATGCCCCCACATCCCTTCACATCAAGAGATATGATGGGACGTTCGATATCCATGTTTTCGACGGCATGTAAGACCCGTATCTTGGTCCATACCGTTCCGTAGACTTCCGCGGTCTTACCGGTCGAATTCCGGCAACCTTTGACCCTTAATCGATATTTACGCATGACCCTGATTCATATGCCGTCAACCTATATCGACTCAACCAAAGACCATTACCATAGCGACCGCGCCATTGCTGCGGTCCCGATGCCGCGACTTGCGCCCCGAGGTGATACCCTGGTCAAGAGATGTGGGCCAACGTTCGGTGCGAGAAAAACGCCTCGTGTTGCGAAACCCAAGAAAATCTCTACTAGATGTCACATCAATCCCATCAATCAATCCATCACATGTTAAGTACATGTCAAGTACACATCACCTTTCACCCATACCCAAACAACCTCAAAAGTCAAGAATCTCTTACAAGCCCATACTTTTCTTACACAAAAGGGCGACAAAAGTTAAAAAGGTCTTACACACCCATCACCACCACATCCATCACTCCATCACCCATCACTCTCTTTCTCTTACAATTCTCTCTTTCTCATTTCTCATCTCATTCTTCTCAAGCAACAAAAATTCCATACGTAGCACTCCAAGCTTTCCAAAACTCCAAGGTGGCCCACTTTCCTACCCCATCATCTCCCATCCTAGCCATCCATTCCTCATCTCACCTATTAAAATCAAAGCTAAGGAGCTAAGGAAACCATAGGAGCAAGAAGATAGGACGATGGGTGCATGATAATAGTAGTTTTCCTTGTTTTTGAGATGGGCCAAGTGAGGCCATCCGATCAATGGTTTAGATCTCACTTGGGTCCCTAAGTTGTAGCCGATGGCCCACTTTGATCATCATGATCATCCATGGTGGGGCCATTCTTCATGGACCCCATCATGATGTTTATTTTATTTAGGAAGGTCATCTAGACCGTCCATATTGGTGGGGAAAGGATCCCCACCGTTGATTTTCAAATTTTATGGTCCCATGTGTAAAGGGATCCCTTGGATTGTATGATTTTTTTTGGGAGGGATCATAGTGGCGGAGCCCTCCATCGCAAGCGTGTCCCACCCTCTCTCTCTCTCTCCCTCTCTATTTCATTTTTTTTATAGATCATGATGTGTTTGTGTGGCCCACTTGATTGGACCCCACCTTGAAGTAATTACTTTATCCAAGTTATCCTCAAGTGGGGCCCACCTTAAATGCATTGCACCCACCCCACTCTTCATGAGGTGGCCCACCTAATCAGGGCCCACCTCAATGCATATTTCAAAATCTAACTGTCCAGCGTCTGGGACGCTGGACGTCCCTGTATAAAGGAAAACACAAATACAAGCTTGGTTAAAAGCTTTGGGAGAGGACCCTTGTGTAGGCCCCACCTTGATGTATGGGTACCATCCAAGCCGTTCATCCTCTTACCAACATCATTTTAGCCATTGAGTAGAAGGATGAGGATGATTTGAACAGCTGGTGGGCCATAGTATTGAAGACTACGGTGGTTACCGTTGAAACATAACCTGAAGTTCCTATACACCAAGAAAAGTTTGAACTTTAGACTCATTGGGACGGCCTCGAGCCACTGAACACAATGGGCGGAGCGGATCTACTCGTTGCGGGCCCCAGATGCGAAAAACCCCAAGAAAATGGGTTTTTAGTTTTTTTTTAAATGCAAGAGGCAGAGCCTCTGCCTCTCTGTCAGAGCTGCAGCAGCAGCGTGCTGCTGCGTGCAGCGGGCGGTCGAGGAACATCCCACGGCTGCTGCCGTGGGCCCCACCATGATGTATATTTTGTGTCCACACCGTCCATGAGGTGGGCCACTCCCAGCAGTGGGCCCCCTCCAATTTTTGACCCTGTCCACTGATCAGGTGGCCCACACCATAGGAAATAGTGGAATTGAACATCTACCATTAAAACCCTTCTATTGGGCCACAGAAGTTTTAAATCAAGATGAAATTTGTGTTTTCCCTTCACCCGGGTTCGTGTGACCCTTTGAACAGTTTGGATGGAAAATATACACTGTGGTGGGCCCCACATGAGACCCACAGTGATGTATGTGTCCTTTTCATCCACCGTCCAGGCGGACGGTGGTACACAGACGGTGGTACCCACCACGATGTATGTGTTTTCCATCCACCGTCCAGCGGACGGTGGAGCCCTCCGTGATGTTGGTGTACCGTCTGCACCGTCCACCCCTGGACGGTGGGACCCACCATGAGTATGTGTTATATCTACGCTGTCCATCCTGGACGGTGGGACCAGCCTCACCCCACCTTGGCTCACAAAACCTTATAAATAGGTTGGATGATAAATAAACATTACAGTGGGTCTCCCCCTGGTTGGATGGCAAATAAATATTATAGTGGGCCCCCCCCCTTGGCCTACATGCTGGATGACAAAATAAACATTTCAATGGGCCCTAGGCCCATGTGACCCTATGAACAGTTTGGACGAAAATAAACATCAGGTTGGGACCCACTTTGGGTGGAAAATAAACATTATGTAAGGCTCATGGGTCGAGGCCATTTGATGTGTTCCAAGGCCCATGGGATTATGCCCATTTGATGTAATTTAAGGCCCATGGGTCAAGGCCCACTTGATGTATTCTGGAGACCATGGGTTAAGGCCCATTTAGATGTACTCGGGTCTATGGGTTGAGGCCCATTTAATGTGCATATGGGGCTCAATTGGTGTGGCCCATTGGTTACATTTAAGACCCATGAGATTAGGCCCATTTAATGTAATTTAAGGCCCACGGGTTATGACCCATTGCAATGCACATAAGGCCCATTGGTGCGGCCCATTTATGTGGCCCATTTGGTGAATAAAAGGCCCATATGATATGGTCATTTGATATATATATAAGGCCCAATGGGATGAACCTAAGGTCCATTACAATGTGTAAACCCAATACGGATTATGTAACGATGTTTACGACGATCATGCCTTGGGAGCAATGTTGGTTTGACGTCCATATTGCGAGTGTAATATTGGTTGGATGTCCACATTACGACTCTCCTTAGGGCCCATACTTGTTGTGTATAGGCCGTCTAGGCCCATCTGCTTTGTAAGGATAGTGCATTATTTTATAACATGTTTACTATAGCTCCATAACTCATAATTATACGCGTCATATGTATGCCTGATATGGTAAGTGACTGATCATACCATATGCCTTCGCGCAGACTGTTTATGGGACCCCGATTAGGCGGTGTTTCCCTACATGAGTTCATGATACGCACAGAATTGTTGCATGATTGGATAGCATGATTCATGCATTGTATGACATGATTACTTTACGCCCTAGCGACATCGGGGCCGTAGCCTCCACAGACGCCTCGTGGTTGACAGGATTGGATACCGAAAATTTTATTCTACATGGGGTGCTATAGATATCCCTGTGTGAAAGTTCTTAAATCCTTATAGTACCAAGAGGTTGCTCCAACGTCTAGATCGAGTGGGTAGATGAGCGTTGAGTGCTGATTACCAGATGACTGCGCTCTCCACTGTGTCGTGGTCGGTTGGAAGGGGGTGCGGCCTTACCCGCCCGAGTGTAGAGGGCAATGCTAGGCTGAGTCTAACCAGCTCGAGGAATGGGTCCGCTATCGACGAGTCGAGATCGATATTGGCAGACGGATAGTGAGGTCTCTTCCACTTACCTTATTGTGAGCGATGAGGTGACGATCTGGTTTAGAGTGTACTAGACCCCGGTGATATCTCAGATTTGAGCTGTATTGACATGTGGACTTAAATGAGGATTGTATGCTTGACTTGCATCTTGCATCGCATAGCCTTGGTACGGCTCATGATATTATGGATCCATCTGCATATTTCGCATTACTCTGATATTGCATGATCATACTACTACCTTGCGCACACACTTTCACCACCCTCTAAGCTTTTTATAAGCTTATGCACGACCGTTGCGTGCAGGTGACGTTGGGGCGCAGCAGCGCTGAGGCAGGAGCACTTTGTAGATCATTTTGGAGTTTTTATTCCTCATCATTGTATTTCCCTTTATGCTCATTGTACTTGTTAAGTTTTTTATCATAGTGAAAATATAATGGAGTTTTTGGTTGTTGTTTGTGGATTATGCCTTTGGTTATGCTTATTACGAATCAAACTGACATTGAAAATCCTCCTCGTAGCATCCCAGGATCGGAACTTGGTGAATGGGAGCTAGGAGCAGAGAATGGGGTTCTATGGAGGCTGTCGGTGCCGGATTCAGCGACCTAAAATTTTGTGAGGTTTCCGAGTTTGGGGCGTGACACGGCAGCTCAACTTTGCTTCATGCGTCAGCACGGGATTTGTGTTCCGACCATCGTGTGAAATGTTGCAAGCAACAAACCCATAATGTTTTTTAGTCAAAATAGGCGCTTTATAAATGGTGACAACCCGAGCATAGTACTTGGATGCTATTTTAAATGATATGAGTCAACCATGGGTACCCTCTTACTTCCACCACGGCCATTGATCAACGTTTCTTTACTTCTGATGTGGACTAGCTTGATCAGCAGCCAGTTCTCCCTTGGTTTGAATGGTCTCCCATAACATCAGGTACCAATCCTTTTAGTATCAGTCGTTGATGGGATTTCTATTTTCCCAGTTGTCCATATTTTGTAGAAGGTATGCTCCTCCACACAGGACCTTCCTTATCTGTAATGGCCCTTCCCATGTTGCTTACCACTTCCCATATTCTTTGTCCTTGGCATTGATTAGGAGATTAGTCTTTCATATGATTTCTTCCTCTACGAAGTTTTTCCTTTTAACCTTCTTGTTGTAACCTTTGGTTACTTTAAGATTATGAGCTTTTAGGTTATCAAGGGCTTAGAGGCCTGTGTCGTCCAGCTCTTCAAGCTCAACAAGCATTCATACGATTTCTTCCTCTACGAAGTTTTTCCTTTTAACCTTCTTGTTGTGACCTCTAGTTATTTTAAGATTATGAGCTTTTAAGTTATCAAGGGCTAAGAGGCATATGTCGTCCAGCTCTTCTAGCTCAACAAACATAGATTCGTTGAACTCTTCAGAGGTCAGTTGATGTTGATACGCTACCCTTAGGGATGATATATTGACTTCATCGACAAGACTACATCATGCCCATAGGTCAATGGAAAAGGCTTCATCCCTATACTTGTTCTTTGTGACGTACTATAAGCCCGGAGTACTTCAGATAGTTATATATGCCACTGATGTGGACTATTTTCTACCATCCACTTGATGATATTCTTCAGTATTGTATTGGTCAACTCAACATGTCCATTAGCCTAAGCGTAATATGGCGTAAAGTATAAGAATTTGACTTTATACATGGCTACAAATTCTTGGATTTCTCGGCCCGAGAAAGCTACCCCACTATCGACCGTAATTATTTCAAGAATTCCAAATTGATGAATGATGTGCTCATTGATGAAGTTCAAATTTTGGTCTGCTTAGTTTCCTTTGTCGGTGCGCCTCCACCCATTTAGTAAAATAATCGGTCGCTACAATGATGAAACTTTGCAGCTTTGAGGATGGTGGGTATATTTGGCATATGATGTCGATTGTCCATCCTCTAAAAGGCCATGGTTTCACGATTAGATAAAGTTTTGATGTTGGGATGTATTGTAATGGTCCATATCTTTGACATGCTTGGCATCCCTTCGCATATTTTATACAAACCTTTTGCATGGTAGGCCAATAGTAGCCATGTCTCCATATGAACCAGTGCATCTTCTATCCTGCCTAGTAAGCTCCACAAATACCTTCGTGAACCTCTCCCATTACTATCATCACTTCTCCGCGTCATAGACATCGAAGGAGAAGACCATCAGCCCCTCTCCTTTATAGATCGTCATTCAAGATGAGCTAGTGAAGGCACCATTGTTACACTAATCTTTCCATCTTCGGATCAGACCATAACAAATACACCACATCTAGGGTCGTTACCTCGACGGCCATATATATCCTCTAATGATGTTGTTTTGGTAGTCAGAAGCCTTTGCTGTATAGATAGTAATGAATGCTTCTAAAAAATATAGAATCTTTTGGATAATCCCTCTAGGAGTCTCAATCCTACTGCGATTTGTGCTAGCCGTTCAATCTTCATTCAAGCTTTATCTAGTCCAATCATTTTCATTGTGTAACACTCGTCTCATTCATTCAACACACCTTTGCACCAAATTGGCTCAGGTGTATGCTCTATGACTTGCCGATATAATCGGATCCTGCCCATCAAAACCCTTAACAATTAATTCATATTTTTTCACAAGCATTGCATTTCATATACGTCATACAATATTTGCATAGAGAACTCCTTAACCCTTAAGAGTAATAAAATCATGTGAAGTAGAGACTGTACGAAACTATGGGCAAAGTGAGTGCATAATACCCTCCCACTCTCTAACCGCGATCCCTTACTCAGAATCTCTGGTAATAGACTAGCTGAATAATGTCAGGGTTGAGAATCTTCGGATCCTCTATCCTAACAAATTTATAGGGTCTAGCCGACTATAAAAACTAATAATTGGCTAGTGGCGACTCTGGTCAAACTTAATACTCTCTTAATCTTAACCCGCACCTCCAAAAGCCAGAGAGAGAGAGGCACCCGTGGAAAGAGAGTTGATTCCACTCGGGATCCAACATCCACGGAATAGTGACTCTAGTGGGGATGTGCTAGTCACACCAGTCGTGATCCGACTTGAAAAACAAGATTTCACTAATTCTTGAGGGTTAACAGTTTTCGAACAGTTGCATTTGCATTTTCATCCGCATCCATTTCCATTCAAAAAAAAAATCAAAATCCAAACCATTGCGCCTACCCAAGCCGAGCTGTCCCGATCAACTTTCTACCGCAACCGAATTCATACCAGATCCTGAATGGTCATGACCAACCACAAAGAAGGATTCCCCGATATACACATCCAGCAGAACCAGTGCTAATCTCCTATATCCAAGAGCTAGCCCGAAATACAAAGATCATGTAAGAAATGCTTCACCAATTTGTATAGGAAAGAACTACACAAAACCTCCAAGATAGCCCAGCATGACAAAAAACAACCACCACCTCTCACACTTATTTCAACCTCCAGTATAGTCCAACCACAGCCGTCGGTATTCATGCAAGATTTTCGATAACCTTCCAATGGAGACCTCCAACCAGCATAACCATCCACCTAAGTGCATTTCTTCCAGTATCCTCCCACAAACGAGAGCCATTTCCAATCACATTGCGTAGATGGAATTCCCCATTGTTCTTTGGCTAAAGACAAATCTAGAAGATCCATTATCAGCTCTGTGGATGTGGGAGCTGGTCGAGTGGTGACAGACCAAATGTCAATAAAATCAGAAGCAGTTAAATTCTTTCAGGAATCCTTCAAGGTTGACCCCTCTCTCCAACTGATTGATCTTGCTCCTATCATTCTGGCTTTACTCTCAGCCCACGACAATGAAAGCCTCATCTACCCCCCCCCCCTCAAAAAAAAAAAAAAAAAAAAAAGTCATTTAAGGAAGACTATCAAGCAATTTCTACCATGCCTAAGGATGGGGCACTGGGCCAGATGGTTTTTCTGCTACTTTCTTTACATCCCACTGGTCTATCATTGGTCAAGACCTCCACAAAGCCGCGGTTATCTGGTTCGAAGGTGACCCTCTTCCGAAAGTGTTCTCCTCTTCTCTTATTTGTGAAATTATGGTAAAGACCGCTTTAGTTGAAGTAGGAATATGCCAATATGTCCTAGAGGGGGGTGAATAGGACTTTTTAATAATTTTATGACAATTTAAAATCCTATCACTCTAATCATAACAGCAAGCATATATTAGGATTACTCAAGAGTAACTCTGGCTTCCAAGCCTGGTAGAGGATCCAATCACAAACTATTTGAGAGATGAACAATATGCAAACTAGTTTATGATAGACATGACTGTGAGTGTGTGTGAGAGGTGTGATCTCAGATAATCAGATATGAAAATATTTATGAAAACCATATAAATAAATGAAAGACAATAGCAATCTCAAACACAGTCATTTTTATAGTGGTTCGACTACTTGTCTACTCCACTCCCTGTAACCACACTCAACCCTTGAGTGCACCAAATTTCGATAAGGAGGTTTCCCATGGTTCACCCTAAACCCAAGGTTTTAAATCAGGTTCACCTTTAACCTTTACAACCTACACCTAGGCTGACTGTTTATGCTCTCATAAGTAAGGGTCAACACAACGCACCCACCACGTACACTCCCGCCGGAGGCCTCCTAGAGGACTTGCAAGGGTGAGAAACACCTTAGACTCAATCCTACAAATGAATGATCATAAGGGTCCTCTAGACTCTGATAACTTACAGATAAGCAAATGAGTCCCTTTTTGCTCATTGTCGAAGATCTCCTCCTTTGTTGATGAAGAGTCTTCTGCTTCCTTGAACCGTAACTCAAAAGATATACCAATACATGGCGACGGGTTGGGTCAAGGTTATGATGGAATCTTACTCTCAAAATATTTTCCTATAAAGGAGATAGAGTGATTCCAATTATCTATGCGTCCAAGGCATCCTAGCTTAATAACTTACCATTAAGGTGGTAGCCGAAGGATCCTTGAATGCAAAAGTTCATTTCCTAATCCATTCTATTGAATATCAATGATGAGGGTGGATTGGAGGATGAACTCCCTTAAGAGAAAGGGCTTTGGATAAATGATCTAAGGTTAAACGCTCAAAAGCACTCTCTTCTTTCTCTAGCAGCAACTAAGGACAAGCTCTCTATATATAGGCAAAAAGTTTCAATGGATATAAAAGGTCGCATTTATGACAGAGTTCGAGATCATCGAGCAAGGTTGATATCATCGAGCGCATACTCTTAATTGCATTGACTGGCCGCTCGATGACAAAAACTCAAATGTCATACGCTTTTGAAACTTTTTGCCAGCTAGTCGAGGGAATCAAAATACGCATTGATGTCATCGAATTTTGAACTCCGATATTATCGATACAAGGATCAATTCCTCGACATTTGAAAAAATGAGAGAGACTTGCTTTGAAATTTTTCAGGTCAAAAGGTATGGTCGAGATACACTTGATATCATCAAAATTTGAATGTCAATGATATCGAAGGTCGTGTCGATGCATCGATAAATTCAAAAATTTTATCAGTGAGCTTGCTGGACAGTTTATGTCCTTTCTCGATGCAATCGATCCGGTCTCGATATCATCGATATTTGAATATCGATTCTATCGAGTGACCCTCGATTTAAGATAAAAATTCACTAGAAAAATGTTGTTAGAGAAACTGTGTCCAAGACCGATATCATCGAAGGCCTTCCAATATCATCAGTTTTTGAATTCCGAGGATGTCGAGGAGTACTTCGATATATCGAAAGTCTATATGATTTTCTTATAAAAAATAGGGACACCAATACTTTACTATCGATTATATCAAGTCTACTTCGATAAACTCGAGTTTCAAATATCGATGATATTGATAGGGGTATCAATACATCGATAATTTCATCTAGATGAATATGTGGTTGTTGAACATCTTTGGTCCTTATTTTGATGGTATCAATTGATCATTGAGGACATCGACAACACTCCTCATTTTTATCGAACCTAATATCGATAAATCGACAGAGGTAGAAAACTTAGAGATTTTCTGATTTTGTAAAAAAGTTTTCTAATCCAAAAATCTTATGGTATTCTAACCAATTTTAAGGGTTTTATTTACCTGGTGTTTTGGGACATGGGATGTGAGGCTTAGATTTACCTGTGTCGAGTTCGGGCACACATTCGATTGAGGCAGACAGTTGATTGATCTTCCTACTAATTGACAAACCAGGGCACTTTCAAGCTCACCCTTTGTCAATTACGTGACAATATACCAAAACACCCTAGAACAACATCTAGACAAACACATCCTAAATTGTGTGTACATGTAACTTACACAATTTTGCAATGTCTAGTGAAACCATACACACAATTCAGTAGCTACTCCCCCTATCTTGATGTAGCTGCTCCCCCTAACACCTATATCACAATTCAAGAAGATATACAATTTTCTTTTGGGGGGTTTTGAATTGTTCTCCCCCTTTTTGTCAATCATTAGCAAAGGTATAGCAATTGATATTAACTGAAGTTTGAAGTATTTGAGAGAACCAATATTCAGAGAGCACACATATATAAAAGATAGATGTATAAGGATCAAAACAATTTAATCAACATCATTTCCAGAGACTATGTATGTATAGTAGACCGAATAAAGCAGTGATATAAGCAGATAAAATAATAATTAAAAACATCACATGCATTCCACAGATCATAGACTAGATAAACCAGGGGAGCTTTAAAACATAATCATGGCAGTAAAAATGTGAATTATATTCAACCAAATCCAAAATAACCAAAAAAACATACTGCCCAAGATTGGCAGTAGAATAACAGTTATCCAAACACAGTTACTAGGCCCATTCATGGGCATCCAAAATCAACCATCAGTTTTTAGCCCATCCATGGGCAACACACAAAAAAACTTTTCAAACTTTGTAAGTTAATAATGCATCACACATATATATATGAGTAAAGGGCATTCAAAAAGATATTTATGCCCTAAGAATTTCGAGGAGACTCCAGGTATGTGATGCATTGGTCGGACTACAGATAATCAAAAACCTTTACTGCGGTGGTAAGACATTCAATATTTGTTGTATTACGTGTTGCAGAGTTGTCAGCATGGTTTTAAATTCCATAAGACAGACTTCACAGTCATCTAGCCGTTTCATCATGTAAGATTGTCTATCAAGAAGATCCTGTATAATGTCTTATTCTGTGACAACCTGCATGACAGAGGCGGGGCTGGGCACATGATTATCTTTGCTAGAGGATGAATCATTTCTTTCACCACGAAACACATTGTCAATAATATGCATGTTGTAGATGTCTTCGTAGTTGAACCAGGCACATGGGTATGGGAGATCATTAGTAGGAGGTAGCCCAAATTGACATGGAATTTTAGACATAAGACATGGAAAGGGAAGTGTAGTGAAGGATTCTTCTATAGATGCACGGATTAACTGTTGTAAGATGAGAGTGGGTAGACACACTTGAATACCTAGATGAACATCATACAAAATATCAAGAATGTATGGAGAAAGTTTGTTGCCAGAAAATTCACAGGGATAGATATTCGTGCTGAAGATGTTATGAAGCATCTTATATGCAGGATTAAGATGATTGACATGAAGAACATTCTTTGCATTTCTGAGGACGTAGCTCTGTTACACAATGCTCGAGTAACTTCTCCCCATACACCAAGATCATTCATGTTTCATTCTGATACAGGTATCCTAGTGACTTATACCCCAATCAGTCAACTTATCAGTCTAGGGGTGATGTGCTCGGTCCAATTTATGACAGTGACTGAAATAATTGGAGGATTATTTTCAACATTGTAAATTAAATTCAGGAACTGATGCACGAGATTATGCTAAAATCCTCCACCAAAGTTCACAATACTCCCCCTCCCAATCGGTTCTAAGAGACCGATTATCCCAAAGGGTTCAATGCATTTTCTCTGAACTCTCTATTCTACCACAAAGTTTAAGTTGAAAAGTGGAGATGAGCCAGTTGCATTCTTCTTTCCTTTCTTGCTCTCCTTTGAGGATCGTTGTGGATGAACCAGCCCTTTAGACATTTTTGCTTGGAAAAAAAAACTATTCTGAGAGATGCAATCCCATTTGGAGATAAACCAGTGAGTCACTTTTCTTGTTCTTCCGTCTTTAGTTTAGCAGTAACTTTCGATATCATCGAACATCGTTTCAATGACATTGGAGGACCCTATTTGATATTTTCAATTAAGATCAAAGAGAAGTCCAACTGTCCCGACGATTCAGCTTCTCGAGAATTCGTCGATGGTATCGATTCACGGTCAATGTAATCGAACCGTTCACTCGATATATCAACAGGTATATCGAAGGTGAATGTTTTCAATTTTCAGCATTTAGACAATCCTTCATGTATACTATTAGCATATCTATGTATCAACAGTATACACAACAAAATTTTGTACAAGCATTTGTATAAATCAAAATTATGAACATTAAGATGTTTATATACAAAAATATTAAGGAGAGAGACCTCAGATGTATCATTAGGAGCTCAGCAAAAGTTGCATCATTTCAGCAAATATTCAAATCTTAATGCATGACCTGGATTTGTTTTTCCATGCTCAATATTTCCAGGCATAGGGATCATCCTTTCCTTTACCGTTGATGACATAGCAGTGGTTATTTGTGCGAGAACCCTTCATCACTGATTTTCCTGAGAGGTCCAGGATTTCACATTTTTCTTTGTTGAATGTAACCACATGCTCATTGTCACATATTTGAGAAATGCTTAAAAGATTGTGTGTTAATTCTTTTATGCAAAAGGCATTCTCATTTTTTAGTAACTGTACTCCTTTAATAATTCTCTGTCCAATTATTTTAGCGGTGCTTCTGACTCCATAGGTGACTATCCCGTTATTAAGGTCTGAATAATTTGTAAGGAGAAATTTGTCACATGTGACATGTCTTGAATGTCCGCTATCCAAGTACCACTTAGTTTCATTACCTGGCATATGGTTTGAATGAGTAACCAGACAATTCTTCTTTTCTTTTCGAACCCATTTTGTGACAGGATTTTTAACTGTGGTAGATTTTATTTTCTTGTTTAATTCGACCACTTGATCCAATTGCTCTTTGTTAGTCACTTTAGGTGGTGGTGAATGTGAAATTCTTATGTCCATACTCCTAGGTGGACTCATGACTTTTTGTATTTCTCTGGTTGGTTAGAATTTTCCAATGTGATTTTGACCAGAGTTATGTTGAGTCCTCTTAGGTGTTAAGCATTCAAATTGATAATGACCCGAATCACCACATAAATGATAAACTGGAGTAGTTCTTCTATTACTACTTGAAGCAACAGATTTTTTTGTTGTTGATGTTGTATTTCTAGTTTTTGTTTTAACTTTTTCATATCCTAACCTGCTCTTGTCCTTTCCAGGTTTTTCCATACCTAAGAGTTTTTCTAACTTCTCAGCACTCTGGGAAAACTTGTAGTTTAGCTTAACGATTTTTCTGGATTCTTCTAAATCAAATAAGAGTGTATGATTTTTGTTTTGAAGAAGCATGTTTTTGTCTTTTAATTGCACAACCTATTTGTTTAGTTTTTTAGACTCAGATTTAAGGAAGGTGTTAATTCTCTCAAGTCTATCATTATCTAAGTGACATTCCTGTAGATCATTGATTAGATGTGTATTAATTTTCAGAGTTTTATCTAAATCTTTTTACAACAATTCTTTTTTGTTCTCAGATATTCCAAGTCTTCTCACAACTTTGATGCTATGAATGTACAGTTGATTGTAAGCATCTTGTAGTTTATTCTGTTCTTCTCCTTCTTCCTTTTCAGTTTCCTCATTATCTGATGGAAATGATTCAGTGGCTTGTGGCTCTCTCTCATTCTCAGTTTCGATGGAAATGATTGGAGCAGTGGAGACCATAAGGATTTTCAAAGATTTCTGATCTGAATCGCTCTCTGAGTTGTTAGATTCTGAGTTTGACTCTTCTGTATCATCCCATGTGGCAGCCATTGCCTTGCCCTTAGTTTTTCTGTTTGGACATTTAGTAGACAGGTGTCCAAACTTCTGACAGGCATAACATTGTGGTTCTTTGGTCTTTTTACCAAATTTACCTATAGAAGATCTGTTGTTCATCTTTCTTCCTTTAAGTGGACCGCGATTTTTTTGAAAGAACTTTTTGAACTATTGAGCCAACAGAGTCACTTCCTTATTTTCATCTTCTCTTTCACTTTCAATGTCCTCATTTGTTGTTTTCCTTAAAGTTTTGAGGACATTATTTTTAGATTTTTGGGTTTGTTTGAAGTGTAGTTCAAATGTTTGTAGGGAACTTACCAATTCTTCTACTTTCATTTCATCTACGTTCCTACATTCTTCAATGATTATTACTTTAGGATTGAACCATTCCGGTAGGGATCTTAGAATTTTTCTACATATTTTAGGTACCAAAAATTTCTCTCCTAATCCACTCATGGGTTGCAAATGATATTCAACTTTATGAAAAACCCCATAAAGGTCTCATGCTCTTCCATTCTGAGACTTTAGAACTGTGAAGTCAGGAGTTGCAATTTAGATCTTTTCAACAAATCCCATGCGTCCTTGGACGTCTTTGATTGAAAATATCTTGGGACACAACACAGTAGATAGCATTCATGGCTTTAGCCTCTGCAGTTTGATTTTCTTTATCGAATGCTATCCATTTTTCTTTAGATTTTGGTTTAGAGATAGTTGTGCCATTTTTGAGTACTATCTGTTCAAGTGGTGGCACATATCCTCTTTCAACTATATCTCAAACATCATGATCCAAAGATCTCAGAAAGTAGTGCATTCTAGCCTTCCAGTACACGTAATTTGATCCATCAAATACTGGAAGTCTAGAGACCGATGAGCCCTCTCCTTTTGTCATATTCCCAACTTCAGTCAAGATCACTCTCTGGGCAGTGAAGCCCTTTAAGAGAGACCCACTTTGATACCAATTGAAATTGTAGTAAAGACCACTTTAGTTAAAGTAAGAATATGCCAATGTCCTAAAGAGGGTGAATAGAACTTTTTAAAATCCTAACAACAAGCATATATTAGGATTACTCAAGAGTAACTCTAGTGGCTTCCAAGCCTGGTAGAGGATCCAATCACAAACTATTGGAGAGATGAACAATATGCAAACTAGTTTATGATGGACATGACTGTAAGTGTGTGAGGGGTGTGATCTCAGATAATCAGATATGAAGATATTAAAGTAAATCATACAAATAAATGAAAGACAATAGCAATCTCAAACACAGTCATTTTTATAATAGTTCGACTACTTGTCTACTCCACTCCCGGTAACCGCACTCAACCCTTGAGTGTACCAGATTTCACTAAGGAGGTTTCCCACAGTTCACCCCAAACCCAAGGTTTTAAATTAGGTTCACCTTTAACATTTACAACCTACACCTAGGCTGACTGTTTATGCTCTCACGAGTAAGGGTCAACACGACGTAACCACTTTTTGGCACACTGGCCAAGGATCTTCTATAAGACCCTAAATGTTTATGTTCTCTACAGAGCAAGCATCAACATAACGCACTCACCACGTACACTCCCGCCGGAGGCCTCCTAAAGGACTTGTAAGGGTGAGAAACACCTTAGACCCAATTCTACAAAGGAATAATCACAAGGGTCCTCTGGACTCTGATAACTTACAGATAAGCAGATGAGTCCCTTTTTGCTTGTTGTCGAAGATCTCCTCATTTGTTGATAAAGAGTCTTCTGCTTCCTTAACTCAAAAGATATACCAATGCATGGCGACGGGTTGGGTCAAGGTTATGATGAAATCTTACTCTCAAAATATTTTTTTGTAAAGGAGATAGAGTGATTTCAATCATTTATACATTCAAGGCATCCCAGCTTAATAATTTACCATTAAAATGGTAGTCGATTGATCCTTAAATGCGGAAGTTCATTCTCCAATCCACTCTATTGAATATCAATGATGAGGGTGGATTGGAGGATGAACTCCCTTAAGAGAAAGGGCTTTGGATAAATGATCTAAGGTTAAACGCTCAAAAGCACTTTCTTCTTTATCTAGTAGCAACTAAGGACAAGCTCTCTAACGGATATAAAACGGTCACATTTATGACAGAGTTCGATATCATCGAGCAGGGTCGGTATCATCGAGCATATTACTCTCGATTACATCAACTGGCTGCTTGATGACACAAACTCAAATGTCATACACTTTTGAAACTTTTTGTCAACTGGTCGAGGGAATCGAAATACGCGTCGATGTCATCGAATTTCGAACTATGATTTATCAATATGAGGTTCGATTCCTCGAAATTTGAAAAAATGAGAGAGACTTGTTTTAAAATCTTTCAAGTCAAGATATGGTCGAAGTACACTCGATATCATGAGAATTTAAATGTCGATGATATCGAAGGTCATATCGATGCATCGATAAATCTAAAGATTTTATCAGTGAGCCTGCTGGACAGTTTATGTCCTTTCTCGATGCAATTGATCCGATCTTGATATCATTAATATTTGAATATCGATTCTATCGAGTGGCCCTCAATCTAAGATAAAAACCCACCTGTAAAATGTTACTGGAGAAACTGTGTCCAAGACTGATATCATCGAAGGCCTTCTAATATCATCGATTTTTGAATTCAGAGGATATCGAGAAATACTTCGATATATCGAAGGTCTATATGATTTTCTTATAAAAAATAAGGACATAAATACTCTGCTGTTGATTATATCGAGTCTACTTCGATAAACTCAAGTTTTAAATATTGATGATATCGACAGGGGTATCGATACATCGATAATTCCGTCCATATGAATATGTGATTGCTCGATATCTTTGGTCCTCATTTCGATGGTATCGATTGATCATCGAGGACATCGACAACACTCTTCGTTTTTATCAAACCTAATATCAATAAATCGACAGAGGTAGAAAACTTAGAGATTTTTTGATTTTGTAAAAAAGTTTTTTAATCCAAAAACCCTATGATATTCTAACCAATTTAAAGGGTTTTATTTACCTGATATTTTGGAATATGGGATGTGAGGCTTAGATTTACCTGTGGTGAGTTCGGGCACACATCCGGTTGAGGCAAACAGTTAATTGATCTTCCTATAGAGCTTTTCTGTCTAGTTGACTCAACACTCACGCTAATTGACAAACCAGGGCACTTTCAATTTGCCTAGTTCCCAAAGTTGTTGCGGCTTCTTGATTGGGTGACTTTCTCCCAATAAGCTTGTGTAACTGTATCTATAAAGTGTTCTCCAAGAATTTGGTGACTTTTGCAGACGACACTCTATTGTTTCTAAATGAGAGTCGATCATCACTTTAGGCAGTTAAGAATTTCCTTCAATCGTTCCAAGAATCCTCAAGCCAGAAAATTAACAATAGGAAGAGTTCTTTCCTTTATTTCGATAAGCTTCTCATTGGTAGAGTTAGAAGTATTAAGCGCCTCCTAGGGATTCCTAAATCCTTGATGGGGAACCGCTACTTGGGGATTCCGATAACCAACGGTAGAACAAAGATTTTAGATTTTCAGTTTCTATTGGATAAGATTCACAACCGCATCAACGGGTGGAACACAAGGCATCTCTCTTAAGGGGGGAGAGCCTCATCAGGCACGTTCTGGGGAGTATCCTTATGTGTTGAACTGGAAGGTTTTTCTTTGTTTATATATTTCCTTTAGAACTGAGTACGATGTATATAGATATAGAGAGGAATTTTAGGGAGCTATTCTAGGCTATACAACGTCTATGACTGAAATCGCGGTTGACCGTTGAAGTATGGGATTTTACGTTAAAAATAGATTCCTATAATTTCACTATTCTGACAACTCATGCCAACACTCCCCCTCAAGTTGGTGCATAGATATCTCTTATGCCCAACTTGTTGAGTGAGTCGTAGAAGTTCCTTGTGGACACTTCCTTCATGAGTATATCCACCAACTGGTATTCTGATTTGACAAATGAGAACCGAATAATTTTTTCTTTAAGGTTCTATTTGATAAAATGTTGATCCACGTCAACATGCTTGGTGCGATCATGCTGGACAGGATTATGGGAGATGTCAATGGCTGCCTTACTATCACAAAACAAGTTCATTTCAAAGCTAGGAACAAAGCCAATCTCAGCTAGCAACCATCTAAGCTAAAGAAGTTTGCAAAGACCCTTAGTCATTCCTCGAAATTCAGCTTCAGCGCTGGATAATGCCACTACTTTTTACTTCTTGCTTCTCCATGTAACAAGATTTCCTCCTACAAATGTAAAGTAGCCCGATGTGGATTTCCTATTCGAAATATTTCCTGCCCAGTCAGCGTCCGTGTAGCCATCAACATTCAAATGATCATTCTTTGATAACATAAGCCCTTTTCCAGGAGAGGACTTCAAATAATGAAGAATCCGAATTATTGCATCCATATGGTCTTCACTAGGACAGTGGATGAACTGACTCAGTACACTTACAACGTAAGCAATATCTAGGCGAGTATGAGATAAATGGATGAGCTTACCCACTAACCGTTAATACCTCTCTGTCTGCTAGCACATGATCTGAATATTCTCCAAGTTTGTGATTTTGAACAATTGGAGTATCAGCTGGCTTACACTCCAGTAATCCTACTTCTGATAGTAAGTCTAGTACATATTTTCTTTGAGAAAGAAATATGCTTTGTCTCGACCTGGCTACTTCAATCCCCAGAAAATACTTGAGCCCTCCTAGGTTCTTCATTTCAAATTCAGTTGACAATTTCTCTTGGAGTCTAAAAATCTCTTCTGCATCATCCCCTGTAATAATCATGTCGTCTACATAGACTATTAGAGCTGTCACTTTTCCCAATCAATGTTTTAGGAAGAGTGTATGATCTAAATTGCTTTGTTGAAAACCATATTTTCTCATAGTCAAACTAAACTGACCAAACCATGCCCGAGGTGATTTTTTTAATCCGTACAATGCTCGTTGTAGCTTACATGCAATCTTTGCATTTGAGGAAGCAGTGTATCCTGGTGGAATGTCCATGTAAACCTCCTCTTCGAGATCGCCATGGAGGAAGGAATTTTTTATGTCAAGCTGGTGCAATGGCCAATCTAAATTTACTACAAGAGATAACATAACTCTAACAGTATTTAGTTTGGCTACATGTGAGAAAGTTTCCTGATAATCTATGTCATATGTCTGTGTATACCCCTTTGACACCAGCCTTGCCTTGTATCGATCAATGGACCCATCCGCTTTGTATTTAATGGAGAAAATCCACTTGCACCCCACTGTCTTCTTTCATTCAGGTAGTATGACTAATGCCCATGTTTTATTTTTCTACAGAGCCTCCAATTCTTCCTTTATAGCTTGAGCCTACTTTAGATCTGATAAAGCTTCTTCAACGCTACTGGGAATATGACACGAGGAAAGTGTATGCGCAAATTCTCTGAGAGGTTCAGATAACCTTTGAGTAGACACATAATTGGCTATTAGATACTTGGATCGTCTTTCTTCTACATCCGGAAAGAATCAATTTGGTGGCTTGCCACAATTATACATGTCTGAAAGGTAGAACATAACCTGTAGATGTATACATGGCATTAGTATGTAAAGGTGTGGTAGGAGAGCTTACCTCAAGAATATTCTTAGAAGGAGGGTCGTCGGGTAGTGAGGAGTGGGGTGTTCATCTTCAGATTCCGCATTTTTCCGATAATACAGGTTTAGCTCTTAGATACATATCAATTCTTAAAGAGGTTTGAACATCTGGTTCTATCATGTCGTTTCCATCATTCGGATGTGCTGGATTGTCTTCAACATGCCCCTCACCACCCAACCAATTTTGTTCTTCATCTCGGAGCTCCCCTAAAGAGTGGAATTGGATGCTGGTGACCGAAAGAAGGTGTCAGACTCTAGAAAAGTAATATCCATGGTGATGTAGGTACATTTGGTGATGGGATTGTAACACTGATATCCTTTTTTATGTAAGTCATACCCCAAGAATAGGTACCGGACTGCGCACGGATCCAACTTAGTTCATTGATTCTTATGAAGGTGAACAAAAGCAACACAGCCAAAAATTTGGGGAGGAATCATCAAAATAGCAAGTAATGGGACATGATTAGAAAGAACCTTTAATGGAGTCTGAAATGTTAGGACTTTTGTAGGCATACGGTTCAGCAAATGCACGGTCGTGGTGACAACATCATCCCAGTAGAGACTAGGCACATGGGCCCCGATCAATAAAGCACATGCAGTTTCTAAGATATGCCAGTTCTTCCTTTCGGTAATACCTTTTGTTGTGGGTTCTGAGAACACAAGGTCTCATGGAGAAGACCATGACTATGAAAGTATGCCTGAAATTGCTGATTAACATATTCCCCTCCATTTTCAGAACAGAGGATCTGAATCTTAGCAGAAAATTGTGTCTGAAACATTATATGAAAGGATTGAAATACCCCAAATACTTCATCTTTGTGTTTCAGTAAGTAAAGCCATGTCATTCGAGTGCAAACATCGACAAAAATCACAAACCAATGATGACCAGACAATGTAGTTACTAGGGAAGGACCCCACACATCGAAATGTATTAAAGCAAAAGGAACGGCACTTTTATTCATGCTCACAAGATAAGACACCTTATGACTCTTGGATAAAATGCAAGTATTACATTTAAAGTTTGTGTGCGTTATATTGAAAAATAAATCTGGAAATAAGTGCTTTAAATACCCAAATGATGGATGTCCTAAGCGATGGTGCCATAGCCAAATCTGCCTTTCCTTGTTGCTAACCGTATGGTGCATGTGATTGGATCTTCCTGGACTGAAGTCATCCACATAGTATAATCCCCCCTCTTAGTACCATGCCCAATTATCTCCTTGGTGAGAATATCCTGAAGGAGACAAAAGGTAGAATACATTAATACCACACAATTGAGATTTATAATAACTTGGCTTACAGACATCAGTTTATTGGAAAGAGATGGAACAAATAAAGTATGAGATAACGAAAGAGAAGGAGATAGAGTCACAGTTCCAACCCCTGTAACCGGATAAGTGATCCCATTAGCATTAGCAAGACAGCTTCATCTTGGCGGAGTTGTATGAGAGAAATCATTGGAATCAAATGTCATGTAGTCTATAGCCCCAAAGTCAAGAATCCAGTTGTCATCATCACTGTGAGAGCTATGAAGTGTGTTACTACAGTTACCTGGATTATGTGAAGATTCTACTTGGGAGGTGAGGGATAACGAAGGTTCACCGGTGACCACGGTAGCTCTCCCCGTGCCGTCATCAGTAATGGGAGCTTCACATTTTTTTCGTGCCTGAAGATCATGCCACCAATCTGGATACCCATATAACTTGAAGCAAGTTTCATAGGTATGTTTGATGTTTCCACAGTGAGTACATTTCACGCCATTAGATGGAGCCTTGGATTTGGAGGATGGATTTGACTTTCTGCTGCTCAAAGAAAGAACCCCTGTTTTCAATTGTGTATGATTGTGACCTGCCTTGATCCCTTTGGATGCCGTAACCACTCCAGGAGAAGTATCCGCACTTGATATATATCATTACCATCTGCCTCACATCTTCCCGTCGGACATGAGCGTAGGCCTGTTCAACCATAGGGAATGGTTTTAACTGGGGCACATCACTCCAAGTCTTATCCAGCCGATCATCCAATCCATCGAGGAAGATATAAACTCAATCTTCCTGTAGAATTAAATTGTATTTTTGGATGTCACCAGCGTATTTCAATGGGTTAGGATGACGAAAATCAATTTCTCGCCACAAGCCTTGAAGATCGTTGTAGTATTTTTCAATGTATCCACCAGCTTGTTTCATGTGAGTCACATGACGCCGGAGATCATAAACTTGAGACGTATATATCGCATCAAAATAGGTTATAGCAGTAGAATCCCAAACTTGTTTTGTAGTTAGGAAATGAATGAAGTTATCGATCAAGGAAGAGTCCATCGAATTGATCAACCATCTCTTGACAATTGCATTTTCAGTTCACCACCTCCTGATAGATTGATTGGTTTCTGGAGGCTGGGGAGAGTCTCCATTGATATATCCCAACTTGTCTTTGCAGAGATATACATCTCAACAACCTGGGACCATAAGGCATAGTTAGATCCATCCAACTTGATGTTGATTAGAGCAGTCGAAGAATCAGCAGGCGGTGGGTGTGGAGAGGTCTGGGATCTAGTCAAGGCATCCATTATCTTGGTCGATAAGTTGGAAAGAATGGATTTAGTTTAGGGGTTGAGATGTTGCATCAAATCAGTGGATTCCACCATGGATTCCAAGTGGTCTGAGGTTTTTTTTGGTCACGAGGTGGTTTAAGCAGGGGTCCTACGAACCCGCTTTAATATCATGTTGAACTGGAAGGTTTTTCTTTTTTCGTATATTTCCTTTAGAACTGAGTACAATGTATATAGATACAGAGAGGAATTTTAAGGAGCTATTCTAGGCTATACAATGTCTATGGCTGAAATCATGGTTGACCCTTGAAGTATGGGATTTTACATTAAAAACAGATTCCTATAATTTCTTTATTCTAACAGCTCATGCCAACACTATTCACGTTATGACAACTTCGCAGGTCCCGCTCTAAGTGATAAAGGGCCTTAAAGAGGTTTGTTGATTTCTTATGGGGTTGGGCTAATGGGAAAAGGAAACTTGATTGGATCAGTTGAAAGAATATCTCGAAGTCGTTGATTGAGGGAGGGCTGGGAATTAGACCGCTAAGAGAGGTTATGGAGACATTCAAAATGAAGTTGGGTTGGGCAGTCAAGTTCGGTAACGAGGCTAGCCCGTGGGTGGCCCTCATACGGGCTCGGTATGGTGGGGACTTCAATCAAGTTGCTGGTAGTGGAACTTCTGCTGTTCCCTTCCCTCTTTGGAAGAGGATTCGTGCTACCTTCCCGCTCCTAGAGGAGAAGTTCCAATGGTCAGTGGGCCAAGGTGACTGCAACCATTGGACTTCCAATTAGACTAGGCTTGGGGCCCTATTGCGACTATCTATCCAGCCTATTCTAAATACGATGTTATCGCATATGGTGAAAGATTTTATTGGGGTATTAGGGCCAACTCCCCTATCCTCAGTTTTTTCCTTTCTTCCTCAGGAAGTGGTGGATGCGATCTTTCAGGGTGGTTTTGCTACCTCGGGTGATAGGGATAGCTATTTCTGGCCCCTTGATCCATCAGGTAATTTCTTCGTGAAGTTGGCTTAGGGATAGCTATTTCTGGCCCCTTGATCCGTCAGGTAATTTCTCCATGAAGTTGGCTTTAAGCATGTACAGAATCATTGGGCTTCAACGGAGCTAGGCCAGCAGGGTATGGCACGGAAAAATGTCACCCAAGGTCAAAATTTTCATATGGAGATTGCTTCAAGGGGCCACCCCGATGGATGCTAGAATCCAAGATAAGGGGATAAGTTTAGCCTCCAGGTGCATCTGTTGTGAGGGAACCTAGGACTATTGCCTAGAAGTGGAAACACTGGCCCATCTCTTCATTCATAGCGCCTTTGCAGAAAAGCTTTGGCTCTTCTTTGGTAGAATTTTTGGCATCCCCGACCCTCACGATTGAAGCCAAGATGAATCAATGATGGCTTGCAGCTCCCCCTGGTGGTAGCATTACTGCCCTCTGTAGCTTTGTCCCCAGCCTAGTTCTTTGGGAAATATGGAAATCAAGAAATGCGGCTAGATTTGACGACAGAAACATGTCAGTGGCGGCCTCGATTTCTCGAGTGGTTTGGTGGCTCAAAGAACTGGGGAGGAGCTTAAAGATCCCTACCGCCAAAGAAGGCTTGCGAGCTGATCTTGAGGGAGATGGGGATGTTCCCTTTGGTCCAATCCCGTTCCACGCTAGAAGTTATCAGGTGGGCTCGACCGTCAGCTAGCTGAGCCAAGCTCAACTTAGATAGGTCGGCCCGGGGGAACCCCAATCCCTCAGGAGGAGGTGGAATCTGCAAAAATGATGATGGTTCCCTTGCATTTGCCTTTCAGAGGGGTATGGGTTGGGAACCAACAATCAAGCAGAATTAAGAGCAATGTGGGATGGGTTAATCTATTGTTTGAAACATGGGCTATTGAAGATTGAAGTGGAATCTAATTCCAAGTTGGTAGTGGACCTCCTCAATGTGAAATCCAGACCATCATGGGTTTGGAGGAACTGGTACAGAAGGATTTTAAGCCTGAAATAGAGGGGGCATTTTTTATCTCGCCACGTTCTGAGAGAAGGCAATGCTCCAGCTGATGGGCTGGCTCGATTGGGGAGTAAAAGGTAGGCATCTTTATTCTTTGCCCAGGCCTCCGTCCTTCTACCGTTGATCCATCGGTTGGTGTTCGTAGACAAGGTAGGCCTGGGGACAATTAGGAAATCCTGATCTAGGCCTTCCTTTGGTCTTTTTTTTTTCCTTCTCTTATGATAAACCTTCCCTTAGCCTTGCTTTGGGAGGTCTAAAACCGTTCAGGCATTGTAAAGCTTTATACATGAAATGAAAATCTGCTTTTATTATTTAAAAAAAATTCCCCATCAATTCCAACATCCTCCTAACAAGAATTCCAATCAATGTTAACACCCTCCTACAACCAGGGTTTCTTTGCAATCTCCTTTCTCAGTCCTAGTTCAACAAACTTTCTATAATGGGTATAATCACTAGGTCTAATCTCCTCCAAGTTTGAGTCATAGGAGATCTTTGAGGCCAATTATTATGAAAGGGGGCGGTTCAAACAAAGCAAGGGGCAAAATCTCTCTCATCCAGTCCTTTCGAAATTGAACAAATTTGAGAGCAATTACAAGAGATGAAAGGGATATTGAAGAAGTAACATGGGATGGATCTTCTATCCACCAAGTTCGGGGACCTCTGTGATGCAGGACGTGAATTTAAATATGATATGCAAGATTTCAGGGTTAGATCATACCAATTCAGAAACAATTACACAAATTCCACATCCCACATGAAAATCCAAACATTCAATTAAAGGGGAATCTATGCGGATCTAGACCTACACACGTTAGGGTTGGGTCAATGAAAATTATGAACCAAACAATACTCAATGGAAAATAGAAATCAACCACACATGCATAAGAATCAGTCCCTAATCTAAGGGATTCTCCAATCTCAATTCAAGGAACCCTAAACCCAAGACAGTCCCTGCGTGTGAATAGCGAGTCAGGTGCAAGCGCACATGCGCCTGAGGCTGACCGCACGTGTGGTGGGGGACGGAATCTAGAAATGGATTCTGAGGCCTTAGTCGGCCAGGTATGGGCTACAAAACCTCCAAATCTGACGTCGATCCGAGCTCTAGTCTAAGCATGGTGCTCCGCCGAAGTTTCAGCTCACCTGTGGGCCGAAATCTGGAAACCTGCTGTAATGACAAAATTTGATACAAAAAAAGGGATGAATTTGAAGTACGAATGGTGGGAAAGATGAAAAAAAATGATGATGGAGGATGGGGGTGTATCGGGATCAATATGGCTTCACACCATGGTAGTTAGCCCTTCGAAAAGGGAGGGCTTCGCACTCCCTTAGGCTTCACAACTCAGAGAGTAGGAAAATGTAAAATTTTTATTAATCTTCAATTAATGAAAAAAGCTACAAGGGGTGCCTATTTATAAGAAAAATCTTATACTCCAAAACTCACACCATGTGCGCAACCTATTACTTGGCGATGAAGTAAACTAAAATAAAAATCAAACAGAGAAATCCAAAGTGTTCACAATGTTCTAAATAATAACAATAAACAAACATAAAATATGAAATCAATTCGACGAGTGGGCCACAATCATGAGGTCCCATGATGGGCTTTTCTTGACTATCGGGACCACTTTTTTTGAACCAAAACTTATTTTCTAACTAGGAAGTCCTCCCTAGACGTTGTCATCTAGCCAGATCAATGGTGGGGTCCTCCTTCTGCATACGTACGTGCGTAAGGGTGGTGGTGTGCGGGCGCGCGTGTGCACGATGCCCTCATTAAGTCTCCCCGGCTGTGAAGATTTCACCACTGGAAAAAAAAAACTCCTGAACCGCTCTAGGATGTTGGAATCAAGTCTCTAAAGTTCCTCCTCAATGAGCCACGTGCTGTCTGAAGCTGGGCATGATTTTCATTTAATTAAGTATTTCTTAAACCTGCCATCCGATGTGGAAATTATCTCATGGTCCAGGATATCCTTCATTTCCTCTTTAGGTGTGTGAAGGCTAAGTATGGGAGGCAGAGGCTGGGATGAAAGGTCGGGAAGAGGCCATGGATCAAAGGGTAAGTCTGGGACATCAGGATGGGTGGGCGAAGGGCTGAACAAAGTATCAGTGGGTCCCTGAAAAGCAACTAGATCCTCCACATTGAATGTGAAATTTATTCCCATGGAAGGTGAAAGATCTACCTCATACGCATTGAGACCATTTTATTTTATAATTTTGAAGAGCCCAGTGCTCCGTGCGTGTAACTTATGAACAGCCCCTGGAGGTTACCGCTCGGGCCTGATGCGTATCATCATAGAGTCCCCAATATTGAACTCTCTGCAATGTCTATGTAGGTCTACAGAAAATTTGTAATGTTCATTACTAGTAGTGATCTTTCGCCTGATTTCTTGATGCAATGAATGTATGTGATGCACAAAAGACTCTGCAGACTCTGATGGCCTATGGGACAATGACATGGGGATAAGATCAATAGGCTTCCTAGGCTTATAACTAGTAACGACTTCAAAAGGACTCGGACCTGTGGACCTATTGACAGAACTATTGTATGCAAACTCGGCTATGGGTAGTACGGCGTCCCATGTCCTGGTATGCTCCCCCACTAAACATCGAAGTAAAATCCTTAGGCTCCTATTAACTACCTCAGTCTGGCCATCGGTCTGAGGGTGGTAGGCAGAAGAAAATTGGAGCCTAGTATTCATTATGTGTCATAGTGTCTTCCAAAAATAATTCATGAATCTCACATCACGGTCAGACACTATGGTTTTTGGTAACCCATGCAGTTTGATGACCTCACTAAAGAACAACTTGGCAACATGAGAAGCGTTAGAGGTCTTAGAACAAGGAATGAAGTGGGCCATTTTAGAGAAACGGTTCACGACAATAAATATGGTGTCATGTTTTCGAATAGTCTTGCGAAGTCCAAGCACGAAGTCCATATTAATGTCTTGTCAAGGGATGAATGGGACTGACAAAGGTGTATATAATCTTGTATTCTGTTTCATCTGCTTTGCCAGTTGACAAGTACGACATTACCCTATAATTTTGGCAACATCCCGCTTGAGGCTTAGCCAATGAAATCTGTCCTCCACTAGGGCAATGGTCTTGTCACGACCGAAACGACCCGTGGCCCCCCTTGAATTTAACTTCCAGACAAGAAAATTGTGAAGGGAGATGCATGGTATGCACAAGCAGTTACTCCTAAATAAATATCCGTCCAAAATCAAATACTCATTGTTAGCTCCTAACGGACTCTCTAATAAAGATGTATACACAACCACAAAATTCAAATACTCAGAATACTCTTCTTTGATGTGCTCAAGGCCCGTAACTTTAACGCTCATGGAGTTGAGTAATGCGACTCGATAAATTAACACGTCGGCAAGCTTATTCTCTACACTGGCCTTGTGTTTAAGCACAAAAGTATACTCTTGAAGGAATTGAACCCACTTAGCATGCTTGGGGCTTAATTTCTTTTGAGAGTGCAAGTATCTTAAGACCTCGTGATCTGAGAACAAGACGAATTCTTGCAGTAACAGGTAATGTTGTCAATGGCGTAGTGATTGCACTACCGCATAGAATTCTTTGTCATAGGTGGAATATTTTTACTTCGCCTCATTCAGTTTCTCACTAAAAAAGGTGACAGGGTGCCCTTCTGGCTAAGTACTCCTCTTATGTTGACTCCTGACGTGTCACATGCGACTTCAAAAGTTTATAAAAAATCTGGAAGTCGAGTGATTGGAGCTTTGGTCATCTTGACCTTTATCTCCTTGAAGGCCGTTGAGGCAGCTTTTGTCCATTGAAACTCTTCCTTTTTTATGTTGTCCGTGATGGGAGCCATAATGGAACTAAAGCCTCGAATGAACTACCTGTAAAAAGTGGCTAAGCCATGAAAGCTACGCACCTTATGAATATTGCGGGGTTTAGGCCAATTAACGATGGTCTTGACCTTCTCGGGATCCGCCGATACACCCTCAGCTGACACAATTAAACCTAAGAAGATCACACTACTACACAAGAACGCGCACTTCTTTAGGTTGGCGTACAACTTCTTGGCCCTAAGGATCCCATAAACCTGCCTCAAATGGTTGAGGTGTTGTTCCTTAGTCATGCTATAAATCAAGATATCATCAAAGCATACGACTAGAAACTTCCCCATAAAGGGTCTCAATACTTGGGTCATCACATGTATGAAAGTGCTTAGGGCATTAGTTAACCCAAAAGGCATAACTAGTCACTCATATAGCTCATCATTCATCTTGAAGGCCGTCTTCCACTCATCACTAGGGCGTATATAGATTTGGTGATACTCACTTTTGAGGTCAATTTTTGAGAAGATAGTAGCATTGGCCATCATATCTATCATGTCATCAAGATGCGGTATGGAAAACAGATACTTGATTGTGATTTTGTTGATGGCCCTACTATCAACACACATCCTCCATGTGTCATCTTTCTTAGGTGTAAGAAGGGCGATCACAGCACACGGACTCATGCTCTCTCGAAGGAAACCCTTCTCTAGGAGTTCATCAATCTGCCTCTTCAACTCAGTGTACTCCTTCAAGTTCATTCTGTAATGAGGGAGGCTTGGTAGAGTTGTCCCAGGGATTAAATCAATAGCATGTTGTATATCCTTCATAGAGGGAAGCTCATTCGGTAAATCAACAGGAAAGACATCACGAAACTCATGTACCACCTGAATGGCCTCAGTGGGTAACTCAATGCTAGTCTCTGGTACACTCTCCCTAGCCACAAGGGCGTATATCATCGAGTCTGCCTCCGTCTCTCGCTCAAAGTCTTTGACATTCAATTTGGACTTGAACTTTGACTCCTTCGCTTCTTTTGAGCCTCTCACACCACTCTGTGTGGTGAACTCTTTTCTAGTTGTATACTTAGATGGCAGAGGATTTATCTTGACCTTCTTGCCCTCAAACTAGAACGTACACACATTTGAACAACCAAATATGGTAACATCCCTGTCATAAAGTCACGGCCTACCCAGAATGATATGGCCCACATCCGAACTGAATAGGGACAAGACAGTGGTGCGAGACTAGAATGGATGTTTCATCGACCCAGGAGACTCTATAGGGCTGAGGATAGGCTTCCAGCTTTAAGCCTAAATAACTCACAGTGCTAGTCGATACCACGTTAGCACAACTACTACTATCCACGATCATCTTACAACTCTTTTCCCCACATTTTTGCATAAGTGCAGAAGATCGTGTTGCTGCACCAGTCATCAGTGTTCTTAGCTTGAGTCAGGGTGCAACGCACAATTGCGAGGGTCAAAGACTCTTGTGCTCCCTCTTCCTCATCATTAGGGGTTCCGACTAGCTCATATTCCTCCTCCTCACTATCACTCTCTTGGGGCACTACTTCTACTTGCCAATCAATAAGGAGTACTTTGGTACCCTCTCTCATGCCGTACTGGTGAGCAAAATGACCAAACCCCTAACACCTAAAATACCTAGTGGTCCCACTTCCACATGAACTAGACCCGATAATCTCTTTACCCTTATTATCCTTGGGTCTGGGCTGAACATTAGGGGAAGTTTGTTTTGGAATCCCCTGTTAGGTCTAGCCCTAGAGGGGTTGGCCTTAGCACCGGATTCTTGAAAGTCAAACTGCCTTCACATAGATGCGTTAAGGTATTACTCAACATCTAACACTACTTGGTACAATTGTTCGATAGTGTCTATGTCTTTGGCGAGCAATTCTCTCCTAATGTCAGGACGGATGCCTGTTTTAAAACGAACAAGGGTGAGTATGGGATCCTCATTAACCTCACAACGGGTCAAGTACTTTTCAAATTTCTCAATATAGTCAGCTACACTCATGAAACCCTATCGAAGAGACTGTCACTCCTCAATCAACTGCAGGCGATAAGAGAAAGGGAGGTACTTCTCTTTCAACGTTTCCTTCATTTCTACCCAATGGACTATGGGAAGTTCCCTCGCTCTTTCTTTTTTTTTTGCTCAACCATCACCCAAAACCTCTTTGCTTGACCTACAAGCTTCATCTTAGTGAATCAAACTCGTCGAGCATCTGATATATCACACCATTCAAAATAGTGGTCCATATCCGTCAACCAATCTACAAAGGCTTTAGGGTCTAAGTGGCTATCAAAAGTAAGGGCATCTACTCTAACTCTCTTGAGGAGTTGTGCATCTGGGTCATATTGGTCATGATGTCCCTCACGGGGTGGGTGCACAGGTGCCGCCCATGACCAACTCCTTGGCCGCCTCCATTCCTTGGTCTAATCTCCTGACTACCTGCCTGAGAATGGACATCTTTCCCAATGGCGGGGTTTATCTTGAGGGAGGCCTCTATTTAATTAACGCAATCATCAAATTGGTTAAGGCATTGATCTATGTGTTATTCCAAGCGCTTAGACATAGACTCAACCTGTTAGGTTAACTTGGCCATTGATTCTCGTAGTTGCTCCATGTTTAGAGTAGGGTGCAAACCAAAACCGTGACCCGTATGTGTGGGTATACATGAGCTAACTCAACCTAAGGACCTGCTACGGCAACTATATGCATCTAAAAAAAACTAAATGACCCTGCAAGACTCTCTATGAAGGAGACTACACACCGTTACTAAAATTTAGCTACATATATCAAGGACTATAGTTTTCTAGTAACTACATATGATGGATTGGATGCATAAAGAACTCAAATAAACTAAACCCTAAATATGTGGTGAATTCCCCTACAAGAACCCTAGGCTTTGATACCAAATTTGATGCAAGACGTGAATTTAAATATGATATGCAAGATTTCAGGCTTAGATCACACTAATTCAAAAACAATCACACAAATTCCACATCCCACATAAAAATCCAAACATTCAATTAAAGGGGAATCTATGCGGATCCAGACCTACACACGTTAGGGCTGGGTCAATAAAAATTATGAACCAACCAATACTCAAAGGGAAATAGAAATTAACCACACATGCATAAGAATCAGTCCCGAATCCAAGGGATTAGCCAATCTCAATTCAAGGAACCCTGAACCCGAGACAGTCTATGCATTTGGATAGCGAGCTAGGTGCGGGTGCACGTGCGCCTGAGGCTAGCCGCACGTGTGGTGGGGGACGGAATCCAGAAATGGATTCCTAGGCCTTGGTCGGCCAGGCTTGGGCTGCAAAACCCTCAAATTTGACATGATTCGAGCTCTAGTCTGAGCGTGGTGCTCCGCTGAAGTTTCAACTCGCCTGCGGGCTGAAATCTGAAAACCTGCTGTAATACCAAAATTTAATGCAACAAAAGGGATGAATTTGAAGTATGGATGGTGGGGAAGATGAAAAAAAAATGATGGAGGATGGGGGTGAATTAGGATCGATGTGGCTTCGCACCACGGTAGTTAGCCATTCGAAAAGGGAGTGCTTCGCACCCACTTAGGCTTTACAACTCAGAGAGTAGAAAAATATAAAATTTTTATTAATCTTCAATGAATGAAAAAAGCTACAAGGGTTGCCTATTTATAAGAAAAATCTTATACCCCAAAAATCGCACCATGTGCGCAACCTATTACTTGACGATGAAGTAAAATAAAATAAAAACTAAACAGAGAAATCTAAAGCGTTCACAATGTTCTAAATAATAACAATAAGCAAAACTTAAAATACGAAATCAATCCAACGAGTGGGCCACAATCATGAGGTCCCATGATGGGCTTTTCTTAACTATCGGACCCACTTTTTTGAACCAAAACTTGTCTTCTAACTAGGAGGTCTTCCCTGGACGTCATTATAGAGCCAAATTGATGGCGGGGTCCTCCTTCTATGTACGTACGTGCATAGGGGTGGTGGTGTGTGGGCGTGCATGTGCACGATGTCCTCATCACTCTGTCTATTTCCTAATGCAAAAGTATCTCTAGACTTTGAGGTACAAAAATTCAAAAAATATAATGGTATCAGATGCCCTATAGACCATCTAAGAACATTTTGCAATGAGCTTAATGTCTTGGCAGGCAATGATGGAGCATTGATCCGTATATTTTAGAAGTCACTAAAAAGGCGACGTGTTAGACTGGTACACGTCACTGGACTACCATTGAATCAAAACCTGGGAATAACTTTGCCAAGCATTCATTGATCATTTCGCATACAATCTTGCTACCTTAAAGCAACGGGATGATGAGTCATTATCAACTTACATTAGATGGTAGCAGGTCATGGCCATAGAAAGAAGACATCCATCGACGATAAGGAGCAAATCTCCATGATCGTCTACTCGGCAAACCCGAATATCTCTATATACTTTGTCTCGTATCCGTATGTCAACTTTACCCAACTCATCTGCGCCGAAAAATAAGTCGAAGCCAAAATAAGGGCTATGATGATCTCCCCTTGGTGGCCTCATCATGCCTCCCTGGTATGACCAAAAGTGGAAGGAAGACCTACTAAATACAAGAATGGTAACAAAAGTATTCCTTGACCCCATCCAATGGAAGAAGACAATCTTTTCGCCTATAACCAAGACACACAATTCGCTTATCACTAGGGACGACAACAACATGATCAGCGACATCTGATTTTGATCATGACCTCTAACGTAGTTGGGAACAACACACCCCATAATCCCCTACCACAACATCAAGTGGGTCCCATTACATCGGGCACTCATACTATTAATATCATCAAAGAAGAATCTCCTCTCCATCCGGTCCAATTTATCTATACTATTAATTCTCGTTCGGAGTTCAAGCCCCTCATACTGCAAAGGGGCACCCCAACCAACGTAATCTCGAAGCCCCTCATCTGCAAGGGGCACCCCAATCTAGTCCAATCTCAGAGCCCTTACCCCCGCTAAGGCACCTTCAGTCGGTCAAAACTCTATGTCCCTAAATATATAAGGTGCATCTCTAGTCAGTCCATTCTTCGCACTCTCAGACAACTAGGGGAATGACCTGCAGATTCCAGCCATAAACCAAGGACGCAGCCCATCCATGTCAATAACCAACTGCTAGGGGCACAACCTGTCAATTCCAACCACCAACCAAGGACGCAGTCCATCCATGTCAATAGCCAGCAATCAGGGGCACAACATGCTCATTCCAATCAACCATGGGGATAACCTCCCTGTCTCATCATCAACCCTGCAAGGGGAAAACCTCTCCGTCTCAACAACAGTCAATCAAGGGCACAACCTGTCTACTCGAGTCAGCAAGGGGATAACCTCCCCACTCATCAATCAATCAAGGGTACAATATGCCCACACCATCCAGCCAAGGGGACAACCTCCCCATCTTAGCAGTCAGTCAAGGGCACAACTTGCCCTCTCCAGCCAGTCAGGGGCACAACCTTCCCTCTCCGATCAATCAAGGGCACAACCCGCCCACTCCAGTCATCAATCAGGGGTATAACCCGTCCACTCCATCATATAGCCAGGGGTACAACCTTCCCCCTCATCTCTATTCATAACTTGCTCACAAAACCATCACCACTATTCATGTCAGCACAATCAACCAATAACCAGGGACAAAAGTCCCCACCATCTAGCCACATCGATGAGAGACAGAAGGAGTCTATCCTCCTAATCATAGACAGTATGATGCTCCAATGACAACATCCCATACTATAATCTTGAGATCAATACTGCGACTTACATTCCTCTTGCATGTCTCATCTGATCAAACAGCGTCTTCTACCCTGCTAAGTATTAAATCTTCTACTATCGGCTCAAATATTAAGACTCAACTCAAGTCGTTGAGGCTCGAGAGAATACATGCATCGGAGGACTAGGATATCAGCCTCCTCCATGTAAGAAACCAAAGCACAGAGGCGTTAAAAGAGGACGAGGTCGTCAAGATGTGTGCAATTCCTTCATCCGCACACTAACCCGATTTATCAGTGCAGGGATCATCTATCCCGATGACAGGCCGGATTCCACCGTAGAGGATCAAATGAGTAGTTTAAGCTTGACGGAGATGCCCGAAGAGGACTCAGGCAAGGGATAGGAATTGCTCCCGATTGACTGGACAACAATTCTAGTCCCACCTAAGGTAGAAAATTTTGAGGAGCTGTAATGCATTGAAGATGAGCCGCAAGAAATCACATCTGACACATACTCAGAACCCAGTCCAAGATTCATCATGATGTTTGGGCACAATGATGAGAACCGCTTGTTGATCACTTTAGCCCTGAATCTTAAGGGGAAGGAGTGCAGGGCAGTAATGTGTTCATAGTCCCCATGACTATAAATAAAATCCAATGTGAATAGTGCTTGATTTCCCGAGCTGAATTAGGCAACCCCTAGTTCACAGCACCATCTTGCTCATGATCACTTACTATCAGTAGCTCCAAAATCAGAAAATCGAGAAAAACTCAAAATGCCAGGTATTTCAAAGTTTCAAAAAAATCTAGATATCTTAAAATTTAAAAAATCTAGATATTTTAAGATTCCAAAAAATCCAGATATTTTCAAAATTAAAAAATTAGAATTCAAAAAAAAAAGGTCCAAAATTGCTTTTCAAAAATCCGAAGCAATAAAGCGCCAAGTCTATTTGTCAAAGCACTTGAGTACAAAGTTAACTCATATAATTTTGATCTGGAGTTAAACTTCTAACTCAAGGGTTTGGACCAAGCCAGCAATATGGAAGATGGTGAACCGACTCTCGAACTAGAGGGTCATCTCATAAAGCTTGAAACCAAAAGCCAGTATCATCCTAAAAATCTTCAGAATAGTGAACTCGGGATCTCCTGAAACCCTTATGGAAATGTACATTAAGAATCCTTATCACCAGAAAATAAACAAAGAATGAATGATTGAACTCTTGAAGCCATGGATGCCTAATCTTACATCCCATGAAGACTTGTTGAGACTCGATCAAAAACTTGTCAACAAAGCCTGAAATTAAACCTGTCAAGCAAAAACTACCAAGACCATAGTCGCATTCCATACTTAAGTGTGAGGCTTGTACATGAATGAATATATGATGGTGGAAGAGATCATAAAACTCGGTATCGCTAACAAATTACAGTTGACATGTCAAAAAGTACTTCAAGTATCAGGGGCACACACACCAAATCCATCTGTGTTCTTTGAAACTCTACAACCTGACAACACCTTGACCATTCTCAACGCAAGATATCAACATCAACGGGAAAGTTAGTTCAACGGCATTTAATGATCATGAATACATACTCGGGACAATCAACTACTTTGGAAAGTGAATGGAGGCAGCATTATTACATCTATCAGACTCAAGGGGCAAGTTCAAAGCTCTTATGCGACAGCCCAAAGTTCTTTTGGGAGGCACCCTTCGTCTCACCAATATGAGGTGATGATATTCTAGAGCTCAGCAACGCCAACAACGTGAAGGAATTTCATGGGTTAGTTTATCTAACCATGTCAAGAGTTACATTAGCAAAGTTAAAGTCAAGTACACCAAGGGTAAAAACAACAAAGCTACCAAGGGACATGCAAAATTAAACACCCGAGATATGGGGAAAATCCTGAAGGATGCCATGGGCAAAAATGACGGGCAAGTCAAACGCAACGAAAATCCAAAAGGGCATTGTGGGTAAAAATGGTAAGAGAAAAGAAACAAGAAAAAGAAAGCAGGTACATGAAAAGTTCAAACAATGCAAAGATTCAACAGATGGAAAGATAATGGTCATGAATCAAAGAATTCTTTTAAGAACTCCCCAAATCCTAGGGACAGGAGACCATTGTGCATTACCTTAAGGAGATCGGGACCCTTGGTGACCAATTAGAAAACTGAGTATGACATTCAGCTAAGTCAAATGTTCTAATTCCTACGGGCACAACAAGTGCAAACCACACTCTCACAGACAGACAAGCACTTGGCATAAATTTTTATTTTCCTTCATCTCATTTCATGCATGATTTATGAAAAGAAAAAAAAAATTCTCATCCATGCACATAAAAATAATAATAAGTTCATACAAGGCTTCCAAAACAAACATCTTCCAATCCTTAATTAACTTGTGGAGGCCTTTGATGTAGAGTGGGTCGCGGACAATTTCATGGCCAAGACGAATCAGAAAAGGCACGATTGGTGACAGAAGTGATCCGGACCATCAGACCTTAGATCGGACGTATCTCGCAATCCGGAATGAGTTTTCCGATGTAAAATATATGAATTTGGGGTAGAACGAGCTACTTTAGCCAACCAACCTCGCTATGCCGGGTTGCGTAGCCCGAATTTGTGAGAAACCCCCTGATCGATGGTCGTTTCCCCATTTTATTTTTGTTTTTACTATAAATAGTAAGTTTTAGTTTGAGTATAATTCTTCATCCGTTGGGCTTTAGGAGTTGTGTCCAACATGAAAAGTGCTTAGGATAATTAGGAGAACGGTTTGGTGAAGCCAAATAGGACACTTACTATTTTTTGCCGAAAACCTTGTGCACTACTAGACATCACGACCGTCTACAAATAGTAAGTTTACTATTTATAGTAAGTTGCGAATTCTAGGAGTTTTAGTTGTAGTTTGAGTCTGATTTCTTTCTTATTGCTTGGTTCCCTTATTTAAAGGGTTGTGAACTCAATTTTATGGATTCATTAATCAATTTCAAATTTATTAGAGATTATTTTTATTTTTTGCTTTCTTTCCTCGTGGATTCGAGAAGTCTCTGTGAGGAGTCCAGAGAAGTTCCGTGTATTCGGAATATTTATCATCTTGAGGAAGACGGTGCTCGACATCACGTCCTTCCCTGCTTCAGTTTGGCATCAAAGCGAGGTTTCTCCTCGGATCGATGGCTTCTAACGACAGGTCGGGCAACAATCCCATGGGCGGTGCCCCAGGGAATTTACCTTTAACGGCGGCAGTTTTCGAAGAAACCATACAAGAGAATCGACAAGCCATGCAAGGGCTTCAGGCTTCTATGGACTGCATAGCGAATCTCTTGGTGGAAACCCTAGGGCAACTCCGTGTTCCAGGTGGTAATCTTCCACCACCAATTGTTGAAACTCGTAATCGCCCTGATCGTAGGATAGTACCAACAATGCATCCACGGGTCATTCTTGAGGAAGGGGGATCCAGTGAGGAGGAAATCAATGACATAATCTTTCAACACCCCAGACAAGGCGACGATCAAGTAGATCGGACAGATCGAGATTTAAGATGCGGGTTGATATTCCTAACTTCAATGGCCAACTACACATTGAGGATTTCCTCGATTGGCTTTTTGAAGTTGAGCAATTTTTTGACTATATGGATATCCCTAAAGCAAAGAAGGTTAAGCTTGTGGCCTACAAGTTGAAAGGAGGAGCTTCAGCTTGGTGGAAACAACTGTAACTCGCACGAACCAGACAGATGAAAGCACCAATCCACACATGACAGTGGATGAAGTAGCTATTACGTGCCCAATTCCTCCCTAGCGATTACGATCAGATATTATTCCAACAATACCAAAATTATCGACAGGGTAGTCGGTCGGTGAGAGAATACGAAAAAGAATTTTATCGCCTGGCGGCGCGTAACGATTTAGTCGAGACTGAATCGCAGCAAGTCGTCCGATTCAATGATGGACTATGTATGGCGATCCAGGATCGGGTCCAGATGCAACCCGTCTAGACGATGAATGATGCGATCAAGTTGGCTACTTGGGCAGAAGCACAACTTGAACATTCTACCACACGGCCTTATTCTACCGCAAGGATCACTACGGCGGGTCCACCCCAGGAAGCTCCACAGTCTAAGAGGAAGGAACCTGTAGGAGCACGTACTCAACTTCCTACGTCTAAGAGCCGAGATCAGGGAAGCGGACAAGCTAGGCCCCAAAGGGGCGTATCGACTGCTACTGGTCCAAGTAGAATTTCGAACCCTTATGCTCGACTCCGGCCTGACAACTGTTATCGTTGTGGCCAACAGGCCACCTATCAAATACTTGTCCCTAGCCAAAGGTGGAGAACCTCACCATCAATGATGGTAGTGCTAATAACGTCGATGAAGATCCAGATGATGAAGAGCAGGAGCATACCATTGAGGACGAGGTAGATGAATCAAGTTGGGTTCAGCAAGATCGCGGCGAGTCACTCGTCGTGAGGCGGCTATTATATGCGCCAAGAAAAGAAGTGCATCCACAGAGGCATAACATCTTCCACACTAGGTGTACGGTGAATCGAAAGGTTTGTGACGTGATTATTGATAGTAAAAAATAGCCTTTAAGACCAAGGAAGGATTGTACGAATGGATGGTCATGTCGTTCGATCTTTCGAATGCGCCTAGCACGTTCATGAGATTGATGAACCAAGTTTTGAAACCTTTCATTGGGCGATTCGTTGTGGTTTATTTTGATGATATTTTGATATATAGTCAAGATGAAACTACCCATATGGAATACCTCAAAAAGGTCCTTCAGGTGCTTACTGAAAATAAACTGTATCTCAATTTAAAAAGTGCAGCTTCATGACTAATAGTGTATTATTTCTGAGTTTTATCGTAACGTCCACGGGCATTCGAGTGGATGAGGAAAAGGTGAAGGCAATCAGAGAATGGCCGGTTCCCACAAATATTCACGAAGTGTGAAGTTTTCATGGATTGTCAACATTCTATCGTCGATTCGTGAGAAATTTTAATACTATTATGTCACCAATCACAGATTGCATGAAGAAAGGGCAGTTTCAGTGGACTGACGAAGCCGACAGGAGCTTTACCGAAATCAAGCATATGTTATCCATGACCCCGGTTCTTGTACTTCCTAACTTCGATAAACTGTTTGAAGTCGAATGTGATGTCTAATATGTCGGAATTGAGGGAGTTTTATCTCAAGAAGGTAGGCCGGTGGCCTTCTACAGTGAGAAACTTAGTGATGCACGCAAGAAGTGGTCTACATACGAGATCGAGTTATACGCGGTAGTCCAGGCACTGTGACATTAGCCACATTATTTGATTCAAAGGGAATTCATACTTTACACGAACCATCAAGCTCTCAAATTCATTAATAGTCAAACAAACATTAACCGTGTGCATTCTAGATGGATCTCATTTTAGTAGGAATTCATGTTCGTGCTAAAACATAAGTCAGGACAACAGAACAAAGTAACCGATGCGCTGAGTCGCCGTGCAAATTTGTTAGTAACTATGAGAAATGAAGTTGTCGAGTTCGAGTGCCTCAAAGACATATATGCCGACGACGACGACTTCAAGGACACATGGGTTAGATGCCAAGAAGATCACTCCGGTGACTTACATATGTAAGATGGGTTCCTTTTCAAAGGAAATCGATTGTGCATCCCCAACAGTTGGCCAAAGGAATAGATAATCCAAGAGCTACATGGTGGTGGCTTTAGTGGACACCTTAGGCGAGATAAGACGCAAGCTCTTGTGGAAGAACGATATTACTGGCCGCAATTGACACGTGATGTGGGAAGGGCAGTTCAGCGTTGTTATATTTGTCAGACCTCCAAGGGACAATCTCATAATACGAGCTTCTACACCCCGTTGCCCATGTCGGATGACCCTTGGGAAGATTTATCTATGGACTTCGTACTTGGTCTTCCACGAACACAACGCGGAATGGATTCGATGTTCGTGGTAGTAGATTGTTTCTCCAAGATGGCGCACTTTATTCCTTGCAAAAAGACTCTCGATGCAACACACGTGGCAAATCTATTCTTCAGAGAAATTGTGCGGCTACACGGGATTCCCAAGACTATTACTTCTGACCGTGACACGAAGTTCATAAGCCACTTTTGGCGGACTTTATGGACTCGATTCGATACACGACTTCAGTTCAGCAGCGCCTACCACCCGCAGACTGATGGTCAAACTGAGGTTGTGAATCGCACTCTGGGAAATCTTCTTCAATGTATTTCAGGAGAAAAACCGAAGCAATGGGATTTGGCCTTATTTCAAGCGGAGTTTGCATTCAACAACATGGTGAACCACTCGATAGGAAAATCCCCGTTCCAAGTTATTTATGGACGAGTACCTCACCGCACACTAGACTTGGTCCCTCTGCCCAAGCTCCCAGGCATGAGCATTACAATAGAACATATGGCAGACAAGATCATGGGTATTCATGCGGAGGTGCAAACCAAGCTACATGCCTCGACTACAAAAAGTGTTCGAGGTGGACGACCAGGTAATGGTCCATCTGCGAAAAAAAAGATTTTCGACCGGGACGTACAACAAGTTAAAAAATAAGAAGATTGGATCGGTACCGATCATCCGAAAGATCAATGACAACGCTTATGTTGTTGATCTTCCATATGAAATGGCGATCTCACGAACTTTCAACGTTGCGGACATGACCGAGTACCATAAACCAGCGCAAGAGGAGAACTCGAGGACGAGTTCTTTTCAAGTGGAGGGGACTGATGTAGAGTGGGTCGCGGACAATTTCATGGCCAAGATGGATCAGAAAAGGCACGGTCGGCGACAGAAGTGATCCAGACCATCAGACCTTAGATCGGACATATCTCACAATCCGGAATGAGTTATCCAACGTAAAATATATGAATTTAGGGTAGAACGAGCTACTTTAGCCAACCAACCTCGCTATGCCGGGTTGCGCAGCCTAGATTTGTGAGAAACCCCCTGATCGAAGGTCATTTCCCTGTTTTATTTTTGTTTTTACTATAAATAGTAAGTTTTAGTTTGAGTATAACTCTTCATCCGTTGGGCTTTAGGAGTTGTGTCCAACATGAAAAGTGCTTAGGATAATTAGGAGAATAGTTTGGTGAAGCCAAATAGGACACTTACTATTTTTGGCCAAAAACCTTGCGCACTAGTAGACATCACGACTGTCTATAAATAGTAAGTTTACTATTTATAGTAAGTTGCGAATTCTAGGAGTTTTAGTTGTAGTTTGAGTCTGATTTCTTTCTTATTGCTTGGTTCCCTTATTTAAAGGGTTGTGAACTCAATTTTATGGATTCATTAATCAATTTCAAATTTATTAGAGATTATTTTTATTTTCTACTTTCTTTCCTCGTGGATTCGAGACGTCTCTGTGAGGAGTCCAGAGAAGTTCCGTGGATTCGGAATATTTATCATCTTGAGGAAGACGGTGCTCGACCTCACGTCCTTCCCTGTGTCAGCCTCCCACGAGCAACCTTCTCTTGGTCATCCTCTCCAGAAGGTTAGTATCTCTCCCCTTGCTCCTATACTTCAATTCTCCTACTAAAATTATCTTTGTCTCCTTGCAGGTATCAAAGCCCATCATCACAGTGGTCCAAAAGTGTCATCTAACCATCTACACTGACCATCATTAAAGGGACATGCTCTACATTGTCAGTGACCACATCAAGACCAACCAAATGATTGAATCTCTCATTCAAGCCATCACAAAACCGATCCAACCTATCAAAAACCTCATCACCATCCACATAAATAGGCCAGCCCCTCCACGTCAATCATAGCATCAACTCTACCATAAAAACAACATGTCTATCATCTACACCTAATGGACCTATAACCCCACTTATGACCTCCCTCTCCAATCCACCAAAACCATCAAACCCATCAAAAAAAAAATCTAGAATTCCAACTATCATGGGAGCATTCATTATTGCAACCCCATCTAACTCTCAATTAATGCCACCTTTACTCAATGCAAATGGGACATCATTAGGAATATCTAAGACATAAGATAAAGAGAGAACTTGAAGGATAAGTCTAAGATTAGTAAAACCCCCTGGGTCCCAACACTAAAGGCCAAGATGAGCCTATAAGAAGGGGATAAAAGTGTTAGTGCACTTATTTATACACCTTGTTTGTCAATCACGTATGTTTGTGTCAGGGAGTTGGTTGAGCCCTTGGAAGCTGAAAACTTGGAGCATAAGGGGACAAAGAACATGTATATGAAATGCCTTAGTGACCCTCACCATTGACCCAAAATAACATTAACCTATAGATGATCCTAATCTTAATAGGTAAACCTTAGTTGATCATCCCTTAGCCTTGGAAGATTTATTGGAACATGATAAGTAAGGGTATTATAAGTGCAAAGTTGTTGTAAACATATCTGCCCAAAACAACAGTTTTTGAGTGGTTCTCGATCCCATCAAAAGTCTGTCAATGGGTTTCAATGGGATTGAAGACCAATTCAATAAGATCAATTTAGACATTCAATCTGTCTAGTAAGCACGTACAGTAAAACTTGAATTGTCTGATCGGGTCATAATCATGTTCGATGGCATCGAAGGATTATTTGATGGAATTGAAGGACCTTTCGATCTTATCGACAGAGCCATTTTTTGGTCATTTTTTACTGTTGGAATTCAGTTCTTTTATAAAGGGAATTTGGGGTTCTTAGGTGTGTGGATGGATTTTTGGTACAATAGAAGCTCAGGAGATTCTCCACTCATATCCCACATTCGTAACCTCTAAATTCATGAGATCTAAGTCATATTCCTTATGATTTATCACTTGAAAGTGGATTTTATCCTCAATTAAGACTATGAACGTGATCTCCACCTTGTTCTAGATATTAAACTTGACCAATAGTAAAATTGTTGTCTAAATCCTCTAGAACACCCATCTAAGTGAATCCCTACTAGGTATCAACTCTAATACTTAGTTGTTGGAGATTCAACCCAACTCCCATCACCTTGGTCACTGCAATAGAGCATCGCATGCAAGGTGTTTGATCTTAGAGCTAATGCATTGGGAAGCATCAACATCAATAATCGGGGGAAATGGAGAGTTGATTGAAGCATGGGGAGCATTGATCAAGCAACTTGAGAAGGCACGACAAAATGGTTCAATTCGTCAAGTAAGTATCATGTATAAGTTTATACTCTCTTTCCTTATGTAGAATTAAGGGTGAGAGTTCATAACGAAAACTCGATAGGTTCTTGTATAGGACCTAGGCTCTTGTATAGGCTGAATTCATTGAACAGGGGTGTGTGCGTATTAGTATCCATGGGAGCCTTTATCTAGAATAAACGTAGATCCTTGGACTAGGACCAAGCTTGTTGGTTAATTGATAGAAATCAACTAAAGTCTCTTGTGGGAGCCTCCGATGGGAATGTACACTGAGTTCTTGTGTAGGATGTAAAGGTTAGAAGTGAACCTAATTTAAAACCTCCTGTAATAAATACCGGTACACTTAGGGTGAGTGTGTCCATCGGAAGTAGAGTAGAGAAATTGAACCACTATACATGCTTATATTTGGGATTGATGTTTGCAATTCTATTCTTGCTTATGTATTGATTTGTTAAATCATTTGATTGCTTAAATCGAATTGTAATACACACACAAGGATACTATTATTTATAAACTAGTTACTCTAATTGGTAGATCATTTGTAGTCTCAGTGATTGAATCCACTTTGGCTTGGAAGCCTTAGTGTTACATTACCTTAGTTAGTTTAATTGGCATATTAGTTTAATTATGCAATTGAATTTAATTGACATATTTTTAAATGGTCTCATTAACCCCCCTTTAGGACATAACCATTCATTCTATAGCTCCACCAAGGTTCCCCATGCCGTGGTAGACTATCACATGTGCAATTTCAAAAAGAATGATGAAGGAGAAGACAGATGAGGGAGACATAATAGAGAAAAATGGTCAAATCAGCAAATCCGGAAACTTAGGAGCAGAGGGAATCAATAGGGAAGAATGTTTGGATTTTCTGAACCATGATGGGGCAAAGTAGCCCCCGTATAAAAGGAATGAGTGGCCCCCAAGGTGTCGCTCGTCCTTGGTTTCTACCCCCGCTCGCACAAGATAAGCTCATGGGACCCGTGATAGGTGAGATTAGGTCTAGTTAGCAAGCGGCCCACTAAGAGTCGTCAGT
This sequence comes from Magnolia kwangsiensis, assembly GCA_037074715.1. Lineage (NCBI taxonomy): Eukaryota > Viridiplantae > Streptophyta > Magnoliopsida > Magnoliales > Magnoliaceae > Magnolia > Magnolia kwangsiensis. The sequence continues at coordinate 47,704,576 of CM073589.1, read as the reverse complement.
AGCTCCAATGGCCATCAACTTAGGCCAAAATTCAATTTGGATCGTCCATAACCTTCTTAAGATATCATATGGTGAAAAATAGAGCCTAGAGTGGGGTTGTCAAGCACAAAAAAGGTCAATCATTGGTGGATGGTGCAATTTGTAATTCAATTCGTCAAAAGCATGATCCGAGCCATTTAAGACCTCTATAAGGCATCAAATCTCTAAAATAATAAGGCTCACAGCGGACACATCAAGCATTATAGTCCAATGGTTAATCAAAAGCACCTTAGAAGCCAAACACATCATGACAATCTACCTTTACAATAAAAACTAGCATCAATTATGATCGTCGATTCACAATTCGATGGACTGGATCATCTTTGAAAAATTACAAAAAAAAATTAAATAAAAATTGGCATTGATTGTGATCGTCGATTCTCAATCTGTTGGACTGGATCATCTTTCAAAAATTATTTTTTTCATTAAAACCGGCATCAATCGCAATCTGATGGACCAGATCATCTTTCTAAATTTTAAAATATATTTCAATAAAAAATCAGCATCGATTGCGATTGTTAATTCGTAATCTGATGGACCAGATCATCTTTCAAAAAAAAAATTTAATAAAAATCGGCATCGATCACAATTGTCGATTTGTAATCTGATGAACTAGATCATCTTTATATATATATATATATATATATATATATATATATATATATATATATATATATATATATATATATATATATATATATATATATTTCAATTAAAACCAACATAAATCGCAGTAATCAATCCACGCCCTGCTGGGCCAAAACAACCCTAAAATTTTTCGAAGAAATATCCTTGCCAAAGTCTTGACAATAATGGACCATTAAAAATGGTCTAGCCCCCTGCAAACATCCCCAATAAAAGGAGCCATGAGGCAATACCGAGACTATGGAACTATTCTAAATGCAAAATCAGAACCTTAATCAAGATTGCCAAAATGATCTCGATCATGGTTAGTGCTCAAGCGTTATCTCCAGCAGGCCTAAAACCATCAAAGGACGGGTCAATCCCCTACATTTTTCAATTAAAAACCAACTCGTGAAAACCCCACAAGAAATCCCTAGTGGAGACAGTTAAGCGATTTGGGGCCATTGACATTTTTTAAAAAAATGCAATAAAAACCCCACAGAGTATCACTCCCTAGAGTGGGATGACTTTTACCAAAATTTCCAAAAAAATAAAGCGCCATGTCTCTGAGGCACTAAGAGATCTTCCATATTTCTGGGTGGGGGCTAGCACAAGATCAAATAAGGTTTAATGATTCTTGGTTTCCTCGTAATTATCAAAGTTGCATGTACATGAAGTATGAACATTCTGAACTCATAGTGTCAGAATTGTTGTACCAAATGTTAATGAAAGAATAAGATGATAGACCAAACCTCAATCAGGAGAAACCACCTAATATGATGGAAAAGACAAATTGTAACCTAAGTATTAAAACCACCTAGTTGTACAAAAAAGGTCAATGCACATACCTAGTCCTGGGTATTTTCATACCTTGATCAAGTCCGTCGGTGTAGTGAGTTTCCCGTAAGGCCGCAGAAAACGTAGGACAACTAATCACTTTGACGATTATGAAAAACAAGCATTCATAGGGTGATTTAAGAAGCAACAAACATTCTATCGCTAGGCAATACCCTCGTAAGGCCGCTCAAGCACATGGGTTCTATTGTACTGAGTTCTTCCAGTGTTAGTACCAATTAGGAGCGAAAGGGTTACATTTGCCCATATTTCCATATCAAGTGTATGGACAATCACAATGCTTTTACCAAACCTCCGCGACATATACAAGTTATCTACTTTCGAACAATCAACTGATACATATACAAATGTATGCAATGAATTTAGACCACATTTTAATCTGACTAAGGAAGATAAAGTGTCCACTCGCTTTGGCATTCGATTGCACACAACCTCTGCCAAAGAAGGGCATCTGTAGACACCCTACCTTGGGCTGACAAGCTGATGAAGATGGATAAAAACCTTAAACCCTAATCCAAACCTTAAACCCCGATCCGACCCTAATCCAACCCGTAATCCAAACCTGGAACCTTGATCAACACCAAACCCTAGGAACCAACCCTAAAACTGTAACGCCCGTGAAAAATCCATACTTGGGCTCGAGTACCAACTCGACCCGAAATTGCGTAGGATTCATTCCTTTAAAAAATATGACTAGGTTAGCTAGTGCAACGTTAGAATAGCTGGGAAATGGTCCCTGATCACTTTAAATACGTTCTACAAGGCCCAAAGCGAGTGGAACCAATGGTGCTATAATGCTCTAAAACCTCGGACCAAACTCTAAGCAGGTTTGTTCTCTGGACCACTTTGAATCTTTGTATTGGATCTAGACCGCACGTCGAAAGTCCGATACCTCCTATCTTAGACCGTTAGAACCGTCTAGCTGGACTTGACACTCATTCCAAAAATCAAGTCAAACCGATAATCACAGGCTATTTCATTGAGCCCGGACCGAAGAGAGTGAGAATAGGGTTAGAATTGGAATTTGAAATTCAAATCTGGCACACAATTTGACGCATCAGTATTGAGCATTCTGACCGTCAGAATACAGCCAAATTACATCCTTGGATCAGGAAAAATATCTATTATATATCACGAGACTTATAGGCCTGATCTTGGTGCGATGACCGTTAAACTGAAACTGGACCGCCACGTGCGATCTGGGAACCCTACCGGTCTGAAAACTGGATGTGTGCTAGATCCAGTATGCATGAGCTTAAGTCCGACCGCATTTGGCCAGGGGACCTTCAGAAATGCCCTTTTGGACCGAAACGGCCCCGATTTGGTTAGGCACCAAGTAAACATTGTTCCCAAGCCTATTTTGGGCATGTTGTAGGCTATAAAAGGGGTTGAAACCCTCACTCCTCTCTTCCATCCGAATTTGAGAGAAACCCTAGCTTGGGAGAGAGAAAAAGGTGGGAGATTGTGAGAGTGTGGGAGAGTTCTTCCTGCCACTTGTACTACGCGTTGCACGTGCTTAAGCAACACACCTCTACCGCTTTCCCGGCGATTCCACCGCGATCCTAGGTAAGTAAAAATCCTAAATAGTTGTTGATTTGAGTTTCCCTTATTTCCATAGCGATGTAGCTTATGAATCTTGTGTATTAGGCTCCTTATTCACCGTAGACGAAGCGTATACGCTCCGTTTCAATTCCCGAGTCTACAAGATATAAGGTGAGGATTTTAGACGCTTTGATTGACGGTTTCCAATGCTTTCAATGTCGTTTAATAGTAGATTCTTGACGGCATCGCCGTTTGACATGTACAAAATGCTCTCCGTTTCCCGTTTCGTAAACTAACGAAGAATATGAGATTTAGGGCATTTTAGTCATTTGTAGGAAGTACTGTTTACATTCATATTTTGCTGATGTGGTTGACATGGTTTGTTGTCGCATTAGGAAGTTAGGAATGCGTGCATGATTAGTTTGGCGAAGAGATTCGCCTAGTTGCGCACTTTGGGTCGACATACTATATGTAGACTTAAGTGTGTAGTGTAGGTGTTTGTATAAATGCTTGTATTAGTATGTATTGAATTAAATGATGTTATGTGATAGTTTGTGAATGATTTATCAATTAATATGCTGACCTAAATGATTTTCTACATGTTGACTAAATGCATGATTTCATTACATGCATGGAATATATGTGCTTGAAGGTTTGCTTGAGTTGAATGTTATAACATGTGTTAACATGCTGACATGATTGTATTTCAATTCCAATACTTTTACATATATTGTTGATGTGATTCCATAAGTGCTTGGGACTAGACTTAGTTCAGGCAGTCGGTAACCGAGCGAATTCGTGGCTGACTGGTCATAGCCACGAACGACGCGTCGATGAACGTGATTCGTGTTTAGAGTTGGCGGCAGTGATTAGGCCACGCGAAGTGTTTTACGCACTTCATGTCGTTCGACTTGAGATGCGATCGCGCTAGTCGAGCCCGTCAAGCAACCCGACTGGCCGATGTATGTTCACCTTGTATGAGTCTTAACTGCTTGAACCTAGGGTACTGAACTTACCATTGTAAACCCTGTTAACCATGGTACCTTGATCCACGAAGACTCATGAGCCGGGCATGGTGGTATAGGACACCGTGGTCGAGCTGTCGGCCTACGCTGGGGCCACAAACCTCCCCGTAGTGACCAGTGAGCACCTAGACTCGTGAGCAGACTATGGTGGTATAAGACACTATATTCTAGCTGTCGGCCTACACTGATCAGGCGACGAGCCCTTTGTAGTGACCGCGAGCGTATTCTGAGTCCACGGGAGGCGACGACCCTTCCGTGCAGTAGAGTACAGTAGGCCTGTATTGATAAGGTGATGGGGGAGCGGTGCAACGAGTACGAGCAACAGCCCTGGCAGCCCTTGCAGTGACCTACGAAATATACATCGTATGAGATTACTAGGAGTGACGACCCTAGACAGGATCTGTGTTGGGATTAATACAAGTGAAGTACCTTAGTTTCCCAATCCTGCTGTTTGAATGGACTAATAACAACTTGGAAATCATATCACCATAGCATTGCATGTGCCTGGAAGATGTGGAGCACTCTAGGGAGTGTGGCATGCCGCGGTCGTAAGATGTTGTCGCATGAGGGTGATCGTCGGTGAGGGCATACATCACGTCATGTCATAATTGCATTAACAACAGTATTAGGAATGTCTGATTTACTGCTTTACTATTATCGCGTGATTGAATTGTGAACATGCTAATCTTTGCTCTATGATTCCACTGAGTTGATCACTCATTCCCACGTTACGGGATGGTGTTTGCAACACCCACCAGACCCTGTTGTAGCTGCAGGTGAGGACGAGATCCAGGAGGTGGAGCCAGAGATTGACGAGGACCAGGATGAGTTCTCGTATATGCAGTATCATGACGGCTTCCCGTAGGCGACCTGGATCGAGGGGACATCAGTGGGACTTTTCTTTTTGAACATTATTCTTTTGTTTATTTACATGTATATGAGACTCAGAGATGTAGTCATACTTTGGAGACAGATGAGATTACTTTGTTTTTCCATACAGTGATATATATATATTGTTTAGTCTTCCGCTTGCTTTTATCACAGGATCTGAAGTATGAATTGCAGTTTTAGTATACTTTTACTCATGTGAATGCTTTAAATCAGACATCATTGAATTATAACCATTTTTGTTGCATAAGTGACGGTCTGAAACTCGGGAGTTGAGTGTATACACGACCCCCGATTTTCAGGGTGTTACAAGTTGGTATCAGAGCATGAATGAGAGTATACTGAGCCTGGGTTATGGTCTTGCGACGTACGCTGTCGCTTCCTTTGACTTAGGTGAGTGCGAGAAGGGTCTAGAAACACTTCTAGGATCGCCGATTCGCCGATAGACGAAGTCTATTAGGATCGATCGCAAGATCGAGTCTGTAACGCATCTCGGGTCGCGTAAAGCAACCCGAATCACTTCTAAGCTGTAGGGAGTCAGGTTGAGACGTCCTATGAGCGGTTTTAAACCGCAAAAGTGAATCCTTGGGCCATGGGATGACCACGACTCCAGTAATCAATCGCCAGGGCTTAAAAACCCCGTTTCACCAAAAATCTTCAAAATTCCTCCTCTAAACACTCCAATCTTTATTTATTTCTTATCCAATTCATATTAGACATCAAACCTAATGTGAAAATAACACAAATTAGTACTTTCACAAAATTTTACAGTGAATAGTAAAATTTCATGAAAAATGGCCATAATGCCATTCTAACTCCACTTTCTTTAGCAACTAAGGAGCTAGATAGGTGTACTGGCTCCTTCTACCCCAAATTCATATGCTGCATCAAATGGTTTGGTATTCAGGATTGTGATGTGGATCCGGAAAGCTCCGAACACATGTTTGGGCTCATACAGACCAAATTATTGTGAACCAAGGGGTGGGACCTAACTTTTTGGGACCCTGGGACCATGAGGGACCAGACCCATAGGGTCCCACCGGCCAACTTTCAAGTTGGCCGGCGATGCCATCGCCGGTCGGGCGATGCATCGCCGGCCGGCGGTGTCCGATGGGGCCGTCCTTCTGGCGCACCCCCTTAAATAGGGTCCACATCATCCCTATACACCTCCCACCTCACGTAAACCCCCAAATCCCACCTCTCCTTCACAAACAGCCCCTACATAGCCCTAGATTTGATTTTCAGCAACCCATTCCAAACCCCGGCGTCCCAAACCACTCCTAAAACCTTCCTTGGCCAAAACCGACCACCACCCATCACTTATTGGGTGTTGGCAGCCTCTTTCCTTGAAAATCTCACCATTTGGAGCTCCAAAATCTCCCAAATATAGCTGAAATCGTGAGGTGCTCCATTCTATCTTTTTGTTTGTATTTTTCCCTGAAACTACAGCCTTGGAAAGCTTGAAGCACCCCTCTACGACGCCTAGATTTCCTTTTTTCAGATTGAGCAGCCATTTCTCCACATTTTCAGCATTTTCCATGGCCTTCGTGGAAGCCATTTTGGGCCTTTTGTCACTCTCATCCATCATATCTTTGATGGGTAAGAGGAAAACTGCAACAGACGAGGCTGGGCCGAGCCGCCCTGCTCGATCGAGAAGACCGCGGGGTGGTGCCGCAAGTTCAAGCACCGCCGCAGGTCCAGCTGCAGTCCTGGAGTGCCGTACAAAGCGGGATTTGGATCCCCATGCACACCTTGGACGAACCATTTTATCAGAGATGTCTCATGGCAAATACACTGATCGTAGAGTGTTATTTGAGGTGGACGTAGATGGACGATTGTTCGGTGAATATCTGTTGTTCGAACGCATTGAAGCTGCGCACTGGGGACCGATCTTTGAAGCTCGCGCTCGTGCTAATGTGAGCACTGTTCGTGCCTTCTATGCTAACATCCAGAGTCCTACCTTGGAGCCTTTGTAGTTCAAAATCCCTTTCGGTAGAGATCGGATGGCTACGATCGACGTCCGGTTGATTGCGCGACTTCTCAACGTGCCTTTAGGTGATGTGCATCCAAGTGAGAAGAATTTGAGGACTAGACGTGAACGAGATCGCCGCACCAGGTTTCTGTGCAGTAAGTTGGTTCCATGGCAGCCTAATAATAGCCTCAAGGCAACGTACATGTCTGAGGATTTGCGCCTGCTGCATCATATCTGCACGTTCAATGTTTATCCTAGGTCGACGAACCGCATTGAATGCACACGTCTTATGGTCGATTTCTTATTTCTGGTGGCCCAGGGAGAGAACGTATGTATGGCCACTTTCATCTTACGGCAGATAGTTCTCATAGCCAGGTCGAGAAGAACATCCGAGTCCCTTCCCTTTGGCCGACTCATTTGTAAGATTGCGCTTGAGTTTGCCTATAGACTTGGACCCGAATTACCGGTATCGATTCACACCATCGATGAGTCGACAATGGTCAAGATGAAGATTGGGTCGCAATACCGTGAAAATCAACTTGAAAGGGATAGTGGGGATGACTTTGATGAAGAGGAAGATCAAAGCGAAGAAGAACCTAGAGCAGAGGTTCAGGAAGAAGCTCAGGAAGAAGCAGAAGAGGAGGCTCAGGATACTGATGAGAGCCCTCCTCCTTCTGCGCAGGCTACTGTCGACGTCCGCATTGCTCGGATGGAGGAGAGTCAGACCGCTTTGCGAAGGGAAGTCCAAGAACTTCGAGCAGAGGTCGCTGATGCCAAGGCCGTTACAAAGAAGAAATTTGGCAAGGTGACTCGCACCTTGAAGGCAATCATGTGTTGCTTACAGGATAAGGGTGCTCCTCCTCCGTCACCAGACTCCGACTAGCGATGCGATCTTTGATGTTATTCTTAGTAGTTAGCCATTTCCTGTTTTATGTGTGTAAAGCCTATTAGGTCTAGTGATTTGCTTATGTTGCTGTTGCTTAGCTGTCTTAATTTCCATATAATTCTAGTCATGATGCTTGTAAGGATATATCCCTTGTATTGTGACAATTTTGATTAATTGAAATGCATGGAATGCCTTTGACTCTTTAAGTGAATGATTATGGTGTATTTGTGCAATTGAGACTGACAAGGTTGCGCCCTATTTTGAATATAGGGAATGCCACCTAAGACTACGAGGAGCGCGGTTCGGCTTTCATTGTCAGAGCAGATGGATCAGACTCCCTCTCAGTCTGGTACTCGTCCGGACCCTGCTGTGGGCCCGATTCCTGAGGCGGTTCGATCGTCTCAGCCTGCTGTTGGTCCTACAGATGGACCACCGCCATTTACACCATCAGTTAGAGAGCCACAGCGCGCATCTACTTCCGTACCTCATCCGCCACAGCCTGCTCCACCCCCTGACAGATTTGAGCAGATGATGGCGATGATGCTACAGCAGCAGCAGCTTCTGACCACCATAGTTGGGACTTTAGCCCAGGGTGGGGGTGCGACTACACCTACTCCACCTGCACCACCTGCGCATCCAGCTGAGGATGCCTATGCTTACGCCCAGGATGAGGGCATAGCACATCCTGCGCCACCTGCTTTCCCTGCGGGGAATCCTGCCGACACACGGGGCCTTCTGGAGCGATTTCAGCGCTTGCGGCCTCCTACTTTCACGGGTTCTCACAGACCCGAGGAGGCTGAGTTCTGGCTCGACCGAGTGTCGAAGATTCTACGGATGTTGCACTGTACCGAGGCTGAGCAGGTAGAGCTGGCTACCTTCCAGTTTGAGAGAGAGGCCAGTATGTGGTGGGATAGCATATTGCGGACTGTTGCCGCAGATTTCGTATGGACGTGGGCAGCATTCGAGTTCCGCTTCCATGAGAAGTATTATCCTCAGACCTACAGGCACGAGAGGGAGAATGAGTTTCTCTGTCTCAGGCAGGCAGCGATGACAGTTACCGAGTATGAGCATCGGTTCACAGAGTTGGGCAGGTACGTCCCGACGATTCTAGCTGATGAGCAGATGCGCATACGGCGCTTTTTGGAGGGCTTGCGACCGGATATTCGGTCGAAGATGTGCTGTGTCAGTTTCCCTTCCTATGCGGAGTTGGTTCACATGTCCATGCGGGCAGAGCAGGACGTGGATCGACTTGCGCGATCTCGAGGCCCGACTACTTCTAGGCCGCGACCGGATTTGCCAGACAGGCCCTTCGCGGGCAAGAGGCCTCGCATTGATCCTCCTACCAGGACCACGGCGCCTGTACCACCGTTTCGGCACCCTGATTTGTCATGCACATACTGTGGGAGGACGGGCCACTTAGCGCAGAGTTGCTTTTCGAGGATGCAGGACAGTGGGTTCTCGCCGCCGTAGAAGATTGATCATGTACGTCCACAGGCGATATCAGCACCGCCTATACGATCAGCTCCTGCACATCCCTCTTTCAGACCCACAGTATCGCAGATTCGACAGCCTCCACGGCCCTTGACACAGCGGCCGAACCGGCCACAGCAGGCTCGAGTTCATGCACTGACCGCTGAGGCAGCAACGACGCCGACGTTCCAGCATTCAGCCTTCGAGGTCACGGGCTATATCGGAGGTACTCCCGTTCTTGTCATGGTGGACACTGGTTCCACGATTTCTTTGATATCGCGTGCCGTAGTCAGACGTCTTGGGTTACAAACTATCACTATGGATTCCTTGCAGCTCATGGAGATTATTCGGATGTCACCCAGATGTGTGAGGGTTGTTTAGTTGATCTGGGAGGCAGGACGATGACTCTTGATCTGGTCGTCGATCCCTCGCTCGTTTATCTCGACGTCATTCTTGGCATGGACTGGTTGACTGCAGCGAGAGCCGAGATTGACTGCGAGGCTCGTGTGGTGACGGTGTACGAGCCTGAGGGCACGCCTTTTACGTTTTCAGTGCGGGTAAATCTTCCTTTCTACATACTTAGCTACGCCACTCTATTGCGCGACGCTGGTGCCCAGGTACTTGAGCAGACGCCAGTTGTTTCTGAGTTCGGGGATCTATTCAGGAAGATCCCTGGTTTGCCGCCCCGACGTGAGATCGATTTCACTATCGATCTGGTTCCTGGTTCTACACCCGTCTCACTGCCGACGTATTGCATGGCACCATGTGAGATGGAGGAGTTGAGGACGCAGATTGATAGCCTGCTAGAGCTTGGCTTTATACGGCCTAGCGTGTCTCCTTGGGGAGCACCGGTCTTGTTCGTGAAGAAGAAGGATGGTTCGCTACGATTGTGTATTGATTATCGCAGGCTGAACCAGCTCACGGTGAAGAACAAGTACCCTTTGCCCAGGATCGATGACTTGTTTGATCAGTTGAGAGGAGCGCAGTACTTCTCGAAGATTGATCTTCAGTCAGGATATCATCAGCTGCGCGTCAGGGATGAGGACGTGCAGAAGACAGCATTCAGGACCAGTTTTGGCCACTATGAGTTCCTCGTGATGTCGTTCGGTCTCACGAACGCACCGGCCGTGTTCATGGATCTGATGAACCGGGTATTTCTGCCTTTCCTCTATCGATTCATCGTTGTCTTCATCGACGACATTTTGGTGTACTCTAGGAGTCGAGAGGAGCATGAGGAGCATTTGCGTTTGGTCCTTGATACGCTTAGACGACATCAGTTGTTCGCACAGTATAAGAAGTGCGATTTCTGGAAGCAGGAGGTGAAGTTTCTGGGACACGTGGTGTCCAAGGATGGTATGGCAGTTGACCTGTCTAAGGTAGCTGCGGTGCAGGACTGGGAGCAGCCTGGTTCTGTCACTGAGGTGAGGAGTTTCTTGGGTCTCGCTGGCTATTATCGGCGCTTCATTCAGGATTTCTCAAAGATCGCGAGACCCTTATCTCAGTTGACACGGAAGGACGTGAAGTTTGTCTGGAATGATAAGGCGGAGTCAGCTTTTCAGGAGCTGAAGGACAGACTTACGTCCGCCCCTGTGCTAGTATTGCCAGAGCAAGGGGTTAAATACACTATATACACTGACGCGTCTAGCGTTGGTTTGGGTTGTGTCCTTATGCAGAGGGACAGGGTAATTTCGTATGCCTCGAGACAATTAAGGAAGCACGAGGAGAATTACCCTACACACGACCTGGAGTTGGCAGCCGTGATATTCGCACTGAGACTCTAGAGACATTACCTCTAAGGAGAGGAGTTCGAGCTCTTTTGCGACCACAAGAGCCTCAAGTACATATTCACGCAGCGAGACTTGAATATGAGGCAGCGGCGATGGATGGAGACGTTGAAGGACTTCAAGTTTGAAGTCTCTTACCATCCTGGGAAGGCGAACCTTGTGGCTGATGCGTTGAGCCGCAAGAAGGCGATAGAGTTTGCGGCTCCGCTGATGGTTGCCGAGTGGGATATGGTTGAGTTTTTGCGAGACTTTGAGCAGAAACTCACCGTAGAGGGCCATTTGAGTTCATCGCACACGTACAGGTGCGATCCCAGATCGATGACCGAGTCATCGAGGCGCAGAGGGACGACGCGCATCTTACTGAGCTTCAAGAGCAGGCCAGTGATGATGCTGACGCCGACTGGCGAGTTGGTATGGATGGGGGCTTACGTTACCGTGGCCGCCTATGCGTCCCAGATGTCCCTGACTTGAGACGAGAGATTCTCGAGGCTGCGCATTCTACTAGACTCGCGATGCATCCAGGCAGCACGAAGATGTATCGTGACGTGAAGAGGACGTATTGGTGGGAAGGTATGAAGACCCACATAGCTGAGTTCGTGTCCCGTTGTCTCACTTGTCAGCAGGTGAAGGCAGAGCATCGCCGACCACCTGGACTTTTGCAGCCTATGCCGATTGCAGAGTGGAAGTGGGATTTCATTTCCATGGACTTCATTTCTAGGTTGCCGAAGACGAGGAAGGGGCATGATTCCATTTGGGTGATCGTCGACCGATTGACGAAGTCGGCGCACTTCCTACCGATCAGAGTTACGAACTCTGCAGACGAGCTGGCTAGATTGTATATTAGAGAGATCGTGCGTATGCATGGAGTTCCGTTGGAGATCGTGTCGGACAGAGACACGCGGTTCACTTCTATTTTCTGGACTCGCATTCAGGAGGCTATGGGTGTGAAGTTGAAGTTCAGTACTGCCTTCCACCCACAGACGGACGGACAGACGGAGCGAGTGAACCAGATCCTGGAGGACATGTTGCGGGCTTGCGCATTGGACTTCAAGGACAGTTGGGATGACTGTCTTGCATATGCGGAGTTTGCGTACAACAATAACTTCCAGGCGAGTATCGGCATGGCACCTTATGAGGCGCTGTATGGGCGACCTTGTCGCTCACCGCATTGCTGGTTAGAGGTCGGTGAGCGTAGCTTGATCGGCCCAGAGTTGGTGCAGGCGACGTCAGAGAAGATCGATATTATTCGACGTCGGCTTCTTACAGCGCAGAGCAGACAGAAGAGCTACGCCGATACGAGACGACGGCCATTAGAGTTCACAGTCGGGGATCACGTGTTTTTACGAGTTTCCCCTATGAAGGGAGTCCTTCGGTTCGGGAAGAAGGGGAAGATGGCACCGCGATTCATTGGTCCATTCCAGATCCTCGATCGTGTGGGAGCGGTGGCTTACCGATTGGCTTTACCCACTCCCCTAGCGAGCGTCCACAACGTATTTCATGTTTCTATGCTGAAGAAGTACGTTGCTGATCCTTCCCATATTATCAGATGGGAGCAGGTGCAGTTAGGAGAGGATGTTACTTATATCCTGCGACCGACACGCATCTTAGACAGGAAGGAGCAGGTACTGCGTAGCAAGGTGATTCCCCTTGTGAAGGTACTATGGACGCATCACTCTGAGGAGGAGGCTACTTGGGAGACAGAAGCCGAGATCAGAAAGAACTACCCACAGCTTCTCGAGGAGTACGAAAAGGTACAAAATTTCGAGGATGAAATTATTTGTTAAGGGGGGTAGATTGTAACGCCCGTGAAAAATTCATACTTGGGCTCGAGTACCAACTCGACCCGAAATTGCGTAGGATTCATTCCTTTAAAAAATATGACTAGGTTAGCTAGTGCAACGTTAGAATAGCTGGGAAATGGTCCCTGATCACTTTAAATACGTTCTACAAGGCCCAAAGCGAGTGGAACCAATGGTGCTATAATGCTCTAAAACCTCGGACCAAACTCTAAGCAGGTTTGTTCTCTGGACCACTTTGAATCTTTGTATTGGATCTAGACCGCACGTCGAAAGTCCGATACCTCCTATCTTAGACCGTTAGAACCGTCTAGCTGGACTTGACACTCATTCCAAAAATCAAGTCAAACCGACAATCACAGGCTATTTCATTGAGCCCGGACCGAAGAGAGTGAGAATAGGGTTAGAATTGGAATTTGAAATTCAAATCTGGCACACAATTTGACGCATCAGTATTGAGCGTTCTGACCGTCAGAATACAGCCAAATTACACCCTTGGATCAGGAAAAATATCTATTATATATCACGAGACTTATAGGCCTGATCTTGGTGCGATGACCGTTAAACTGAAACTGGACCGCCACGTGCGATCTGGGAACCCTACCGGTCTGAAAACTGGATGTGTGCTAGATCCAGTATGCATGAGCTTAAGTCCGACCGCATTTGGCCAGGGGACCTTCAGAAATGCCCTTTTGGACCGAAACGGCCCCGATTTGGTTAGGCACCAAGTAAACATTGTTCCCAAGCCTATTTTGGGCATGTTGTAGGCTATAAAAGGGGTTGAAACCCTCACTCCTCTCTTCCATCCGAATTTGAGAGAAACCCTAGCTTGGGAGAGAGAAAAAGGTGGAAGATTGTGAGAGTGTGGGAGAGTTCTTCCTGCCACTTGTACTACGCGTTGCACGTGCTTAAGCAATACACCTCTACCGCTTTCCCGGCGATTCCACCGCGATCCTAGGTAAGTAAAAACCCTAAATAGTTGTTGATTTGAGTTTCCCTTGTTTCCATAGCGATGTAGCTTATGGATCTTGTGTATTAGGCTCCTTATTCGCCGTAGACGAATCGTATACGCTCCGTTTCAATTCCCGAGTCTACAAGATATAAGGTGAGGATTTTAGACGCTTTGATTGACGGTTCCCAACGCTTTCAATGTCGTTTAATAGTAGATTCTTGAAGGCATCGCCGTTTGACATGTACAAAATGCTCTCCGTTTCCCGTTTCGTAAACTAACGAAGAATATGAGATTTAGGGCATTTTAGTCATTTGTAGGAAGTACTGTTTACATTCATATTTTGCTGATGTGGTTGACATGGTTTGTTGTCGCATTAGGAAGTTAGGAATGCGTGCATGATTAGTTTGGCGAAGAGATTCGCCTAGTTGCGCACTTTGGGTCGACATACTATATGTAGACTTAAGTGTGTAGTGTAGGTGTTTGTATAAATGCTTGTATTAGTATGTATTGAATTAAATGATGTTATGTGATAGTTTGTGAATGATTTATCAATTAATATGCTGACCTAAATGATTTTCTACATGTTGACTAAATGCATGATTTCATTACATGCATGGAATATATGTGCTTGAAGGTTTGCTTGAGTTGAATGTTATAACATGTGTTAACATGCTGACATGATTGTATTTCAATTCCAATACTTTTACATATATTGTTGATGTGATTCCATAAGTGCTTGGGACTAGACTTAGTCCAGGCAGTCGGTAACCGAGCGAATTCGTGGCTGACTGGTCATAGCCACGAACGACGCGTCGATGAACGCGATTCGTGTTTAGAGTTGGCGGCAGTGGTTAGGCCACGCGAAGTGTTTTACGCACTTCATGTCGTTCGACTTGAGATGCGATCGCGCTAGTCGAGCCCGTCAAGCAACCCGACTGGCCGATGTATGTTCACCTTGTATGAGTCATAACTGCTTGAACCTAGGGTACTGAACTTACCATTGTAAACCCTGTTAACCATGGTACCTTGATCCACGAAGACTCATGAGCCGGGCATGGTGGTATGGGACACTGTGGTCGAGCTGTCGGCCTACGCTGGGGCCACAAACTTCCCCGTAGTGACCAGTGAGCACCTAGACTCGTGAGCAGACTATGGTGGTATGGGACACTATATTCTAGCTGTCGGCCTACACTGATCAGGCGACGAGCCCTTTGTAGTGACCGCGAGCGTATTCTAAGTCCACGGGAGGCGACGACCCTTCCGTGCAGTAGAGTACAGTAGGCCTGTATTGATAAGGTGATGGGGGAGCGGTGCAACGAGTGCGAGCAACAGCCCTGGCAGCCCTTGCAGTGACCTACGAAATATACATCGTATGAGATTACTAGGAGTGACGACCCTAGACAGGATCTGTGTTGGGATTGATACAAGGGAAGTACCTTAGTTTCCCAATCCTGCTGTTTGAATGGACTAATAACAACTTGGAAATCATATCACCATAGCATTGCATGTGCCTGGAAGATGTGGAGCACTCTAGGGAGTGTGGCATGCCGCGGTCGTAAGATGTTGCAGCATGAGGGTGATCGTCGGTGAGGGCATACATCACGTCATGTCATAATTGCATTAACAACAGTATTAGGAATGTCTGATTTACTGCTTTACTATTATCGCGTGATTGAATTGTGAACATGCTAATCTTTGCTCTATGATTCCACTAAGTTGATCACTCATTCCCACGTTACGGGATGGTGTTTGCAACACCCACCAGACCCTGTTGTAGCTGCAGGTGAGGACGAGATCCAGGAGGTGGAGCCAGAGATTGACGAGGACCAGGATGAGTTCTCGTATATGCAGTATCATGACGGCTTCCCGTAGGCGACCTGGATCGAGGGGACATCGGTGGGACTTTTCTTTTTGAACATTATTCTTTTGTTTATTTACATGTATATGAGACTCAGAGATGTAGTCATACTTTGGAGACAGATGAGATTACTTTGTTTTTCCATACAGTGATATATATATTGTTTAGTCTTCCGCTTGCTTTTATCACTGGATCTGAAGTATGAATTGCAGTTTTAGTATACTTTTACTCATGTGAATGCTTTAAATCAGACATCATTGAATCATAACCATTTTTGTTGCATAAGTGACGGTCTGAAACTCGGGAGTTGAGTGTATACACGACCCCCGATTTTCAGGGTGTTACAAAAACACAGTCAACCCAGTCACATAAACCCGATAGAAACCGAACCCTATAAATCAGGCCTTATGAAAAACAACCCGATGAGTCAACTCGCTAAGTCAACCAACTGAGTCAACTCATCCAGTCAGCCCACATAACCTACCAAGTTAATTCAACCCATGAGTCAACCCGCTAAGTCAACCAATTAAGTCAACTCATCCAGTCAACCCACATAACCTACCCAGTTAACTCACCTTGTCAAACTAGGTTTAAAAGCCCATTTGGTTCAAGCCACTTTCAAAGCTCAATCGGAGTACCAAGGTGGACAACAAAGCGGCCTCGGATGACCAAGCCTCCCTATATGTGTGGGAGAACCCTCCCTCCGAAGCTGAACCTCTGCCAAGTGACAAGCGGCCCCTAGGGTGCCACTCACCATGTGGTTCAGGTCATACTTTGGCCAGCTGCTCACCCGTATGTAGTTAGTCTCTTTTCTCATGTCATGCATGTGCAAAGGCTTGAAATTACTCTGATGCCCCTCTCTTGTGTAAAAATTACACCTTATCCCATCGAATCCAAGTTGTGAGATTTTGCCACATGGCAAGCTCGAATCTCATCCATCCAAACCCTTTCTAACGTCAAGCTTTGCAAGAATTACTAGAAAACTAGGTTGAGGGCTATAAATACCTGAATCCCTTCACATTTCAAACAATCCCAGAAAATCCCCTCTCATTTCAATCATCACTCTCACTAATCCACCCCCCCTTAAGCCTTAGCCTAGCCACTCCATCCCTCCATAAAGGAGAGGAAAGAATTATAAGAAAAAGTTCAGCCAAGGTCAAGCTTAGTCTAGCCCAATTGCAACCACATGTGCCATACAGATCTCAATCCAAGTCTCTCAATACAACCCTTACATCATCACCGTCCATCTAGCCTTTCAATCTTTAATCCAGCTTCATCTAGTCCATTCATTTCTACTGTGAAACACTCATCTCATTCATTCAACACACATTTGCACCGAATCGACTTGGGAGTATGCTCTGCAACTTGTCAATATAATCCGATCATGCCCATCAGAAACTGTACCGATCAAGTCACATTTTATCACAAGCATTGCATTTCAAATACATCATATACCCTTTGCGTATGAGAACTCATCATAAACCCTTAAGAATAGTAAAATCCTGTGAAATAGAGACTGTACGAATGTACAGGCAGAGTAAGTGCTTAACACTTTTTCATTCTATAACCACGGTCCCTTATTCAAAATCTTTAGTAATATACTAACAAAATCATATTAGACTTAAAAATATCTAGATCCTCTATTCTAATGTTTTTATAGAATCTAGCCAATTACAAAAGCAAATAATTGATTAGTGGCTCTCGTTAAATATAATACTCTCTTAATCACAGCTCACCCATCTAAAAGCTATCGAGAATGCACTGATTTAGTCCAAATCCAACATCCACATGGATCAAAAGATACGGATCAAAAACTCAAAAGATTACTGGAGAGAAAATAGTGGCCTACTGTTGAAACATTCATGAGTTCTACATTGACCTTTATATGTCATCCAAACTTCTCATAAAGTCATCCCCACTGGGATAAACTGAACACAGGGGAACCTATTCTAAAACAAAACTTATGTGCCTTAAATTCCACTGTTTCCTTTTGAGCGGCCTCCTTGAGTTTTTGATCTGTCTCATTTTTTGTCTCATGTTTTAAAATGAGCTGGCAAAATAGACGAACGGGATGAATTTATTATAAAAATCATAGTGGCCACACCTAATTTCTCATGAACTTCTTGCAAGAGCCTTCCGCACGAAATGCGTCTGATAAGTTTTAGATATGGAGTGCGGATCCTCTGCCTCCCGGAGGCAGGAACTCCCTGCCTCCAGCGTTTTCATTGGTCAACATCACTATAAGTGCCACGTAATCAGATTTTTTTAATATATTAAAAAATACATTTAATAAGAAGTATAACGGAGACATTAAACGAAAGCGGTTTGCGTGCTGAGTAAATCATTATGCGTGCTGAGTAAATCATTATGGTAAGCGTATTGGTAAAGTCTGTGGAGCCCACTGTGTCATTCGTGCATTGTATCAACTCCATCCATCTCTTTCATCATCTAATTTTAGTGCTTTACAACAAAAATTAATCATATCCAAAGATCAAGTGGACCACACTGCTTGAAACAGTGTGATATTTGTTTTTTCCATTCATCCATGTCTTTATGATCTTATGAACAGTTTGGATGAAAAATAAACATAATTGGGGGCTTAGAAACATTTCAATGGTGAAAATCAATACTTCCACTGTTTCCTTTGGTATGGTCTACTTGAACTTTTGATACACTTCAGCTTTGGGCTCAACCCCAAAAATGATTTGAAAAAATGGATGGACGGCATGGATAAACCACATGAATTCACAGTGAGGCCAACAGAGTTTACTTAGTACGATAAGACTCTGTATGCAATCCAATTTCACGTGTCTAACGGGGGCGCGGATTTCCTGTTAAAGCCTTTTGCAGTAAGATCCTGCGCAAGGATTCCAGATGGGCCCACTGCGACATTTGTGATAAATTCAACCCATTCATCCATTTTTAAATATAATTTTAGGACGTAATACCAAAACTAAGGTGTATATAAAACTCAAATGGGCCACACGAGAGGAAATAGTGGTGTCCACCATTGAAATATTTATATGGGTACAAAAGTTTTGCATCAGTCTAATATTTTGGTGTTTTCACTTCATCCTAGTAAAAATGACCTTATAAATAGTTTGGATGGCATATAAACATCAAGATGCCTAGGAAGGTTTCAACTGTAGGAATTTCTTTCTCCACTGTTTCATCTTGTATGACCCAGTTGAGTTTTTTATCATCCTAATTTTTGGTTGCATTTTTTAAAATGAGCTCTAAAAATGGATGAATGGATTGGAATTCTTATAAACATCATGGTGGACCCCATCATACATCCCAACACTGGAACTTCATGCAAAAGGCTTCCCTCGGTGAATCCGCGTCCACGGTTTCCATTGGAAACAGACTGGCTACTCTCTTACCACTCGGTGCTATGTGGGCCCACCATGATGTATGTGTTTTATCCATGCCGTCCATTTATTTTTCTAGATCATTTTATGATCTGAGACCAAAAATGAGGTATAACCCAATCTCAAGTGGACCACATTACATGAAACAACGTTGAATGAATGTTGACCATTAAAAACTTTTTGGGGGCCATAAAAGTTTTGGATCAAGTTGATCTTGTTTTTTCCCTTCATCTGGGTCTTTATGACCAAACCAACATATTGGATGTCAAATAAACAGTACAGTGTGCCTTAGGAGGACTTTAATGATGGATATCCAATCACCATTGTTTTCCTGTGGTGTGGTCCATATGAGATTTATATCCCTCTCATTTTTGGGATCAACCCTTAAAATTATATGTAAAAATAGATTAATGGAATGGATGAAACACATACATCATGGAGAGGCCCACAGAGTACCGACCATCACCACCACCGGGCTGGTGGTGAGGGGAGTAGCCAATCTACTTTCATTTCCATTTGAGATTCAGTACCACATTGAGTAGTGTGTCTCGCTACTGAAGTGATGTCACCTATTTATAGGGGTCCCACTATGATGTACATTTTGTATCCACATCGTCCACCCATTTGGAGAGATCATTTTGGGGCATAAGCCAAAGAATGAATCAGATCCAAAACTCGAGTGGACCCCACCACAGAAAATAGTGGAGAGAGTCACGCCCACCATTTATTATGACTGAATCCAATTCAAACCTCGTCACTTTGTCTATTGAACCCTCTCACTTTGTACTACAACCCCGTCACTTTATCTACCAAACCCTGTCACTTTATGTTGCAACCTCGTCACTTTATCTAGTGAACCTCGTCACTTTGTACTGCAACCCCGTCACTTTGTCTACTGAACCCCACCACTTTGTACTGCAACCCTGTTACTTTGTCTACTGAACTCTGTCACTTTGTACCGCAACGTCATCACTTTGTCTACTATACCCCGTCACTTTATGCTACAACCTTATCACTTTGTCTACTGTACCCCGTCACTTTGTACTCCAACTTCGTTACTTTGTCTAGTGAACCCCGTCACTTTATACTACAACCCTGTCACTTTGTCTACTGAACCTCATCACTTTGTACTGTAACCCCGTCACTTTGTCACTATGTACTGCAACATCATCACTTTGTTTACTAAAATTATATGTAAAAATATATTAACAGAATAGATGAACCATATACATCATGGTGGGGCCCACATAGTACCGACCACCACCACCACCGGGGCTTGTGGTAGGGGAGTAACCAATCCGTTTTCATTTCTATTTAGGATTCAGTGCCACATTGATCAGTGAGACTCACTACTAAACTGATGTCACCTATTTATATGGGTCTCACTATGATGTATATTTTGTATCCACACCGTCCATCCATTTGAAGAGATCATTTTAGGGCATGAGCCAAAGACTGAATCAGATCCAAAACTCGAGTGAAGCCCACCACAGAAAATAGTGGAGAGAGTCACACCTACCATTTATTACAACTGAATCCAATCCAAACTTCGTCACTTTGTCCATTGAACCCCGTCACTTTGTACTGCAACCTCATTACTTTATCTACTGAACCTTGTCACTTTGTACTGCAACCTCGTTACTTTGATGAAGTTGCAGTACAAAGTGACGATGTTGTAGTACAAAGTGACAGGGTTTAATAGACAAAGTGACGAAGTTGCAGTACAAAGTGACGAAGTACAGTAGACAAAGTGACAAAGTTACAACACAAAGTGACGGGATACAGTAAACAAAGTGATGGGGTTGCAGCACAAAGTGACGAGGTACAGTAGACAAAGTGATGATGTTACAGTACAAAGTGACGGGGTTCGGTAGATAAAGTGACGGGGTTGTAATACAAAGTAACGGGGTTGCAGTAATACAAAGTGACGGGGTTGCAGTACAAAGCGATGAGGTTGCAGTACAAAGCGATGGAGTTCACTAGACAAAGTGACGAGATTGCAGTACAAAGTGACAGGGTTCAGTAGATAAAGTGACGAGGTTACAATACAAAGTGGTGGGGTTCAGTAAACAAAGTGACGAGGTTTGGATTGGATTCAGTAGTAATAAATGGTGAGTGTGACTCTCTCCACTATTTTCTGTGGTGGGGTCCACTCGAGTTTTGGATCTGATTCATTCTTTGGCTCATGCCCTAAACTGATCTCTCCAAATGGATGGACGGTGTGGATACAAAACATATATCATAGTGGGACCTATGTAAATAGGTGACATCACTTTAGTAGTGAGTCTCACTGATCCATGTGGCATTGAATCCCAAATGGAAATGAAAACGGATTGGCTACTCCCCCTACCACCAGCCTGGTGGTGGTGGTGGTCGGTACTTTATGGGCCCCACCATGATGCATATGTTCATCCATTTCGTTAATTTATTTTTACATATAATTTTAGTAGATAAAGTGATAATGTTGCAGTACAAAGTGACGGGGTTCAATAGATAAAGTGACGGGGTTGCAGTACAAAGTGACGAGGTTTAATAGACAAAGTAACAAGGTTGCAGTACAAAGTGACGGGGTTCAGTAGACAAAGTGACGGGGTTCACTAGACAAAGTGACAGGGTTGCAGCACAAAGTGACGGGGTACAGTAGACAAAGTGACGAGGTTGTAGCATAAAGTGATTGTAAGACCCGTATCTTGGTCCGTACCTTTCCGTACACTTCCGCGGTCTTACCGGTCGAATTTCGGCAACTTTCGACCCTTAAACGATATCGACGCGCGACCCTGATTCATGTACCGACAACCCGAGTCGACTCAACCCGAGACCAATACCATAGCGACCGCACCGTCGCCGCGGTTCCGATACCGCGACTCGCGCGCCGAGGCGATACCCTGATCAAGAGATATGGGCCAACGTTCGGTGCGAGAAAACGCCGCGCGTTGCGAAAACCAAGGGAATCTCAACAATGTGTCACATCAATCACATCAATCCCATCAATCAATCACCCATCAAGCCATCACATGTCAAGTACACATCACTTCCATCCCTTTTCCCAAGCAACCACAAAAGTCTCCCAAACCCATACCTCTCTTACACAAAAAGCCAACAAAGTCTTCTCAACCCATACCTTTCTTACACAAAAGGCCAAAAAGTCAAGTTTTTCTTACACCACCATCACTCACCCATCCATCCATCACTCTCTCTCTCTCCCTTTACATCACTCTCTCTCTTTCTCTCTTTCTTATTCCAAAATTTTCAAGCAACAAAAATTGCAAGGGCTCCATACGTATGGCATTTCTCCAAAGACCTTAAGCTCCAAGTGGCCCACCTTCCTACCCCAAAATCTCCCATCTCAACCCTCCATTCTTCATCTTAGCCATTGAAGTTGAAGACAAGGTGCCAAGGAACCCCTAGGAGCGAGAAGATCGGACGGTGGGTGCTTATATAGGGTAGATTTATGTGTTTTTATGGTGGACCAAGTGAGGCCCACCAATCAATGGTGTGGATCTCACTTGGGACTCTTATTTGTGGCCGATGGACCACTTGGATCATCATGATCATCCCATGATGGGGCCATCCTCCATGGACCCCCATCATGATGTTTATTTTCATTTAGAAAGGTCATCTAGACCGTCCATATCGGTGGAGAATGGATCTCCACCGTTGATTTACATTTTTAACGGTCCCATGTGCAAGGGATCCATTTATTGTATGTTTCATTGCAAGGGAGGGCCCATAATGACGGGGTCCCTCCATCACAAGCCGTGTCCCACTCTCCATCTCTCTCTCTCTCTCTTTTATTTTATTTTATTTTATTTTATTTTATTGTATTTTATTGCAATAGGAGGGTGTGGCCCACTTGAATGGATCCCACTTGAGATATTTTATTTTATTCAAGTGGGGCCCACCTTGGCTGTTACTCCCATGCCACCCATCAGTGGGGCCCACTTCATCAGGGCCCTCCATCTTAAAAACAAAATTTTTTTTAAAACCGTCCAGACGCTGGACGTTTACAACAGAAAGAAGAAAAAGGGAAAGAAAAAGGAAAGTAGAGGCCTTTGGGTGGTCCCCTTGCATAGGCCCCAACCTGACGTTTATGTCCGATCCAAGTCGTCCATCCTCTTACCCACGGCATTTTAGCCGTTGGGTAGAAGTTTGGAGCTGATCCAATCACCTGGTGGGCCATAGCGTCAAAGATCGCACCCTCACCATTCAAACATCCTTTTCTTAATTTATTTCACTTCCAAGCATCAAAAAAATTCAAACTCTGGACTCATTTGGACGGCCTCGGGCCACTGATCGTAATGGCCGGGGCGGATTTCACTTTAGCGGGCCCCACGTGCGAAAAACTCCAGAAAATAAATTTCCCATTTTTTCTTAAAACCAAATGGCAGGGGCAAGCCTCTGCCTCTTGCTGCCAACAGCGCTGCACGCAACAGCGTGCAGCCGTGGGACGGCGGGGGACGGCGGACGACCGTTTGGGACCCACGGCTCCAGCCGTGGGCCCCACTGTAATGTTTATTTGCCATTCAATCCGTTCGTGAGGTGGGTCCCATCCTCAGGTGGGCCCCCTCCTAATTTTTTCCAGATCCAAAACTTAGGTGGCCCACACCACTTGAAACAGTGGGCTTAAATATCTACCATTGGAATCCTTTTAGGGGCCCACAGCAGTGTTGGATCAAGCTGAAATTTATGTTTCCCCTTCATCCAGGACCAAGGGACCTCGTGAACGGGTTAGATTCCAAATGAACATCACGGGATGGGCCCCACATGGGACCCACAATGATGTGTGCCTTAAAGACCGCCGTCCAGTGGACGGTGGCGCTCACCTTGCGGTTGCATTGATTCCACCGTCCGCTGGACGGTGGAGCCCTCTTGATGCATGTGTTTTATGCACGCCACAGCGGGCGTGCAGTGTGTGTGTGCGTGCTGTGTGGGTGCGTATGCGTGTGTGGGTGTGTGCATGTGTACATATACATACATACTTATATATACTATATGTAATACATGTACATATTATACTAGTTGTAATATATATGATGATGGGCCCTCATGTGGGCCCCACCTTTGACGCATGTGATGCATCCAGACCATCCATCCCATGTGAATTTCAAAAGGGCATGGGCTAGGTCCATTTGATTTATAAATGCCTATGGGCTAGGCCCATTGAATTCATTCTAGGCCTAAGGACTTAGGCCCATATGATGTGTTGCAAGTCCATGGGACTAGGCCCATTCGATGTACTTCAAGGCACAGGTAATTGGACCCTTTTTGTTGAAATTTAAAGCCCATGGAGGTAGGCCATTTGATACATGCAAGGCCTAGGGGTTTAGGCCCATTTGACTCATATTAGACCTATAAGTTGAGGCCCACTTGGTCCACATGTGGGACCCAATTAGTGTGGCCCATTGGTCATATATTAAACTCATGTGACTAGGTCTAATTGATGCAATCTAAGGCCCACGAGTTTTGACCCATTGCAATGCACATAAGACCCATTGGTGTGGCCCATTTATGTGGCCCATCTGATGAATAAAAGCCCATAGGATATGGCCCATTTGATATATATGTAAGATCCAATGGGGACAACCTACGGTCCATTGCAATGTGTAAATCCATTATAAACTAAGTACGATGCTCACAACGATCGTGCCTTGGGAGCAATGTTGGTTTGACGTCCACATTGCGAGCGTAATGCTGGTTGGATGTCCACATTACGACTCTCCTTAGGGCCCATCACCAGGCCGTACTTGCTGTGTATTGACCGTCCAGGTCCATCTGCATTGTTAAATAGTTCATTTCATTATAACATGTTTAGTATAGTTTCATGACCCATGATCATAGGCATCATATGTATGCTTGATATGAGGATTGACTGATCATAACATATGCCTTCGGGCAGGTTGTTTATGGGCTCCCGGTTAGGCGGTGTTGCCCTACATGAGCGCACGATATGCGCAGGATTGGTTGCATGACTGGATAGCGTGATTCATGCATTCCGCATCTGTGTGACATGGTTATTGAGCGCCCTAGCAACATCAGGGCCGTAGCCTCCACAGACACATCGTGGTTGGCAGGATTGGATACCGAAAATCTTGTTCTACATGGGGTACTATAGATATCCCTGGGTAAAAGTTCCTAAACCCTTATGGTACCAAGAGGTTGCTCTAACGTCTAGACCGAGTGGGTAGATGAGTACTGAGTGCCGAATACCAGTTGGTTGTGCTCTTCACTGTGTCGTGGTCGGTTGGAAGGGGGTACGGCCTTACCCGCCCGAGTGTAGGGGGCAATGCTAGGCTGAGTCTGACCAGCTCGAGGAATGGGTCCGCTATCGACGAGTCACGCCCGATATTGGCAGACGGATAGTGAGGTCTCTTCCACTTACCTTATTGTGCGCGATGTGGCGGCAATCTGGTTTAGAGTGTACTAGACCCCGGTGATATTCCATACTTTGAGCTGTACTGATATGTGGACATTGATGAGGATCTGTATGCTTGAGTTGCATTGCACATTGCATGGCCTTGGGGTGACCAATACCATTCATGTCTTGCATCGCATAAGCCTTGGTACGGCTCATGATATTATAGTTCCATCTGCATATTCCGCATTACTCTGATATTGCATGATCATATTCTACCTTGTGCACACACTTTCACCACCCTCTAAGCTTTCTGTAAGCTTATGCACGACCATTGCGTGCAGGTGACGTTGGATCGCAGCAGCGTTGAGGCAGGAGCACGTTGCTGAGCATTTTGGAGTTTTTATACTTTACCTTTGTATTTCCCTTTATGCTCATTGTACTTGTAAAGTTTTTGATCATAGTGGAAATGTAATGGAGTTTCTTGGTTGTTGTTTGTAGGTTATGCCTTTGGTTATGCTTAATACGAATCAAACTGATATTTAAAATCCTCCTCGTAGCATCCCAGGATCGGAACCTGGCGAATGGGAGCTAGGAGCCGAGAATGGGGTTCTACGGAGGTTGTCGGCGCCGGATTCGGTAATCGGGAATTTTGTGAGCCCGGTTTCCGAGTTTGGGGCGTGACAGTGATGAAGTACAGTAGACAAAGTGAGGGGGTTGCAGTACAAAGGGACAGGGTTCACTAGATAAAGTGACGAGGTTGAAGCATAAAGTGACAGGGTACAGTAGACAAAGTAACGAGGTTATAGCACAAAGTAATGGGGTGCAATGGACAAAGTGACGATGTGGCAGTATAAAGTGATGGAATTTAGTAGACAAAGTAACGGTGTTGCAGTACAAAGTGACGAGGTTCAATAGACAAAGTGACGTGGTTGCAGTACAAAGTGATGAAGTTCACTAGATAAAGTGACGATGTTACAACATAAAGTGACAGGGTTCAGTAGATAAAGTGACGAGGTTGCGGTACAAAGTGACGGGGTTCAGTTTAGATTGGATTCAGTCGTAATAAATAGTGGACGTGACTCTCTCCACTATTTTCTGTGGTAGGGTCCACTTGAGTTTTAGATCTGATTTATTCTTTGGCTCATGCCCTAAAATGATCTCTCCAAATGGATGGACGGTGTGGATATAAAACATACATCATAGTGGGACCCGTATAAATAGGTGATATCACTTTAATAGCAACTCACACTGCTCAATGTGGCACTGAATCCCAAATGGAAATGAAAGCAGATTGGCTACTCTCCCCACCACCAGCCCGGTGGTGGTGGTGATCAGTACTCTGTGGGTCCCACCATGATGTATGTGTTTCATCCATTCCGTTAATCTATTTTTACATATAATTTTAAGGGTTGATCCCCAAAATGAGAGAGATATAAATCTCATATGGACCACACCACAGGAAAACAATGGTGATTGAATATCCATCATTAAAGTCCTCCTAAGGCCCACCGTACTGTTTATTTGACATCCAATCTGTTGGTTTGGTCATAAAGACCCAGATGAAGGGAAAAAAACAAAGATCAGCTTGATCCAAAACTTTTATGGCCCCCAAAAAGTTTTTAATGGTCAACGTTCATTCAACACTGTTTCATGTAATGTGGTTTCTTGAGATTGGGTTATACCTCATTTTTGGTCTCAGATCATAAAATGATCTAGAAAAATAAATGGATGGCATGGATGAAACACATACATCATGGTGGGCCCACATAGCACCGAGTGGCAGGGGAGTAGCCAGTCCGTTTCCAATGAAAACTGTGGACGCGGATTCACCTGGGGAAGCCTTTTGCATGAAGTTCCAGCGTTAGGATATATGTGGGGTCTACCATAATGTTTATAAGAATTCCAATCCATTCATCTATTTTTAGAGCTCATTTTAAGAAATGTAACCAAAAATTAGGATGATAAAAAACTCAACTGGGCTATACAAGATGAAACAGTGGAGAAAGAAATTCCTACAATTGAAACCTTCCTAGGCATCTTGATGTTTATATGCCATCCAAACTATTTATAAGGTCATTTTTACTAAGATGAAGTGAAAACACCAAAATATTAAACCGATGCAAAACTTTTGTGGCCATATACATATTTCAACGGGGGACACTACTATTTCCTCTCGTGTGGCCCATTTGAGTTTTGTATACACCCTAGTTTTGGTATTATGTCCTAAAATAATATTTAAAAATGGATGAACGAGTTGAATTTATCTCAAATGTCGCAGTTGGCCCATCCGAAATCCTTGCACAGGATCTTACTACAAAAGGCTTTGACAGGAAATCCGCGTCCCCTTAAATCGGATTGCATATCGAGTCTTATCGTATTGAGTAAACTTTGTTGGGCCCGCTGTGAATTCATGTGGTTTATCCACGCCATCCATCCATATTTTCATATCATTTTAAGGGTTGAGCCCAAAACTAAAGTATATCAAAAGCTGAAGTAGACCATACCAAAGGAAACAATGGAAGTATTGATTTTCACCATTGAAATATTTCTAAGCCCCCAATTATGTTTATTTTCCATCCACACTGTTCATGAGATCACAGAGACACGAATGAATGGAAAAAAACAAATATCATCTTGATATAAAACTTCGGTGGGCCCCCAACAACTTTTCGACGATAGAATTCAATTCACGTTTCAGGCAGTTTGGTCCAATTGACGTTTGAATATGATTAATTTTTATTGAAAGCCCTCAAATTAGTTGATAAAAGAGATAAATGGAATTAATACAATGCACGAATGACACGGTGGGCTCCACATACTTTACCAGAACGCCCACCATAAGAATTTACTCAGCACGCACGTCTCCGTTATGTTCTTATTAAATGTATTTTTATTAATATATTTAAAAAATCTGGCGACGTGGCACTTCAGTGACGTTGACCAATGAAAAACGCTGGGAGGCAGAGGATCCGCACTCTTAGATATGTGTTTTCCCACCCACGTGTGTGCGAGCTAATCAACAGATTGGATGGCAAATAAACATTACAGTGGACCCGGGAAGTATTTAACGGTGGTGTGGCCCATTTTCATGTTCATGACACAAAATGAGCTCTCAAAATGGATGGACGGCATGGATAAGACACATACATCATGGTGGGGCCCACAGAGCGTTTCCAGCACCCACTGTTGCCGACCTGGTACTGGAGGGGTCACTACCGAAACCGAGTAGGAGGTAGAGAGAGAAGGAGACAAGCGGGCTTCGTATTTCAGAAACCCTAGCTACTTCCTGCAAGAAACCCTCTTCTTTCTCCTGAAATCGCCGGATTCTCATTCTCCTAGTCCACGTACATCTCGCTCTTCACCGTCCATCTGGTGGGCCGTACCCTCAATCGGTCACAGTTCAAAAAAGCAGAAAGGTGCGTTTCCCCCTCTTCCACTCTTTCTAAGAAGTAGAACGTTTGCCTGAAACTCACGTACAGGGTAGTGACTTCTCACCCCAGCCCCATGAAGTTCCCTGGCAGTTTTTCCTGTAAGTTACTTCCCACTTACAGAACTTACAGCCATCCAAACGACCCCTTAGACATTTCACTTGCATTTCCGGAATCTGGATGTCTCAAGTATCGGTTGGCAATGGAATTTTAGGCATTTACCTTACATTTCTGGAATATTTTGCGAGTTTTCCGCACTAATGTTGGCTAATTGGTGGTTTGATGTTGATAGTTTGTTTTTATCAGATTAGAGCTCTCAGGTGCACAAGGCGCTACTTCTTTGTTTGCGTTCTTAAATCAGATTACTTAAGCACCTTTATTTAGACAATGGCTTAATAATAACTTGGACGAACAGAATTCTGGAATTTAGGGCCTGTTTGGATGCCTGTAAGTTCTTTTAAGTTGT
The DNA here is from genome assembly GCA_037074715.1 of Magnolia kwangsiensis. Taxonomy (NCBI): domain Eukaryota; kingdom Viridiplantae; phylum Streptophyta; class Magnoliopsida; order Magnoliales; family Magnoliaceae; genus Magnolia; species Magnolia kwangsiensis. The sequence goes on along the minus strand of CM073589.1, from coordinate 47,675,265 downwards.
AAGTAACTTACCTGTAAGTCACTTACAGGTGAAAGTTACTTACAGGTAACCTGTTTGGATGTAAGTTGTAAGTCACTTACAGGTAAGTTGGTTTTTCTGTTTGGATAACCTGTAAGTTACTTACAGGTAGAAAGCTGTATATTCACAACGAGCAGAGCTTAGATTGCAGAATCATTCTAAAATGTTATAATCATATATAAAAAAAACATGGGATCAAATATGTTATTTTGTTAAGCCCATCAAGATGAATATTTGAGATAATTATTAAGCTAAACCAATCATCAAGTGGGCTATAAAAGTGAGCCCACGAATTCAAAATATCTATAATATGGAGTAATAACTCAATTTAAGCATTGACAATAAACTTAAAAACATTAATAGAAAATCTAATAATTAAATTACTTGCATTCCAACAATGCAATCTGATGTAATTTCCAAGGGCTAGCGTATCATCAATCCCACTCTATCATCAAAGTTTTTCTCATTCTCTAACGAGGAGTTTGATGCTCAGGATCTAAGAGATTCACCAACACTGATGTAGATCATTAAATTACTTGCATTTCAACTGTGCAATCTAAGAGATTCACCAACACTGCGAGTACATCACAGGATCACCAACCACAGGCCACAGACAATGAGACCAACCAAATAAATGATCTACAGGATATAAGTGACTGTTTGGACGCCAGCGTGCCTTATAGAGCAACGTCAAACTACTCCCATTTTCAAAGGAGAAAAAAAGGGTAGATGAAACCCTACCGTTTTAGGAGGAGAAGAGACGGAAGGCGGTAATTGTAGCGAGAGATTGCAGAGACGGAAAGAGATTTGGTGGGTTGGTGCGTTTCTCCCTCTTCCCCTCTTTTAAAAAATCTAACCGTTGAGCCTGTAAGTCACTTACAGGGAAGTGACTTCCCAGTTTTTTGGTAGATTTGCCTGTAAGTGACTTACAGGTTGTAAGTTACTTACAAGTGATTTTTCTCCCCCAAACACCACCTGTAAGTGACTTCCCTGTAAGTCACTTCCCACTTACCCAACTTACAGGCATCCAAACAGGCCCTTAGGATTGTATTCTCAAAAGTTATCCCACAAACCATGGTCAATCAAAGGACTTCCTGTTAGATGGAAGGTCCCAAGTCCTTGAATTATTAAATGAACAAGTGAGATTTAGAGATGCATGTGAACCATGGTTTTAAATAGCATTTTCGGAATTGTAATTTGCTTGGAGACTGAAACCAATACGAATCATTCTTCTCAATATGAACTTGGTCAGACTTAATTTTGATATTCACATACGGTCTGGTTTGGAGTTTGACTGACCCAATGACTTTTTTCATCCTCCAATACTGAGTGGACTAAGTTTTTGCTGATGTCTAAAACCATGAAGCAGACTCCTGTTTTGGTCAAAAGGAAACAAAAAAAACAAGAAATCCTCAATTTATGTCAAATCAGGTTTTTGGTGAGACCCATTCCCACCATATAGGATTTGGCTTGTTGATTTGCAAGGAGCACACCACCAGTGTTCGGAGTATTGATATCTTTGCATGTATCAATTATTAGGTATATGGAAACATATATCGATGTCGCCAATACTTGGAAAAATATCGCTGAAGGAAACGTTGGGAAAATTGTGGATTTTTTAAGCAAAACTTTAGAAGATGTTAAAAGGCACATGTTTACACATTAGGAATCAAAATATTATAAAATTTCCATTTTATAAGAGCCTAAATCATGTGTTGTAAAAAAAATAAAAAAAAACCATCAAAATTATATCCAAAATGAGTTCATATCATTCAACTACTATACAATGCAAGTAATAAAACATCCGTTCTCAATTTGAGGGATAAAAATGGAGGAAATTAGGATTTCCCCAATTCCTCCCATTCATGCATTCAAGTATTGATTTATTCACTACAAATCCATGTTCATGAATGAGGATGGATCATGTATAGCCATTGTAATCCATGCTAACATTTGGAAAAAAAATGAAATTCCTGTGGATTTTTTTTTGTCATGTTTGAGTTCCAGGCCGTCTTTGATTCAAGTCGATATTTCTCCCCCAAATCCAAACTTTGATTCAACAAGAATCACAAGGAGTGGTAAAAAACACTTAAGGAACAAAATCCCCAAAAAATATCACAAAAAAATATACAATTTCAATTTGGGATTTTCCCCCAATTTTCTCATGAGTTTGCATTGTTTTATAAAAGTATTCCTGGTATCGGTGATATTAACGCTAGTATCATCGATATCAGGGGCCTTTTATCAGGGGCCTTTTATATTGTCCAGAGACCAAAATATCATTGCCATTGCCAAATATCACTAATCATATCGAAATTATCGGCAATATTTGAAATTTTTTTATATTTCATGGGGTTTCAATGTCGTTGACTTGGTGATACCGATAATATCGGTGATGTTCGGAACAATATGTACCACTAAATCCAAGAAATTTTCCATCACATTTTTATGAGGAACTTTTCAGTTTCTTTTCATTTCTTTTCTTTATTATTTTTTTTTAAAAAGAAAAGTAATAAAATTTTATAAAACAAAACAAGGTAGGAAAATACAAAATGGATGATGAGGCTTCATCTAATCAATACAAGGAGGAAATCTTCCCTCATCTTCCCTAGTAGGCCTTAACTAGGCATCTTACAAAACCATTGTTTGCTTTAGAGAATTTGCAATTAACCACTTTGCTTTTGGATGACCTGTTCCAAGCTAGATGGTAAATAGTTAAATGTCCGGCTTTTATGATTTTTTTTCCCTTAAAAATCATAAATATCCACATGATGAAAAACTCTCCAAACTTTTCAATCATCACCCAAGTAACTTCTAAGTTCTAACAGCCCAAAGCCCAAAACACCTCCTCTCGAGCTACATTGAGAGCACTTTGTTTCTTCTTTTTTATAATAGCTTTTTTCCCCTTCATATCTTCTAAATAATCATTCTTCATCTTCCTTATTTCCCCTGGGACACTTGGACACCCCACGACCTGCCATATATTATCCTCATTCCTTGCTGTTTTATTGCTACTCAACTACTAACCTCATCTTCAACTGATAACTCTCAAACCCAAATGTCCTGAGCTCCAAAACTTATCTAACATACAAAGAGAGTTAAGGCAAACATTATTTTGAACAAATTTGATATAGAGAAATAAAATCAAATGAAACGGCCTTCTTCTTTTCGTCCTTTCAAGAAGCAACATCTTTAATGGGCTTGAGATTGATCTCCTTCCTGTCAAGCACAAAACTATGGTTGTTAGTGAACCCATGATACTGCATTTAAAGATTGTACATCCATAGGTGACCATGTAGGAGATGACACAGTCATATTGGGATGCCGTTAAACCATACGAAATTGGTGTAACTTTTCCTAACAAACAAGTCACTAGATTGAATGTGTTACTTGCATGATCTTTTTGCTTAGTCCCACAACTCGTTGGGTTGTGGGTGCCTTATAGATTGCAACCGCAATTGATCAACCATTCATTGTGAAACATTGTTCAAGTTATTGTTACTCTTGATGATCGTCTTGATCGGTTTTCCCTCGCATGTACCCCACACTTGAATAACATTTGTTATGCAATCATGCCTTGTTCTCTTCTTCCTAAGGCACAATCAAGATTCGAGGAAGTCTAAAAAGTCATTTTGGATTAGATCTAGGTGAATTGTGGAGATCATAACAAAATATTTGAGTGGGATTTGACGAATTGAAGAAGATTGAACCACATTGGGAAGAATTAAAAAAGAAAAGAAAATCGTCACTTTTTTATTTGGTATTCTAATCTTCTTTTTGTTATATTTCAATGTAATGGGCACTCATTCACCAAATCATGTTTGACTTATGTTCAATTATGGCCCCATTTAGTTGACTTCAATAGGTGAAATCAAGGGGGAACATTCATACTAAGGTAGGATACACCATTATATGCATGTCCAAAATATAGAAAAATGATAGGTTCTTGAATATCTTATTCTTTTCCTTTTTCTAATATTTTTCCTTAATTCTTTGGCTTAAAAAAATTTCGACCAATATGGTCCAATACATGCCAATACAAATATACGACGCCTATATTATATCATTTTTCAAGCCGACACACCATGCAATTTCGATATTCAAAACCATGCTCTATCCTCTCAAAAGTTGCCGAAACATTTTCCACGCATAATTTTGGTTTTCTTTTGCCATCTTTAGGACTATAGGAATGATAACACAGAGATGATGAGATGTTTTGGAGAATGGTTCATAGGTTTTCTTGTTTATATAACTTTACCCCAATGGTTTACATAGAGATGTACAATGGATATACACGGAAGTTAAATTAAAGGAATGAGAATCCATGAAAGGTAAATCAATTATCATAATTAATACCATCATAATTATCAACCCCTCCCCCCTCTTCAAATTGATGTGGGTGATCAACTAGTAACAATTTGTTAATTAGAAAAAGAATGCCTGGTAGTCCTCATCATCTTCATAAGAATATCTGCAGTCTAGTCCTGAGACGCAACATGTGGGAGAGAAATAATTCGAGATTGAAGCTTCTCATGAATGAAGTGACAATCTACCTCAAAGTTTTTGGTCCTCTTGTGAAAGGCAGGATTAGAGACAATTTGAACAACACTGGTGTTATCTACATGAAAAAGTAATTGGGGTAGTAATATGAATTCTGAAATTCGAAAGAAGTCTTCATAGTCTAACGATCTCATTGCAAGCAGAAGACATCCGTTCCGTCGTCGTTTTGACTCCGCGCCCTTGGACGATGTGGTGAACAGTTTCCTCATCGACTTCTTCGCAAGGATGCCGACGTTTGAGTGGAACAGGAATGGCAAGAATCATTCAATGACGTTTAAAAAATATTTGGACATTGTAATTACTTTTTTGTTGGATTAATTGGGAGAGTGGTTCACATGTGATCTCTTCGTTTATGGCTCCTCCATCCTCTTTAAAGACCTTCGGCATTCTGGATCTGATCTCACGCGCAGGTGGATAGAAATGACGGATGAGGGTAGCTTGTTGGTAAAGGATTCATTATGTGCTTTAGCCTTTGTACTGGATTTACAGATGGTTGATTGTTTTTTGCATTTCCACAATATAAGAGAAGTGCCAAGAAACATAAAATACCACGTCGTAGATCTTCGAGTGAGGGCACGTCTAGCCCAATCAACATTGGCAAAGGCAACAAGCTCAATGAGAGATGTAGATGAAAAGAACAATGACCGATCTATAGTGCCTTGCAAATATTGGATAATCCACAAATTGATAGTCATATGCAAGGTACGGGGCTTGGCAACGAACTAACAACGTATATAGCATAGGCACTATTAGGTTTGCTCATTGTTAGGTAAACAAGACTACTAACGAGGCTATAAAATAGTGTGTTGTTCCAAGATATCACCATCAAGTTTTCCATATTGAACATTCAATTCCATTGGTGGTCATCTTTTAATTAAAAATGTGGGCAAAGTTTATTAAATCCTAGGTATATTTTTGTCGGTTGACCAGAATTCCATGATTAGCATGAGAGACTTCCAATTCAAGTATGTAAGTGAGCCTAGATCCTTCATGTGTAAGGATGCTTGAAGAACTTGCTGAAGCTCCATGATACCAACTGTGTCAATGCCAATTAAGAGTAAATCGTCAACATAAACTATTAGAATCACGATAGCCTAGGATGAATATCGTGTGAATAAGGAGGGGTCATGACCATTCTAAGTAAAACCAACACTAATTACAACGTTGTGCAACAGTTGGAACCAAGCACTAGGTGCCTGTTTTAGCCTATATGACTCCTTCCTAGGTTTGCATGCCAAATTTTGTCGACTTGTGATGGATCTCGGAGGTTGAGCCATGTGCACTATTTTTATTTTATTTTATTTTTTGTAAATCCCCATGAAGGAATGCATTCTTGACATCCATGTGTCAATTAGCCCAATTACCAATAACAACAAGTGCAATAAATGTCCGGACGATCTTCATCTTGGCCAAAGGGACAAAGGTCTCTTCATAGTCAATACCAAACTCCTGCTTATAACCTTTGACAACAGGATGGGCCTTATATCGATCAAGGGATCCATCCGACTTGAGCTTTGACGGAATACACTCACTTGCTACTAATCACCTACTAATCGAGCGGACGAGGAACAAGGTCCCATGTGTAATTATCTGCTAATGCCTATAAGTCTTCAGCCATAGCGTCCCACAAACACTAATGTGTAGAGGCCTGAGAATAGGAGATGGGAACAGAGACGGTCTTGAGACCAGAAAACATGGAGCAAATGAATCTTTTTGAGGGATAAGATGTATGAGTAGACCGACGAACCTCTGGAAGAGATGGACCGACTTTTGGTTGAGGGGGAGGGAAGATGCTTCTAACTGTTGTTGTTGAGGATTCTGCAAAGGGGCTAGAATCACACTCGAAACAGGAGGTATATAAGGAAATCACATTAATCCACTATAGATAATAGAACTTATACTCAAAATGTAATGCAAGTGCATTTTCACACTGGGCTCGAGTGGGGTAGCCTGTGGGATGCAGGGATACACTTGGGGTGGGTGGCCCGTGTGAGGTGGGCTCCACCCGTGTGAGGCGGTACCCATGTGATGTGGGGCTCACGGGGGGGGTTCGGCCGAGGTCCTAACCCATAGGATGTGGGGCCTGGGCTATGAGATAAAAGGGATTAATTCGTCATGCTCTATCAGTTCAAGTTTTTAGAGCAAGTGGTTAATTGTCCTGCATCAAAATGGGTAATGGAGAGGTGTAAAAGGGAACATTTTCTAAAAAGACAACATGCCTTGAAAAGTGAATACGAAGGGCATGAGGGTCATAACAACTATAGTCTTTCTGGGTGTCTCCAAACCCAAAACACATGCAAGGAGCAAACTTTGGAGACATCTTATTACGTTCATGTGCAAGAAGATGAATATGACAAACGCATCCAAATATCGTAATAAAGAGCAAAAAGGAAGCTACCCAAAGAGAACAAAATAAGGACAGATGTTGATAAGAAGTTTGGTTGGCATGCAGTTTATGAGATAAACAGAGCGTAACATTGCCCCAAGCCAGAATGTTCGTGGAATAAAGGTTTTCGCCATTAACATGTTGGTTGTCTTGACAATATGTCGATTCGTCTGTTCAACAACACCATTCTGTTCGGGTGTGTTAGGACAAGTCTTCTAATAGATAAGTTCTGGAATGAACAACTTCACCATGATTTCCACGCGGTGAGTAAACATAAGTTACGATGATTAAATTTAATTATTCTTTTTTCCTTAGCTTAGTTTAATAACTTGCAGTTATGAATCAGAAGTCACTTATGAGTTACATTTGTGAGACATATAATGTGGTATTGATATATTATATTGTTCTCTCTTTTAATGGACTTGTAGGCTTTTTCTTAAACCCACAATTTCAATATTCAACTATATACAAAGTGGATAATGAGATTACTATTGCTTTGAAGAATGTTGTAAAAAGGTTGGAGCCAGACGTTAATCGGCAAGTTGATGCCATTAATGAAGCAAGTTAACCCTTATTTACAAATATTTATTTTGAAATGCATTACGTATGTCATATATGTAGATTGTATAGTTTATGTAGACTTGTAGTAATTATTATTAGCTACTCATTCACAGGTAGACATGTATGAATTGACAATGGGTAGCTTTGGAGATCCACTTGCACGACCTACAATACAAAGAACTAATCCAGGTATAATTTACAAGTATAATGAATGATCTGTAAGATTTAGGAAAGCTAGCGAAGTGTATAAAGTATGTCTTTACCAATTTAATAATATGAATAACTGATATATTCGTTTGTTATCGATGCAACTCAATGGTAATTATGGAGAAAGTGCACATACTTAGCGGAATATTGCAGTAAGAATCTTGAGTCGGTGTACATTATTCGCCAGTTGTGAGAGAAATTGGAGTACTTTCACCCACATCCATACTAAGTAGTGGAATTGACTGAAGGAGATAAAAGGTGGAGAGAAATGTGTTTATCCACTACAACATGAGGCTTCGATTAAAAAAATGAAGAAATCAAAATGGTAGACTAGCAATCAACCACAATATTGTTCAATAAATTTGAGCTATATTTTTGTTGAAGATGCCTTCTTCTCCGATGACTTGAATAAAGGGATAAAGACAAAGAAACAATTGAAAGTAAGGAGGTCGAATACTCATATCTTGTTGCAGAAACAACTCAGAGCCGATTGTTGAAGATGTTGACGAAGGGTGCCATAGTAGCAGTGTGACTTCGACTGATAGCAGTAGTGGTGGCCATGATGATGATGCACCTGTTGTTGATGTTGTTCATCACACCTTACGACTGTCTACAGATCACAAGGCCGATGAGCTTTGACAAGATATACGAGGCTAAACTTATGGGTCTACCGAGTCACGATACAGCCAGCCAGGGGGGGAGGAGCATCATGGAAAGGCTAGCATCAGTGGCACTTATGGAGCACCAGGACATCAAGAGGGTTACAAATAATATGGATATGATTTAGGATACGCAGAACCTGTCGCGCCACTTTCGTGTTGGAGTAGTCTTCTCGATCAACAAATTTCATATGGATATGGATATTCGGATCCAAACGCAAGTTATTCATCATCAATATCATAGTTTCAGCAATAAGACTATTCGTCTAGCACTGGTAGATATCCTTACTTGGGAACCAGGTCGATGCTTAGTCAAGATCGGTCATTCTCAAGTTTCATTAACCTACTCTTTTCATCTAGCACTGGTTATTAGGGATATGCAACACCACAACTATTGCACACAGGTGTAGTTAGATGATGACGAGGACATGGAGGTTGACCAACTACAACTAACCAGATTTTCATTTTGGTGGTGAGGTGATTGGTGAATTTTTATTAAGATAAGTGTTTTTTTAGTGACTATTAAATATTTAAGGTAATTAACAAGTATTAAGTATTTCTACACTTACATTATTACACATTCTCCAAGCATGCACAATAGTGACTAGTAACACTTGATAGTTGGTACTTAATAGGTCAATAGTTGATGTATAATCATATTGGGTTATTAGCAATACATGATATCAATTTTTGACATATATCAACAATTTATACAAAATAAAAAATAAAAAAATCAACACCATAACTTACAGTAGGTTAACCTGTCAAGACAACATTATTGCCAAAGAATGGTTCGAACGCCATTGAATACATGGTTAAAACAAACAAACAAAAATGATAGACTTTTGGATATATCATTTTCCCTATTTTTTAATATTTCCCATATTTTTTTCCTTACTTTCTGACCAATATGCGACGTTGTATCGAATCATTTTTCCACCGGGCCGATATGTCGAATGATTCCAACATTCAAAACCATGGTGTGGACTTGACAACGTGGAAGATCACAAAGCGTAGGATCTGGGCTGCGTCAGACGACAATGGAGATCACATAGCTACGACAGCATATCACGGAGCAAGGTGGCAATTTCGACAGAGGGGGTCGCGGCAGCAGGCAACGGAATAAGAAAAGGTCTTAATAATCAACGGCCTTGATAAATTGCTTTGATACCATGATAACATGGAGAATTAGATGTTTTGGGAATGCTCCAAGGGTTTTCTTGTTTTTATTCCTTTAACCCAATGGGGTTTTTATAGACGTGTACAATGGATATGCATAGAAGGTAAATTAAAGGAATGGGAATAGATGGAAGGTAAATCAATTATCATATGTAACACCATCGCAATTATCAAGTAAGTCCCGCTTCATGCGGGCATAAAAGTTTGAGATGATGATTTGTCACATTGATAGTGGTTTCAACACACAAGACACGCCTTGCCATATATTTGGTTGCAAATATGGTCTAGATCATTGTGATCACTGGATCCAAATTGTTAGATTGCAATCACACTCAGATCGGTTAAACAAGGAAGGTTTGACCATGAATATGCTCATAGATTGTTTCAATAGAAAAAGAAAACATTGAAGGTATTAGATCTTGAATGAACGTTGATATGTATACTGAGGCATATGTGGCCAATGAGTCGGGCTAGTGTCTATGTTGTGGAATTGAGGGCGACAAGCATTTGGGTTAAATTCCAAGAAGAAAAGAAAAGGAAGAAGGTGAGGGGAACAAGTATATGGAAGAAAAGAAGAATGAAGAAATAAAGGAAGGGAAGAAACCACCGATTCCTAGAGTGAACTTGCAATGATACCACTTTGTGCCTTTGGAAGAACCAGTATACGATCTGACGAAAATGCTTAACCCACATGCAAAGATTCATGAGGAAACGCATGCCATGCAAATCTCTCAAATAAAGCTTCTAGTAAAATTTTATTGAAATACCCACCATATGCAATCACATGCCAAACACGGGCTATAAATAGTTAAAATGAAGACTAAAGCTTGATAAGATGTAAAAAGACAAGTTTTGTTAAACCCAAGTCCCAAAAAAACACAATGCAGTCCTTAATAATGGACATGGGTGGAGATAGTAAGAAAGATGTGATGATCTATGGTCTTACCAAAGTTTTGGCCCTTAATAGATTGGAATGGCATAACATGATTCATTAAGATAACCAATTAGTTGGGATAATGCTTAGATGATGATGATGACCATACTTTTCAAAAAGATAATGATGACCATTAAATCAAAAGTCACATTAGCCTTGGGTAAGAGAAATTTAGACCTTTCACATTTATTTAAAGTTTTTTTTTTTTTTTTAGAAGTGATCATTTTATTAATAAGAGGCCGAAGCCTAAAAATGACTACACAGACTATAAACTAGGAAATAAGAAACTGCTACCCATTACATTCGCCACTATCGCCCGATCCTTCACATTTAATTTCACCCTATTGAACACCTCCGATATCTGTCTGCACCAATTCCTAAAAAAAATGATTATTCCTTTCCCCCCAAATAGATCATATTCTAGCTAGCATCGCCAATCTCCATGATGCCTTGCCTATCTTACCCACACCTCCCTCAAGACAAGTTAATAGGAAGCCCTCTATCGAAGCCAGCATGACCCACAACACCTCGAACAATTTAAGGAAGTTATCCCAAACTCCTTGATGAGCAACAGACTCCTCATTGTGCATGCACATAAGACAAATGTTCGAGAGTATCATCCGCCTCTTGCGAAGAGTATCTACCATTAGCAGCTATTCCTTCCCAAAAGCAATGTGAAAGCTACAACCTTGGGGTGATCGCCATAGTACCATAGCAAAACAGTAGGGCTAATATGACTCCCTAATGAGGATCTGCTTAAAACTTTACACACAGACCTCATCGAGAATCACCCAGACTTTTATTTGGTCCATACCATCTTGTCATTTTCTCCTACAACCGGTCTTAATTCTGCAACAACTACCAAAAGACTAACCAATTCCTCCATTTCTGCATTTGATAAATTCCTTCAATAATGTGGGGCCCAAATAACATCACCTCCTGAAAAGGAGAAACAACTAGCTATTGTGACATTGACCTCAGATGATATTTTTGCTAGCCTTGGGAATACTTCCTTTAACCCTCTTTCCCTAACTAAACATCCTCCCAAAATCAGATGTTCCTACCTTCTCCCAAAGAGAAACCTTAACCTTCAATTTCAATCTAAGCATAGCAACAAACTTCCATATTGATGAAGCCCTATGTAAGGATGAAGCCTTTGTCCACGACCACCCATTTTGCATCCCATATTTCCTTTTTACCACCTCTTGCTATAAGGAACCTTGTTCCGTTTCTACTCATCCTTGCCGTAAGAAATCACATCTCATCTGAACTAGCCTATCCAAAACCGACTTTGGACAATTGAAAAGAGACATAAAGTAGCCCGGAAGGTTGGACATTGTTGCCTTAATTAACGTCAACCTTCCGCCCAAAGGGAGGTACGTGCTTTTCCATCTCAAAAGCTTTCCTTCAAATCTGTCGATGACTCTTTATCCTGTAAATGTTTTGCCAGTTTCCCTATGCACAACGGAAGCCCTAAATATGAAGAAGAAAAAGAACCCACACGACACCCAAATATACTTGCATACTCATACTACTCTTCCGAAAAGAGGCCAATCCTCAATAGCTCACTTTTACTAATGTTCACCTTCAAGCCGAAGACTGCCTCAATGCATGTTATAATCTTCCTTAAATTGTCAACTTTTCTTTCGTCTCCTTCACAAAAAAAGAATAGTATCAACTGCATATTGGAGGTGGGAAATTTGAAATCTGACTTGTCCACCCTAAAACCTTCAATAAAATCCTCTGGTGAGCTTCTTTCTGACATCTTGCTTAAGGACTCTACTACCACCTCAAACAAATAGGGAGAGAGCAGATTCCCCTGCCACAAACCTCTAGACTCGTGCTTCTCCCTCATGTTGTTTCCTTGTGTTAATCACATGCACAACCATGTGAGTGCCATATGCATGATCAAGCGAGGATTCTCACGTGCGACTAGGAATCTGCTTGCATTGCTAATGAATTGCAAAGTAGTTAAAACTTCTTGGAAGCTTGTTGGTTGGAATAGAGGTGCCTACAAAGCAGAGATTGCGCGTTTGTTTGTGGTGCACGAGGAGCCCATGAAGCGAAGAGGTGCTGAGTTGGTCTAAGGTTGGAGAATATCTCTATTGGCTGACTGGTGCTTTCGGACAAGCACAAGAGTAATGGTGTAGTGGGAGTCAAGGTTCCTCATGTAACATTAACGTGTGTAGGATGCCTAGAAAACTCAATGTCTATTTTGGGGTGCTTCTTGATAGATCATAATGAAATGGGGTAAAGAAGGCCTTGTATAGTGTGAGAATGGCTTTGGTGTGGGCGTCTTGGTGCACTGCATATGGGAGAGAACGGCAGAAGTGTAAGCCCGTGGCACAAGGAACCTCTCTAACAATGTCCTTAATTGGATAGATCTGCTCTTACCTGGTAAGCCTTACTAAGTACCCTACCCCCCAAGAGAGAGGGAGGGAGGGAGGGAGGGAGATGCTGCTTTAGCTTCAAACTTGCGCTTCTAACTCAAGAATATGTGTTTCCCACTCCTGTACCCAAACACCCTCTCTATCCCCAAATTTCTGCAACTAAGACTGTATTTTGGGGATGTTAATGTAGTGTGAAAGTTGTTAGGGATTACAGTAGTTGTAGACAGCCTCTCACCTTTTACATTGTAAAATAAATAGCAGCTTATTTGAAGGTTTGTAAATGGACGCAGTCACCATTATTTTTTTTCCTCAAGCTATTAAAGCACATGCCTAGAAATGTAAATGAGAAATGAATTAAAAACAAGCACAAGTTTGGGGCACAAAATCAGAGGTTTCCAGCTAATACATGGTTACTAATGCAAACATGGAAACTAGTAATGGCTGTGGACAGAAATGAGATGCCCACATCATCATACAAAAAACATTGCTCATTAACACGTTTGTAACATACATTTTGTAGATTGACACCCTAGCCAAAGAATCAGGTTGATCCACTGGTCAGGTGGGCAATAGTTTGGAAAACAAATGTATGGCCCTGAAAAACTTGGCTGAAGTTTTCCAACCCATCTGCCGGTTTCCAATATTGGGGCCCACGTGTTTGATTGGACTAGATTTTATCTTTTCGAAAACATGTACAAGGTTGGGCCAACTTGATGGATGGATTAGATCTTGCACCTATGTGCCATGCTGGCACATTTGGTGTGTGCATGAGTTTGTTGCAAAGGCATGTGCACTTGGCAAAGCTCATAAATGTATGGTATAAATGAAAACAAATGATATATTGAAATGCATTTGTAATATGTACCCTTGTCTAATGGTGCATTTGGATGCACATGTACCCATTGTTCGCAGTATCCCCGATATTATTGAAACATCCCTGATATTATCTGTATCTCCAGCTTAGCGATACTAATAACACTGGCAGTGATACCAATAACATTGGTAGTATTAGAAATTCCAAGTATTGGCAATATATCGCTAAGTATCTCAATGTATCGATATCACCAATGTATTGCCAATATTTTCGACTGTGTAAATTCCAGGTGTCGCTTGTATCGCAATGTATCGATACTGCCAATATTTTCGACCGTGTAAATTCTAGGTGTCACTTGTACCATTGTATCAATATCCAATATTTTTGACTGTTTTCAGGTGTTGCTTGTATCGCCAGTGTATTGTCGATATTTCAATAATATCACCAATGTATCAATATTGCCAAAAATCTGTTTATGAAAAAAAATTCCATTTCATTTTTTTTTTTTTTTTAATGGGGCATGGTAGTATGTAGTGTTCAAATTGTAGACGGTAATATCAATAATATTACAATATTATCGTTATCGCAACACGAGCAATATCGAGACCATAGTCTTTCGTTTCCTTTCCATGTCGATATTCTGAAATATCAATGGATCTTTGGATGGGCAGATGGGATTGATAGGATGGTTGGATTGATTTCTTACGACAACACGTGCTTTTAGGCCCACATTAAATGCAAACTTATTATTCATGCATTCTTTTTGCAAGTTTCTGATTTTTAAATATGCAAATATGTGTATGTTAGCATCTCCTAAAGTTTCACTGAAAAATTCCACCGTTTTCCCCATGTTTTCTCTAATGTTTTCCGCATTTTCGGTTATCAGCGATATTATCGGTAACATCAATATTGTTTCCATATCCCTAGCCAACGAAACTTGTAGCGATATTGTTTCCACATGCCCACTGTTGGCATGCTATCCTAGCAATAGGGAACTCTTGAAATTTTAGTCCGAGAAAAAAATGGAACCCGCATTAAGCGTGCCTCCATTTTCCAGCATATATGCCTTAAATCACAAGTGAGATGTGCTAACATATCCCATTTGTCATTTGGCATTACCCTATCACCTCAACCTTGGGATCTAGAACTTCCAAACATGCCTAAAGGCTAGATTTTGACTCAATATTACGTGGTATAGGTTAAATCAGCACTTTATTCATAGGAATTAATTTCTCATAGATATAGGTTTCTAAATCTCGATTTCAGTACTTGCCCATAGAGTAACCTAACACTAGAAACCTACATTTTGGTTTGTGTTGTGCCGACACTCGGGGACACTTGAACATCTTGGGTACAACGCAATACTTCAAAATCTTTATGACAGTGTCCCGGTTGTCATACAAAAGTGCCTTGTGTTGGACACCTAAGTTTTCGTTCATCAAGTCTAAGATTTCTCACTCCTAGCCCTTGAGATTTCTTCCATTGTCTTGTTGTCAGCAAAACTATCCTTAATCTTAGCAGCTTTTTAAGAATTATATCGGGTTAAATTTTGCAAGAATCTTCCGCCCTGTTGTCATTCCCCATTCCAACTTGGACTCCTGCTCCTGCTTCCCTGGCATTATACTTGCTGCTATCTTGAAGCAAGCCATTCTCTGTTCTAAGACTGGAATACTTTCCCACTTCTCACACTTCGTACCATGCCAAGATTTTACCAAGTCATTGCAATTGCTTAAGAAATAGCCAAACTTGGTTTCATCCATTTCATCGACTCTAATGAGTTTTCTAAAGCTCAGTTGGGGTTTGGAAAAGATCTATGTTTTAGAAACTATTCTGTGTTGATACTCGAATTGATGAGTTCCCTTGATGACTAGATCAGTTTAATTCAATTCCTGCTCAGATATTCTAAAAACCCAATCAACGTGGCCAAGTTCTTGGTCAACTTTACATTTGTAGGAAAACCATAACACAGTAAATGTTAAAAATACGGTTGTTTTGAATCTCTATGCCAATTCTCGAGTTTACTCATACTTGAGTCTGGTCGCTCCTATTCAAGTTTCAAGTTGTCAAGTCCTACCTTAAACAATTTACTCTTAGGGCGTGTTTGGCTTGCGACATTGTAGAGCATTACGAGGGATAGTCTTGTAATATCCCATGTGTCCTTTTTCGCTTTGTGTTTGGGCGGGTAGATATCCAACAGACGAGTGGATGAATCAAGGGATTTGGGTGATAAGGGAGGGATTGCAAAATCCCTCTTGGAGACTACGCCCGGGACGCTGCCAGCATCGAGCCCATCCCACAGGTCTTCCTCCATCCATCGTACGGATTGATGGGATGAAAGGATTCAGGTCGACGTGGCCGGTCGAGATGGCGGGAGTGGAATTCTTGGCACGAAATCGGCGTTTACTTATAGACTGGATTGGAACGTTTGTGGTTGTCCTTGGAGCTACTTCGGCCGATTTTAGGTGAGCAACAACATATACATCAAACCCATTTCCAGTCAAGGTATGCCTCCTTCTCTGATCAAAGCAACATCCTCTGAGATTTTGATTTCTTGGATCCGAAATCTTTATCTGATTTTTGGTGCGATGCTTTCCTAGAATCTGATTTTGGCGCGATGATTTTTTCAAAATTTTGTTAGAAATTGGGGGTTTCCTTCCTACATGTTTTGATTGGCAGTTCCATTGATTTTCATGTTGTATGGATTTTTTCCTCCACGAAATTTTGGGGTTTGCTATCTAGATGATGTGCATGGTACTTCAGATGATTTCCAAGACTATAGAATTTTTCTTAAAATTTGGGGGTTTATGGTTGAGAGTTTTTGCATGGTACGTAACTAGGTTATTGGGATTCTATGGATTAATTCTGAAATATTGGGGGTTGGATGCCTAGACAATGTGCATGGTAGTCCTTTTGAAGAAAGGGACTGTCGTGTTCTTGTAAATGTTGGATAGATGATTTCCCGGACTATGTTTTAGTAGTGTGTTGATATCATGAGCTTGCAAATGTGATATGGGTGGGTTTCATGCATGTGGTCTAGGGAGGCTATAATTGTTACTTGTATGGAAATCATGAGCTTCTCTCTGTTTTTAATCTACATGTGTTAAAATCCATAGATTCATGTAAATCTGACAAAGAGTAGACATATAAAGATTGTTTCATCTCATTGTCGCCAGACTCATGTTACTATAGAATCAGACTGTTGTTCATGTTCCATTCATCATGTTCATGCTTCGTTGCGGCTAGACATACAAAGATTGTTTCATCTCCTTCGTGTTCATGACTCAACTGTGAATCATTAGTGATGCCTTTTCTGTAAAACATAGAAAGCCATCCTAATCCAAATGTAAAGGTTTCATTGTAGATTTTTTTTCTATTTCAGTAGTGACTCTATTACTGTTTCACTTCATATGTTCTGGGTTAAACAAATATTAGATCCATGTCTCAGGTGGGCTAAACAAATATTAGATACTCTAAAATTTTTGTGGGCCATAAGAAGTTTTTATTAGTCAGGCACCACTATTTTCCATGGTATGGTCCACTTAAGATTTGGATGAGTTTCAGTACTGACTCTAAAACTGTTTCATGTCCTATATTCTATGCAGCATGGTCACTGAAGCTTGTATAGTGTATCTTCTGTTAATTTGGATCCTAATCTACTTGATGCTTTTTCATGTTATATGTTAACTGTGTTGAGTCTATTATGTAAACTACCCCCTGTAAATGGTTCATTTCCGTCTCCAAGTGTTTCATTCTTCTTGGGACATGAACTTGTTGGCTTGGAATGGCATTGCCCTCATGTAAGATAGAATAAACATATGCTTAAAATGGCATTGCCCTCATGTAAGGCAAATCAACCGATTCTGGCCTCCTTCGTATTCATTCTTTAACTGTGAGTTATTGGTGATGGATTTTGCTGTAAAGCATTGGAAGCCATGCTAATCCAAATGTTTCTTAGAGTTTCATTGTAGATTTTTTTAAGTTTCAGTTTCATTTACCATATTCTATGTAGCATGGTCACTGAAGCCTGTATAGTGTAATTTATGTTAATTTAGAACCCTTTCTACTTGTATCAATGCAGGATTTTCAATTTGTAGGATCTCCTTTACATTATCAATAAATACTTTGAATCCGATGTATGTCCTCATGTCAACTCATGCCCAACCAGTAATTGTTTTCACATGTCATTTTTCTTAATTATACTTACTTATAGGCCAGGTCCTTTGCCTTTTGCATAATCATGCAAGTATGCATTTGTTCCCCTCTCAGATTTGATTTAGTTTACACTTCTTCATGCAAACCATCACAGGTGTTATATGACCTCCTATGGCAATATTTTTTAATGTTGTTGGGGGCAACATTTATCAAGGACATGTTGTAGTCTCGTCCTCAATGTTACATTAGGCCTCACAATGGGCGGGCATTGCGCTTGGATTTTGAACTGGGTTTACAGCCTGGGCCTTTTCAAAATATTGATTTTTCCTTGTTTTAGCTACATATGGAAAGTGTAACTTCTTTTAGCTGCATTGTTTTCTTGAGCTCTCATTGTTTTAGCTACATATCGAAAGTGTAACTTCAAAATATTAATATTTTCTTGAGCTCTCATTGTTTTAGCTGCATATGGAAAGTACAACTTCTTTTACCTATCCTTCTTCGTTGCAAGTATGTTTAATTGTAAAAATATTTGTTGCTGGTGTTATACACTGGCACACATGCATATGTATTTGCATATCTTATGTACATTGTGCGTATGCTTTTATTCATATATTATTTCGTTCTTGCATACCCGTTGGTAGAGCTAGGCATTTCAGGTCCGGTGGATCCGACCCGATTTGAACTAAACCGCCGGTCTGGATCGGTGCAAATCGGGTAGCGCCATCCAGATCCAAATTCTTTTCGGATCGAATTTGGATTAGGCCTAATCCGACCCGATCCGGTCCGGTATCCGATCCAGACCTTACTCTCAATGTAACAGCTACTCCAAAGCTCTAACATGGAGAAGATACCACTAGTGGGTGGTAGCACCAACTGTCGATTTCTACAGTGGATAAAATCAAATTAACAACAAGAATCTCAGTCATCAAAGCATACAAGCTCTACGTCTGCCACCTTCCAACAATCAAATTCCAAAACAATATCCAAAAAAAAATTTTAAAAAAAAATCATCTCAGCAATCAATCTCTCACACCCAAATCACGTTAATTCAGAGCAGTTTTTTTTTTTAAAAAAATAAAATAAAATCCAAATCAAATATCAAAAGAACCCGAACAACGACTACAACGAAACGATACTTCCATCAATCTACAACAATAGCTGAGAGAGAGAGAGAGAGAGAGAGAGAGAGAGAGAGAGAGAGAGAGAGATCGCTGTACCGATGGAGCATATACAGCTCGATTGACGATTCCATCTTCTACCAACTGGAAATGGAACATCTATTGGATTTTCGAGCTAGGGTTTCCTTTCTCCATTTTGGGCGGAAAGCAGAAGAGAAAAAGACCCTTGGAAAGGAGGAGAGAGAGAAGGAAAAATGATTGAAAACAGAGCTTGCTTTTCTTGCTTTTCTTGTATGATACTCCCGCTCCGTATGACACTTGATACACATGCACTTCAATAGTGCACACGTGATATGTAATAACTCACATCTAGACCGATCCGAACCTAGCCCAATTGGAAAACCGAGTCGGGCACCGATCGGATCCAACAATCCACATTTCGGATTGATCTGACTCAGGTGGCCCAGACTCAGTAACGGATCGGTTCGGATTCGGATCAGACTAATGGGATTTCAGATCGAATCGAATTGACCGGGATCCGTTCCGATCCGGACCGATGCCCAGCTCTACCTGTCGACATCTGATTAGGCCAGTATCACCTCTGATATATGAGTGGATGGATGATAGGAATTGGAGGAATGTCGTCTATGAGAACCATGAACTAATAAACTACTTGGGTTAGTGGAAGGAGCTTGGTTTTCGTGTTGTATAGGGAGATGAGTCATTTTACCAGAAGTCTTTTTAAAGATTTTTGGTATCCTTAGACTGTATAGTGTTTATCCAAAAAGGTAACAAGAATATCTCAATAATAGGTCCAGAGGCTTTGGGCATATCTGTCACAAATAAAGCCAACCATAAGAACTGTTGATCCTCAATTGAAATGTTGGTAAACACTAGAGCATTTGCTGATTTTCAGTTTCAAAATGTAACTATGCTTGAAAATGGTGAGAAATGGAGTAGATTAGGATTACAGGGAAAGAGATCTCTAATAATTAAAAAGGTATGGAAGTTGGAACACTAGGGAATCCGCCACTCGTTGGGTGAATCCCTGAGCCTTCCTATCCTTATGTAGCTTTTACAATCACAATCTAAAGAGTATTCGTTAAAGCCCTAATATCCTAACCTTCATATGCCGGTTATATCACAAAATTGACAACATTTTTGTTTTTTTTTGAACTTAGCCTTTCCACCATGAATGTTTGTTTTTGTCTTTTCTCCTTCTTGGTTTGACTAGCGTGATCTTTACTCTCTCTTTCTTTCTTTCTTTTTTCTCTTATCTTTTTTGTATTTTATAGATGTGCAATCTCTAATATTACAATTTTGTCTGCAAGAGAATCATGCCTAATGTTAACTGCTCCCATTTGCCTTCCTATCCTTATGTAGCTTTTACAATCACAATCTAAAGAGCATTCGTTGAAGCCCTAATATCCTAACCTTCAGATGCCGGTTATATCACAAAATTGACAACATTTTTGTTTTTTTAACTTAGCCTTTCCACCATGAATGTTTATTTTCTTCTTTTCTCCTTCTTGGTTTGACTAGCGTGATCTCTCTCTCTCTCTCTCTCTCTCTCTCTCTCTCTCTCTCTCTCTTCTCTTTTCTCTTATCTTTTTTGTATTTTTATAGATGTGCAATCTCTAGTATTACAATTTTGTCTGCAAGAGAATCATGCCTGATGTTAACTGCTCCCATTTGCTTCATGTTCTATGTAAGACAATCTGTGATGGAAATGAACCATTTACAAGGGGTAGTCTACATAATAGACTCAGCATAGTTAACATATAAAATGAAAAGCCATCAAATAGATTATGATCCAAATTAACAGAAGATAACACTATACAAGCTTCAGTGACCATGCTGCATAGAATAAGGACATGAAATAGTTTTAGAGTTAGTACTGAAACTCATCCAAATCTTAAGTGGACCATACCATGGAAAACAATAGTGACTAACTGATAAAAAATTCTTATGGCCCACAAAAATTTTAGAGTATCTAATATTTGTTTAACCCACCTAAGACATGGATCTAATATTTGTTTAGCCCAGAACATAGGAAGTGAAACAGTAACAGAGTCACTACTGAAACAGAAAAAAATCTACAATGAAACCTTTACATTTGGATTAGAATGGATTTCTATGTTTTACAGAAAAGGCATCACCGATGATTCACAGTTGAGTCATGAACATGAAGGAGATGAAACAATCTATGTATGTCTAGCCACAACGAAGCATGAACATGGTGAATGGAACATGAACAACAGTCTGATTCTATAGTAACATGGGTCTGGCCACAATGAGATGAAACAATCTCTGTATGTCTACTCTTTGTCAGATTTACATGAATCTATGGATTTTAACACATGTAGATTAAAAATAGAGAGACGCTCATGATTTCCATGCAAGTAACAATTATAGCATCCCTAGACCACATGCATGAAACCCACCCATGTCACATTTGCAAGCTCATGATATCAACACACCATTAACACATAGTCCGGGAAATCATGTATCCAACATTTACAAGAACACGACAGTCCCTTTCTTCAAAAGGACTACCATGCACATCGTCTAAGCATCCAACCCCTAATATTTCAGAATTAATCCATAGAATCCCGATAATCTAGTGAAGTACCATGCAAAAACTCTCAACCATAAACCCCCAAATTTTAAGAAAAATTCTATACAATCCTGGAAATCATCTGAAGTACTATGCACATCATCTAGACAGCATAACCCCAAATTTCGGGGAGGAAAAAATCCATACAACATGAAAATCAATGGAACTGCCAATCAGAACATGTAGGAAGGAAACCCCCAATTTCTAACAAATTTTCAAAAAAATCATCGCACCAAAATCAGATTCTAGGAAAGCATCGCACCAAAAATTAGAGAAAGATTTCAGATCCAAGAAATCAAAATCTCAAAGGATGTTGCTTCGATCAGAGAAGAAGGACACGTACCTTGACTGGAAATGGGTTTGATGTGAATGTTGTTGCTCACCTAAAACCGGCCGAAGTAGCTCCGAAGACAACCACAAACGTTCCAATTTAGTCTATAAGTAAATGCCGATTTCGTGCCAAAAATTCCACTCCCTCCATCTCAACCGTCCACATCGACCTAAATCATCTCATCCCGTCGATCCATACGATGGATGGAGGAAGACCTGTGGGATGGGCTCGATGCGGGCAGCGTCCTGGGCGTAGTCTCCAAGAGGGATTTTGCAATCCCTCCCTTATCACCCAAATCCCTTGATTCATTTGCTCGTCTGTTGGATATCTACCCGCCCAAACACAGCGAAAAAGGACACATGGGATATTACGAGACTATCCCTTGTAATCCCCTATAATTCCGCAGGCCAAACATACCCTTATGGTTTTTTGCTTTTGCTACATGTTACCTGCAGTGACTGCACCATGATTGCCTTGGCTAGCCTACTCGTTCTACACAACACGACTCAGCATGACATGAACCGAGTCACTTGCCTGAGTCAAGTGACTTTTAATTGAACCAAAAAAAAAAATTGCAGGTTGTGTGATTCGAATTCACTACCTCAATAAAACTGGCAAATAACATTTACAACCTTATCAAGGAGGGATTCTCTGTTATAAGTGCATATTTTTGTATTTTCATCCTATTTATGTGTCCATTATTAGCGTAATTAAATTTGAATATTAAGTATAAACAATTGGTCTCTTATGTGATTTTAGTGATGCAGCCAATAATTGGATTGTTTCAGGGTATCATTAGCATGCCAAGTGTATGGAAGATTAGTAGCCGAGCAACGCGTTTGTTAATTGTGTGCCTCTCCTACCTTGAGATTATTGCAGTATGATATAAACAAGGATCCCTCCTGATAAATGGCTGTGATATCCTGTTGGAATGTATTACTCATGTGTAGCTGGGTGCATGTTTTTGCTTAACATCTTTTAGGAAGCATCTATACCTTACCTGATACTTCCGTGAATCTATAAATTTCATTTTAT
This sequence comes from Magnolia kwangsiensis, assembly GCA_037074715.1. Taxonomy (NCBI): domain Eukaryota; kingdom Viridiplantae; phylum Streptophyta; class Magnoliopsida; order Magnoliales; family Magnoliaceae; genus Magnolia; species Magnolia kwangsiensis. The sequence goes on along the minus strand of CM073589.1, from coordinate 47,652,304 downwards.
CATGTGCAATTGTTTCTCAATCGATCTTTCCAACTTTTGTCCAGTTTTTCTGGGGTCTTGATGTCCCGTTTGCGGAATGCAGTTCTTGCCACGGGCTTATTAGCCTTTGCAGGTGCTGGCTTGGCATTTCCCTTCTTCTTGGCGTAAGACTTCGATAATTCTGTTTATGTTGCAAGGTTTACTTTAAGCCTTCGAACAGTACACTGGGATTTTCAGTTCTGATGAGTGGGGCTCATGGTTCAGTAATCCACCATGGGCAAGGTAGGCCTCACCCCCGATGAACACTGTCCAGAAGGACCACCTAACACTTTTGATATATGGCCTACATATGGACAGTTAAGAAGAGAGATACAGCAAAGGTCCGCATTCAACAGGGAATAGGGCCATGATTGGTGGCTATGATCGCCTGGTCTGGGAGAGTTGTGCTGTGGTCCATCCACTGCAGAGCACAATGGACCATCAATATTCTGGATTACTTGAGCATGGGTCCCACTTCTCAGAACTGGAAAAAATGTACACTGCAAAGCCATGACTTGAGGATACTATTTTTCATCTTCTGAGTTCATGGTTTGTTTATGAAGGACGTCGAGGGCAAAGCCTATAATCGACTCATCAAAGCCGCTTCCACCTCAAGCAACTTTTCGAGGGCCTTATGTGAACACCGGATCACGAGATGTTGGACCAGACCGCGGCACTTATCCAAAGATGTGATTTGCCTTCAGATTCTGGCCATCTTGCTCATTGATGTTTTTTTTTTTTTTTACACACGCACACACACTCACGCCACAAGCACACACGCACACCGTGGGATTTCACCACTATGGGTACTCGAACCCTTGACCCGGTGTTGAAACTCCAAGGAGTCTACCACCCGGGTAAGAGTAAGGACCCGGGTACTCGAACCCTTGCTCATTGATGTTAACTTGTATGTAAAACGTTTTCAATAATATCTTTATTCATATTGCACGGAAATTGTCTTTATTAGCATGAATATCTGTTTCATCTCTTTTTTTTATTTTTTATTTTTTCATCGTGTTTATCACAAAATGGATTTGGTTTCTTTTTCCCTCATATTAGTAAGAGGAATATAGAATAAAACTAGTTTTATGGTGCAATTAAGGCCATGTCTGCCACTTAAAAATGATTTCATCTCATTTTAGTTAACAGTAATGATGTATTAGAGATCATAGTTGTTTAAATTATGGGCCATCGAGATTTAGAAATGCTAGAAATGTTCCAGTGCTCTTAATTGCATCAGGTCGCTTGGATGGTCCAGTTTTTTTTTGTTCTTTTTCTTCTTTTTTTTTCACACACCCACCCCACAATGGACACTGCAACCCATGACCTCAGTGTTGAAACTCAGTCTACTGCATGCACATGGGGACCCATTTGGATAGTCCGGTTGATCGATCTGAACTTCTCACCAAGTTAAGATCACATTTCATGGGCTACCATTAAAAAATCACACTGATTGGTTGATTCGATCCATCCTTGATTTGGCCTTATTTTTGTAGCTGTCCTTTTTCCAAGTCATGAATGGGGGGATGGTTACAGTTGTCTAACAGATGTAATTCTTATAACCATAGGCAATCCATGATGGTTCCTATCAAATAGATAGACCAAATTCCTGGCCCTACCTATTTTGTCCATATGGTCTCAACTGTTCATATTAAAAGACATTGATCATATGGTTATGATTGTTAGATAGGTGTGATATTTGCATGGTTGCACATGAAATGTGTGTTGAACTTAATGAACAGTCTAGATCAATTGATTGTACTAAACTGGGCGCACTATAACATATTTCTCATTATTATGTATTCAGTAAGAATCAAAAGTAATCTTGATGCTCCATTTCTTTTTTAGCACTATAAGTTATAGTGCTCCTAGTTGCATCAGTTCACTCGGACAGTTCAATTGAAGTTCAGTACACGTTTCATAGGCTATCAAACAAAAATTATATTGATTGGTTGATTCAGCCTATCTGTGATCTGGCCTTTTTTCTACAATTATCCGTTTTGAAGCCATGGATGGAATGGTTACAATTGCCTGGCAAAAGTGATTTATCAATTCATTGGTTTTGAAAATTAGATTTATCAATTCGTTCACTGGACCTATTTTTGTGTAAATGATCTTCACCATCCATTTGAAAGACCATCGATCAAATAGTTCATGTTTGTTGGATCATTGTTATGCTTGCAGGGTAGCCCATGAAATGTTCCTTGAACCTAACGAACAGTGTAGATCAATGGATTGAACCGTTTAATCATCCAAATGCGACTAGAAGAGTGCTCTAATGAATGCTGTTATCTAAAATAAGATGACTCATTTTTAAGTGGCAGCCAAACAGCGCCTAAAACATCTCAGCCTCTAATAATAATAATAACACTGCACCTGTTCGGCAGTTTTCATGTGTCTTTCTTAACCATCAGCACAACGTGATGTGCCTTGGTCTAGTTTCCTTTGACTTTGCTTGGCTGGGTTATAAAAAAATGAAACCCTGGGAGGAGCTCACTGAGTCACGTGGGGTTGGTAACTCACTGAGTTCCTACTCATTTTGACTCGGTTAGGCATCAAAGTAAAGTTGACTGGGGGCGACTCATTGGCCATCCATGAGGTGGACCCCTGTTTGTGCACAGGAAATCTAATAAACCATTGCAATTTGATATTTGATTGGATGGTCTTGATCTTTGGGATGTCCCATCGTCATGGTGCGGATCACATAATGCATGGCATGCCCTCGGCATAGTGGCCCCACAATGGGCATTTAAGTAGATGAATGAGCAGGTAAATGCACATCAAGGTGAATAATCTTTTATGGAGCAAAATAGCTTATCTACAAGGACGCAATCTTTTATGGAGCAAAATTGCTTGTCTACAAGGACTCGTGGGAGGTAGAGGGCGGCCTTCCAAAAGCTTATGAGAAAAACTACGATGCTCTAGCAAAGCATTATTGATGATACGCATACACTTATAAATTGCTAAAAACATTGAATACGTGGTTGTATCATGTACTATTATCTAAACGTTGGATTGATGTATCATGCACTATTATCTAAACGTTGGATTGTTGGAGATTTAGGGCCCGTTTGGATACCACCCAATGAGTAACTTTTTAATTTAAGTTATTTGGTTATTAAACTTAAATAAATAACTTATTTTCAAATTATTAATTATTTTTTTTTTGTTTTTCAACTTACAAAAATGTACCTTAAACCATGGTTTATGTGAGCAATACATGTGTGCTCCAACCTCCAACCTGATCAATGTTCCATCTGATAAATGGATGTGCTATGTTGAAAAATCTATCATGTGATGCTTTTGAGAAATCCACCCTGTCAACCATTTTATTCATCTTATTTTAGGGGGTTGGTCCGAATATGAGGTAGATCCGATACTCGAGTGGGCCACATGACTAACAAAATATGATGAAGATCCAAAACTCAAGTGGGCCACATATCTTGAAAAAATATTATTAAACCCCCATTGTCATCATGGAGGAGCTAAAAAAATCTACCATTTTCATCAGCTCTTTTAGGTTGTGGGCCCAAATATGAGGAAGATCCAACACTCATTGTTTCCTTCATTTTTGCCCACATAAGTTTTGGATTTGCTTTATTTTTGGGCTCACCTCCTAACATGATCCGGTAAAACAGATGGACATGGTGGATTTCTAAGAAATAGTGAGCATGGGCTCATGGAGTTGGATTCACCCAGCAACCCAATCTAATAAGAGGAGAGAGAGCAGATTAGGTCATGTAAGACCCGTAATGTAACAACTCAACCTTTCAGGATCCGAGTACATGACCCGTTTCCTAAAAATCCGAGTGTTAACCTTAAAGGATGGTCAAGTTCGAGTATATTATTATTTTTTTTCTTTTATCAGAGTAAGCAGATGAGCGTAGAGTGAACAAATCAACATAAGAGGAGTTTCATAATCTTTCAAATATACAAGCAGCTCATAATGACTTATACAAACCAATGTCCCAATATTAACTATTATAAGATTTGCATACATAAGAAATAAAAGAAAGAATATAAATGTAAGCCATGTGACCATGCAGCTCCTCTTAGCAATACGATCGTGCATGTAGGGCACCTATGCACAGCTTCTCATCAAGTCTGAACGTATACATCATTTGGGTCACCTGTTCTATCTGTATGGTTGTATATTTGATGGATGAGTGGCCAGCTCAGTGTGAATTTCCTTCAAGATTACGCACCGCCGCATTAGGTAAGCATAGTCATAAAACGACAACGTAATCAAAATAACATATGATGCAGTCTTTTTAAATGCATGGATGCGTGAATGCACATCCAGCCGGACTTGGGCTCGTCGCCCATGCAATCATCGACCTGGGAAAAATCATCCAATCGGATAAGGGTCGATAGTCGGTGGTTTGGGAGCTAACGAAACGATACCCCAACCATTCTAGGGTACGTGCTACAGCATCCAGAATTAGCCACCCGTCATCTCCAATATGCCATGGATGCATGATTAGCCAACCCATTATTAGTCCAATTACAATCAGCCAATTTAGGTAAGCTCAAGGTCACTACGGGGAGCACATGACCCAGCGTAGGCCGACAGCTCGGGCATAGTGTCTCATACCACCATCCCCAGCCCATGAGCCTACCATCTTAGGATGTTTAATGAAAACTCATTGTCTAGTAGCCAATCATATTATAGTATATGGGGCTTACCATCGCATAGTTGCACATTATAAAACATCGAACTCATATAGAGAAAATACTAGAACAAAGTCACATAAGGCGATATCAAACAAGCCACAGGCTTCATAAGGCGAGTATCAAAACCATGCGATAAAAGATCATCCTTGAAAACATTGGACACAACAACCCTATATGGTAGGCCCACATCAATGATCCATTTAGACCACTACTGAATAATCATTAAGTCGAAGGTTCATTTTAATCACAACTAGTCGGGTTACATCCCAAGTATGGATGTACATTTATAGGTGGGGGTTTTCCACTGATGTACCAGTTTAAAGTCTATAAGCAATCCAAAAAATAAATAAATCTACAAGCATGAACAGTTATTTTAGGATAATCATAAAAGCATGTAATACAATAATTCAATTTCCACCTGCTAACACATGTGATTATAAAGGGAGATATCAATTATGAATTTAAATAAAAACTATAACTTAAGCTAATGAGAAAATGGAAAGCTCAAGGGAAAGAATCATCACCTTATAGTTGGATCGCCTACCAGCATAACTAGGGAACGTGTGGCCCCTTATAGTTGAGTCCTATCATGAATTAGGAAATTACATGGTTAGATCGAGTTCTTCACACTATTTACGGTTGAGATTAGAAACTGAGGTTTGGATTTCCTAGGTCTAGGGTTCACCCTTAAGTTTAGATATACGATAAATTTCTTTTAGGATTTGAATTATAGTTGGCAGATGATAATTTACCGTATTAATTTAATAATTGAAAAGTAATGGTTAATATTAGTGTTATAATTAACGTTAGCCAATTTGTTAATAATAATCATTGTAATGCTAGTACTGCTATGATTTACTATTAATAATTGTACCTAAGAATGATAATTAATTGATTAATATGTAATAATGATAATTTTATTCGTAAGCACTACTATTAGCACGGATAATCTGCTAATGGTTAGTTGTGTTTAATAACCGTAATTATTATTGTAATACTAATGATAATAGTAATAGCTATCAAGTATCAATAGTAGGTTTAATTATAACAACAGATACTAAAATCCGTCATTAAAGCATTCATAATCATTTGTTGGGCTCACTAAGTTGTGGTTCACAAATCCAACCCATCCATTATGTGTGTCCCACTAGGTTAAGGGGTCAAACCAAGTTTCAGGTGCATCCAAATCTCAGATGGACCCCAACAAGTACTTTCATATGGTTTAACATGTATTCAAAATATTGTAGATGGTGTGGGCCACCTGAGCTCTGTGTATGGCTGGTTTTTGGAGGCACCCCATATATAAAGGGGACCCATCAAATGGACGGTCCAGATTGGCCAAAAATTGGCCAGGGTGGGCCACCTAGGGGCTCAAAGTCTATCATTTTTAAACAGGGGTTGGCGGGAATGATTTTTGAGAATTTGAGTTCGGTCAAACGCTGGTTGACCACACTCAATTGCTCAGTGCACATCGTGTACAACTATTTGGGGTGCGCGTGCACCGGACTTTTGAGGCACATCACGGCCCTGGTGGTTGATCTGCTCCGATCAATAGTCTTGGGGACCAGTTATGAAGGTCCCAGCCCGGTTTGGGGCAGGGCCAAGGCCCAGGTGGGCCGTATCATGCCTTTCAAGGCTGAATTTGGCCTGAATGACGTGATCTGTTGGTCAAGAGAGTTTGATAGTTGTTTTCAACGGTTAAATACATGTCTTACATTATATAATAAAATACATTTTTATATTTGCTTAGTATAACATATTAAGAGTCATAGATAGGTATCTATTTACCATCCTTAAAAATGCAATTATTAGTCAATGTTCCTATAATGTGTTGGCATACAATTTATTATAATTTAAATAATATACCAAGAATTTGAGTAACTCAAGTAACATATGTATTACCATGAATAACCATACATTTATATTGTATTATAGTAACATCACATTTGAAATGAATTATTAGGGTATTAACTTAAGATAGGCCAGAGTCTGAATGTTCACCTAAATCGAGATTGTATTCATACTAAGTTGGGTTCTCATGGTAACACCCGAGTACAGAAAAGTACGGGGTGTTACACGTAACCTCATGAAACCTTCCGTACGCTTTTACTTCGACAACGGCATGTTCCTGGTAAACTAGATCGACGAGTTTTGATCGTTATCCTATTTTGGTACCGCAATACCCTGAGACTTATACTCTAGCGACTATATGAGTGTTACGATTCCAACACCGTGCGACATGCCGCATTTCGACCCTTAGATTAGAAGTTACAATTTTGGCACAATCCAAGGTGGGTAGCGCAACGCGCGCAGGCCCAACTTGCAAAAATTTCAATGTTGTCAAATCAATCATTTATCAATCAACTCATCCATCACTCATGTCACTCTCTTCTCATTAATCAAACAAGCTCATGTTTTTTCATGCAACCCATACTCTTACTTATGCTAGCCATCATTTTTTTCTTCTTTTTTTTTTCTCCTCATTTTACTCATCTCTTTTCATAATTTCATATCTACCCAAAAAGTTCTATCATAAAAACTCTCAAACCCCTTTCATTTCTCCGAAATCTTTATAGCAAATGTGAGTGAAAACAACGAGAAAAGATATTAGAGATAGAGAATGAAGAGATTAAAAAGAGATCTAAAAGATTAAAAAGTAATTAGAGGGAGAGAATAGAGAGAGATTAAAAAAAAAAAAGAGTGTTTAGAAGAGATTAGATAGACAAGTTGAGGGTAATTTTGAGGGTTAGAGGAGTCTAAGAGGAGTTAGGATCATCCAAGCCATCCGATCGATAATTCAACCCGATGTAACTGTCCATCATCACTGTGAGTGCATGGGAGGATCAAGACCCTCTCTTTCTTTGTAGTTTTTTCATTTTGGTGGGCCCACAAGGGTGGGACCCACCTTGATCATGTATTGAATATGTGGTGGACCCCATAGTGGTGGGGCCCACCCCAATGGCCAGATCCCCTTCCATTGCTTCTTCTTTCCATTCTTTTTCCCTTTCTTTCCTTACTTTTGATGGTGTTGCTGTTGGAAAGCTTGCCCCATATGCTATCACAGCATGGACCATCTTGTAGGCCCACCATGATGTTTATTTTCTATTTAATCTATTAAGTAGATATTGCACATATTTGGATGGTGAGAATACACTGAAAATCAAATTGATGCAAAGCTCCTTGCCCACCATGTGTTGAATAGTTTAATGGATGGAGTAGATTTGTCAAGGTAGACCCCACCACCCCTACCACCCCTGAACACAACTCAGTAAGAGGGAAGGGCAGCAACCACAGCAGCAGTTCGGCCGAAGGAGTGGCATCCCCATTTGTGGAACCCGCTTTGATGTATGTGTCCCATCCACTCCGTCCATACGCTTCATCAAACTATTTTGGTCATTGAGCCCAAGTTCTAAGCCGATCCACACCCCAGACAAGCCACACTGTGTGAATAACGGGATGCTGGTAAGCCTGCGTCGCTGTCGTTTTTGCATGGGGAGCTGTAGGGTGGGTTTCCACTCATGGACCCACTGTGATGTATTTCTTAAATCAACACCTCCCATCTGTTTTCCTGGCTCATTTTGGCCATAGAGCCCTAAAAACCTGACTGATCCAACCATCTAAGTAGACCACACTAAGGAAAACCATGTTCATCCGTTGAAATCTTCCAAGGCTTGCTACGGGGTCCCGATCATCCAAACTAACCCAAATCACACCGATGTCGGTACACACCGATGTCAGTACACACACTCCATGTTAGCCACCCCCGCTAGGGATCGGTACCAAGACCTGAGTGTTGAAACGAGGTATCTCCACTCAGTCTTCGAGCTATGAATCTGGGCGTAGGCCAAGCACGTTGATGCATGCTGGGCGGTAACTCTTTCTGGCCAGGTATGGGTCTCACAGGTGGGACCCATCCTAATCTTTTTTGTGTAATCCGTTCCGTTCACCGACTTTTCCAGATCACTTTAGGCCTTGGGCCGAAATTTGAGGTAGTTTTAATCTCTAGTGAGCCGCACAAAGGGAAACAAAATTTTGCTATTGAAACCTTCCAAGGCCCGCTATGGGGTCTCTTTTCATCCAAATCAGTCCAACTCAGAGCTTAATAGACTTCTCTAGACATGGACTACGCGGTGAACGGGTCAGATTATTCAAGTAGGTGCCACCTTAGAAGCACAACAAAAAATATGAGGATGCTGGAGGCCAGCCACATGCGAGCGCTCTAACCAGCGCCCACATGGGCGGACGCCTGGTAGGTGCATGGGAGTGGGGCCCACTCGTGGGACCCCCATGATGTGCGTGATTCATCCATACCGTTCATCCGTCTTGACAGATTATGTTAGGCCTTGAGCCCTAAAATCAGGATGATCCAACTTCCAGGTGAACCATACCAGGGGGAAACAGTGGGCTGGGAGTGTTACCCATTTTTTGTAGCACTTGGGTTCCACTCGTGGGACCCACCATGAGGCTTATGTGCCATCCACGTTGCCCATCCTTCTCTCAGGTCATGTTAGACCATAGTTCCAAGAGTTTAAGCAAATCCAAACCTTAGGTGGGCTGCACCACAGGAAAATGTAGGGTAGAAACCTTTGGACTTGGGAATCCATGGATCCTAAGATTTCTTGGATTTTTAGTTATGTTTGGCATTCTAATTCAAATCCCAAATTAGTGCGCATGTGAATGCTGATACTATGGTTATATTAAATCCATTTAAGTATATACCTTACCTGAAATGATGAAATCCCAAGACTCAAATGGCTATAAGCATAGGATCACATCTTCGTGACTAACCAATAAACTATAATCATTAGCAATGATCAAACGGTGCGGATCATCTTACTAAAGTAATTATAGTGATGCAATTGATAATCTGATTATTTTGGAACATCATTAGTGGGCATGTGCCCAAATGGATTGGTAACTTAGTGACACCTGTTGTACATGTGGGTGTCCATCCGGGTCACTCTCAGTAGACCCCGCCTTAGTGTATGTATTTTACTCATACCTTAAAGGTTAATTGAGGAGCTGATGTTAGTTTAACATGGGCCACACCACATAAACTTCTATATTTCTAGTAAGGGTTACCATTCAGGTTCTACTCTCTGTATATAATGTGTCAATTAAGGCCAATTATCACCTGATATGTCTGATAACATGCTAGTGTACTTGGCCTGATAGGACACACTAAGAACATGCTTAGTATAAAGATATCATGCATAGTTATATGCCCATACACATCATTTGTATGCATGTTATGGATGATGATTAATCTAGCATACGCCTTTGGGTTTGAGATACTTGGGGGACCCCATATGAGATAAGGTTGCCTCACATGATCACGCGGTACGCGCAGGTTTGATGCATGACTTGGATGGTAATACTCATGCATTTCGCATCTTGTATGTTAAAATCACTTTACGCCCTAGTAACATCAGTGTTATGGCCTCCGCATGCATATCGCAGATGACCGAATTAGGTACCAGAAATATATGTTCTAGCATTAGGGCACTATATATGTCCTTGGGTGAAAGTCCATTAACCCTTGTGCTACAAGTAGAATGTTTCAACGTCGAGACCGAGTGGATAGCATGAATGCCCGAGTATCAAATACTAATAGGTCGCATCTCCCACTGTATCATGGTTGGTTGAAAATGGGGTGTGACCTTATCTGCCCAAGGGTAGAGGGTTGTAAGCTATGTTGAGTTTGACCAGCTCGCAAATGAGTCCACTATCGACGAGTCGGGTGGGCATTGACATACTATTGACAAGACGAATAGTGAGGTATCTTCCACTCACTTGGTCATGTGTGCGATAGGGTGGCAGCCAATTTTAAAGTGTACAAGACCTTGGTGATGTTTCCAAATACGAACTGTATTGATATGTGGACTAGTTAAGGATTGACATATTTATATTGCATCCCTTGCATATGATATTCGGCCACATAGGTCTTGCATTGCATAGCCTTGTCATGGCTAATAGCATTCATGGACATGATAGTTTAGCCCTCCATCTTCCGCATACTCTAATATCTAAATTATTGTCATATGCATCATATACACACACGCACTCTACTGAGCTTCGTATAAAGCTTATTTGCATTTGTTTACGATGTGGGCGATGTTAGGTCATATCAACAACATTGAACCCGGAGCATGAGCTATTCTTTTAAGTTTTGATTATATATTGTATTTCTCATTCCAACATTGTATTCAAAGATTATATTAGTGGATATGTGGTGATGATATTTTTTTGTGATTTGAGTACACTTGTGGTTATGCTCCTTTACAAAAGAAAAAGAAAAAATCACCTTAAAAATCCTTCTTATAGGATTCGAAAATCAGAACCTAGCGTATGAGAGCTGGGATCCGAGAATAAGGTACTACAGAGGCTGCCGGCACTAGATTTAGCAACTGAAAATTTTATGAGTACGAATCTCGAGTTTAGGGTCTGACAAGTCGGGTTAGATAACAGCTTCTTTGATCAACCTGTGACCATGGATGTATGTATTGTATATCCATGCTATCCATCTGTTTTGTCAGCTTATTTTAGGGCATGATCTAAAAAACGAAGCATATCCAAATCTCAAGTGGACCAAATCATAGGAAACATGGTGATGATTGAATGGTTATCATTAAAAACTTCTTGTTGGCCAAAAAAGTTATGGATTCACCTGATATTTATGTTTTCCCTTCATCCTAGTCTATGTGATCTTATCAAAGGTTGGATGGAAAATAAGCATTATGGCCGACCTTAGGAAGTTTTTAATGATAAGCATTCAATAACCAGTGTTTCCTGTGGTGTGGTCCACCTGAGATTTGGACCTGGTTCATTTTTAGGCCAATGCCTTAAAATGAGCTGGCAAAACAAATAAATAGATTAGATATATAACACATATTAAGGTGAGCCCCATTCTAATAGCATTACAGGAATTGGTGTTTCAAAGTGCTTTTTCAGCAAGGTGTTTAAAAAACATATGTACCAATATGCTTACCTTACCTAAGTAGCTCAAGTAAAGTAACTTACCATCCAAACTGGCACTGGGCCCGTTTGGATATTACTTTGTTTTTTTACTTGTAGCAGTAGATAAGTGATTTATTTCAAATAAGTTTTGTTTATGATTAGTGGCAAGTAATTTTTTTCTTAAGAGTACTTAATCACTTCAATTATTTATATTTTCTTTTAGCTTATCTACTTTTCATAAGTTGCTAAAGAAAGGCATCAAGATAGACAAAAGAGAGGAGAAGTTAAAAAGTCCGTTGTTTACTAAACATTTTTTCTTAAAAGTTGAAATTAAGACAAGTTACTTGTGGCATTAGTAGCTTATCTTAAGCAACTTAAGATCCAAATGCCTCCTTAACGCGAGGTTAAAATTAAAAAAATTGATAAAAATTCAATGGCCCTATTTTAACAAACTAGCGTCCATGGATCTCTTATTAGGATTGCTTAAGAAATATGATTTTGGAACTGTGAATTAGAAATTGTGGGCCCCACAACTTAGTCCATTCAATATGAGTTAGTGTAACCCACGTACACGGTATAACCCACGTACACAAGCTTTAAGGTTTGACTAGAGCCTTTTGTTGAAGGAAAACGTACTTACTCAACTTTGCTAAGCTCATATACGTCTGCGGCCATCTCATCCATCACAGGGGGTATCACTATCAAAATTCCTTATACCAAAGTCAGCCAATAAACCTTAGTTCCAAGAAATCATATCTTCTACCAAGATATCTTTGGACGGTTACATCCACGTGATGGATGGATTGGATATTTCACTTGTTTACTACCACTGGCATATGTTGTGGAGTCTGCATTAGTTGGCTTGTACAACTGTGTGCAGCAAAGCTGCTCTGGTAAATGCAATAGTTGATACACGAGCACATATAGATTGCAAAGTTGAAATCGAATTCGTTCAAATCAAACTCTCCAAAATTCTACTGAAATATAAATGTATTGTATACCAAAATTATGCTTCTATTAACTACGGAGGAATGGCACGTGCCTAAGGGTTGTTTGGATGCCTGTAAAATCAATAAGTTAGAATCCGATTACAGGTAATCAGATTATATGGGTTGTTTGGATGGATACATTTGCCTGTAAAAAGATTGCAGACTGTAATATAAAACATGATAAAAAGTGATGTTTCATATTACAAGTAAAGGGATTTTAGGCAATGGTAATAATTTTTGAAAATTTCTGATGTGAGAAGGGATGCGTCCTTGGCATTCTTACCCTTTCCTTCCAACACCTGGTCAATGCAAGGTGCCACAACGAATAATTAAAAATTAATAATAATAATTAATTAATTAATTAAAAAAATTGAAGAAGTAGAAGAATAAGAAAAAAAGAAAAGAATAACAGACCTGTTTCTCTCTCTCCCTCCCTCCCTCATCTAGGGTAAGAAGCCTTAAAAATTCCCCTTTCTCAGTTTCCAGGGCTAGAAGCCATCAAACGTATCTATCTATTTCAGTGGTTGGAAAGAAGGGGGTAGATTAGGTGCGGCCCTGACTGTGGGGCCCACATTGATGTATGTAACGTATATCCATGTATGTAACGTATATCCATGCCATCCATCCATTTGCAAGATCATTTTAGGCATGAGACCAAAAAATGAAGCAGATAAAAATCTGAAGTGGACTACGCCATAGGAAAGATTGGTGACTGAATGCCCACCATTAAAAATTTCCTTAGACCCACCATAATGTTTATTTTCCATCCAACCCATTGATAGGGTCACACAGTCTTGGATGAAGATAAAACAAAAAGAGCATCAGCTTGAACCAAAACTTTTGTAGCCAATAAGAAGCTTTTTTTAGAAGTTTTTAATGGTTAATCACCACTGTTTTTTATGGTTTGTTGTATCTGTTTCTTATGGCAATGAGAGCATGCTACAGTAGGATGCCATCTCCAAAGTATATGCAACATTCCTGACCATTAATTTAGCTTGAACTGAATGAATGGGTTATATATGGCCCAAAATCCCAACATCACAGTGGGGCTCCATGATGAACAGCTTGGATGACTCAGTCTGGTAGGCCAAGCCACATAAAGCAATAGGCAACCAATCAAAGATTACAAATTCACATGGCGGTCCACTCATCAAGGTTTTATTAGCCTGTTTTTGGGCATCCTAACTTTCAACGTGAGGCAACATTGTGCACAGTTTAGATACCATACAAAAACACCCGTGGACCCACTTTCAACGTGAAACACTTGCATGTGTTAATTAAGTGGTATTATAGGATTATTGTGTGGGTGTGTGGATTTTAGGAAACAAGAGGTGAGTGATTATGATCAGAGATCAATTATCTATACATCATCATACCTAACAATCTAACTATTACAAAACATCCAAGTTATATTACAAGATCAGTCGACCACTCAGTCGTTAACTTAAACCAACATTCATGAAACCGTTAAATTCATACACAATATACACCATCCATAGAACTCAACTCACCATTCGTGAAAGGCCCATATCCTATTCTGTACCGTTCCTTAGACTCACGCGATTCTCTCCGTTGAATTCCGACAACCCGTGACCATTAGTCGGCATTTGCGTGCGACCCTAAGTTGCATCCCGTAGATTTGAATCAACTCAACTTGAGACCTATACCTTAGTGACTGTGTTGTCGCCACGGTTCCAATGCCGTGTCTTGCGCACCGATGCGATACCTAGGATAGGAGTAGTGAGCCCGCGTATATTTCAAAGAAACACCACGAATTGCGAATCCCGAGAGAATCTCTGCCCAATCTATCACATCAATCAATCAAGTGTAAGTCAAGTACAACCTATCACTCCACCGATCCCACTCATCCCACTCTTACACAAGCCATCCCCAAAGTTTATGTCTTACACACACTCATCCCTTTCTTACAACAACCCATCCCCTTTCATTCCATCGCATCCCTTTTCTTTCTCATTTTCTCCACCATTTCCAAGCAACCTAAGAGAGGAAACGTCTAAGCTTTCCAAGGAGAGAAGAAGCCCAGTGTGTGGCCCACTTCCTACCCCTAATCTCTCATCCCCACCCTTCAATCTTCATCATCTTCCACAAAGAAGAAGCTAAGGAGCTAAGGAAGCTATAAAACTAAGAAGTATAATCGGCGGGTGAATTTAAGTTTAGAATATGATTTTGTTGATGGGCCAAGTGGGGCCTACCGATTGATGGTATGGATCTCACTTTGGACCCTAGGTGTGACCGATGGTCCACCATGATTCATATGTCCATCCCATGATGGGGCCATTCTCCATAAACCCCATCATGATGTTTATTTTCCTATTGTAACAAGGTCATTTAGACCTTGATCTTGTGGGTGGGAAAGAGATTTTCACCATTGATTTTTATGATTTGAGGGCCTACATGTGGTGGGACCCATTTGATGTATGTTTTATAATCCTATGATGGCTTATAGTGGCGGAGCCCTCCATCACACATCTCTCTCTATATATATGTGTGAGTGTGTGTGTGTGTGTGCGCGCACCTTTGCACACATGTCATGGGAATCTAATTTAGACGGTCCATGTGACGTGGAATCCCATGAAACCCAAGGGGCCAATTTTCACCCTGATATAAAACTTTGCTGGGCCATAACAAAGAGAATTGCAAATCAAGGGATGAAACAATTTTCTTTTTCATGGCCCACTAAAGTTTTTGATCAAATTAAAAGCTGGGCCCTAGGGGTTTCATACGGTGTTGCATCACGTGGACCGTTCAGATTTTGAACTCACATCATATATGATGGGGCCACCAAAAACTCCGCACGATTTTCATGCGAACTAGTGCACAGGTGAGCATTCGGCATATGTGCGTCTGTGTGTGTGTGTGTAATCTAAAATTTTCGTTGGAATGGTGGAAGATAAGAGCCCATGAACCAAAATACCCTACACTCTCATTATTGGCACATGACATTTTATTGATTTTGATTACAATGGTAAAATCAGAATATGCAATTAGCACGGGGAGTAAGGTCTTGAGCAAGTAAAAAAGTTCTATTATACCAAAAATAATTGAAGCGCTCGTTTGTACACAAGATTGGTTGCGGACAGTTTGCGACGTTAGAACTTTTGATGCTGAGGAAGAGGATGAGGACAAGATTGAGAGTCTAGGTTGTTAGTTCAATTATTTGTGTACCTATTTGTCAATCATATTAGCCCATGTGTCAATGAATCGGTCGAGTCCTTGGAAGTTGAAGACTAAAGACACAAGAGGATATAAAGCATCGAAAAATAAAGAACAGGTAAATTGAGGTGCCTTGGTGATCCTTACCTTAAAATAATCTTAGCCTCTAAATGATCGTTCCTTAATAGATAAACCCTTATTTGATCATCCAATAGCCTTAGGAGTTTAATTGTAACATGATATGATAGACTAAAAGATGTGGAAAGCTGCTGTAAAATTAATGGCCCCAAAACAACAGTTTTCAAGGGATATTCGATTCCATTGACAAGTTGTCGATGGGTTTTAATAAAACCCTTGATTAATCGAAGCTCTGGGCTCGATTAATCGAAGGGAGCCAGAAACGTCTAGCAACTATTTATTTATATTATGGAGTTTTTCAATACCATCGAAGGACCTTTAATTCTATTAAGGGGAGTTTGATCCTATCAAAGGCATCGCTCAATCAATCGAAGGTATTAAGAAATGTCCAACAACTATCTACCTAAATTATGGAGTTTCTCAATCCCATCGAAGGATCTTCGATCTTCTTGAAAGGGAGTTCGATCAATTGAAGGCGTCGCTCGATTAATCGAAGGTGTTGTTTTCTGATCGTTTTTTTTACCATTAGAACTTGATTCAGTTATAAAGGGCATACGAACCTTGGTCATTCTAATGAGTTTTTGGTGTAATAAAAGCGTAGGTGATTCCTCACTCCTATCTCTCATCCTAAGCCTATAAATTTATGAGATCTGAATCATCTTCTTGTGCTTTACCACTCTAATGAGGATTCCAACCTCCATTGTGAAGATGATCTTGATCTCCACTAATTTCTAGAGATTAGACACTAAGCTTATGGGTATATTCTTGTTTATATCATCTAGAAGACCCTTCTAGATGAATCTCCTTTGAAAATCAACTATCCATTAATTGTAAGAGATTCCATTGGAGCATTGCATGCAAGGAGTTTGTTCATGGAGCTGAACCAATGACATCGACGAATGCGAAAGCAATTGTGAAGCTGATTCAAACATGGGAGAGTAGTGAAGCTGATTCAAACATGGGAGAGTATTGAAGAAGCATCTCAAGAAGGCGTTATAAAAGGAGCTCAATCCGATAAGTAAGTTATCATTGTAGATTCTATTCACAATCATTCCTTGTATAGGGTTAGGTGTAGAGTTCATGACCCAGACTCAAATAGGTTATTGTGTAGAACATAGGCTCTTGTATAGAGTCGAATTCACCAAATATGAGTGCGTATGTGTTAATCTCCATGGGAGCCTCTGATGGCAGTATATGTAGGGCTTTAGATTACGACCCCTAGTGGTTGTTGGTTAGCCAATAGAAAAACTAACTAAAATCTCTTATGAGAGCCAATGACATGGATGGAAACGTGTTTCTCCGACACAAGAGTGTACGTGTAGATTAGTGGTTAATTAAGTTAGGAAAAAATATTATAAAGGTTAATGGTGAAGCTATTAAAACGTGAATGGTGAAGATATTAAAAACTCTTAACATAGTGAAATATCGGTATACACTCGATGAGAGTGTCTGCGGGGAGTATAGTAAGAAAATTGAACCACTATATATGCTTATATTTGTGATTGTTATTTGAGCACAATTTTATTCATACTTATGCATTTGATTAGTTAAATTATATGTATGCTAGCCACTTATAAGCATACACAAGATCATTATCTCTATAGATTAGTTGCTCATTGTTGCATCATTTGTGGTCTATGTGATTGGACCAACTTAGCTTAGAAGCCTAAGTGTCATTTACCTTCTTAGTTTCAATTGATAAATTTGTTTTAAGTCGGCAAGAATTTTTAAAGTAATCTTATTCACCTCCCCTCCCGGTTAGGACTTAGCTGTAATTCCAAGCTTCATCAAGCTTCCGCATGCGCTGTGGTAAACAATCCACACAATTTCAATTGGTATTAGAGCGGGTTGCTCTTCAAGGACTTAACTATATAAAATAAAATTCATATAAGCTTTAGAATTACATATACCCATGATGGGAATGCTATCACAAAGCCACTGTATTTTGATGGGTCTAACTACACCTATTGAAATGCTAGAATAAGGGTATTCTTGAGATCCCTTAACTCTATAGTTTAGATTGTTGTCGAACAAGGATAGACTATGCTTTTAGAACAAGTAATAGTTTATGAGAGAACCATTAGCACTCCCAGAGATAAATCCAATGGAGTGTAAATGAGAGAGCTCGGTATATCTATGATGTAAAAGCTCTCAATGCAATTTACTGTGCGGTTTTTCCCGACGAATTTAAACACATGTACATGCGAAATGGGTAAGGAAGTGTGGAACATATTGAAAACTACCCATGAGGAAATTAACACAGTAAAGTGATCGAAGCTTCAGCTCTTAACCACACAATTTGAAAATATTAAAATGGAAGAGTTTGAAAGTTTCATAGAGTTCTATTCTAAATTAAATTATATTTGCAACACCTTATGTGGTTTATGTGAGAAACTCCTGGAAGGGCCTATATGTAAGAAAATACTTAGATCCCTTTTTAGATGGATTTACTCCTAGGGTAACCTGTAACACCCTGGTTCTCATGACCCGAGGACAATCGCTCCTCATTGAGAACCCGAGTATTACATTATGAAGTGTACTATCATGCATCTTAATTATAGAAAATTTCATGACATATAGTAAGGCAACTATTGCATAAGCTAAGAATATCATGATTAATGACAAGGAAGTTTAGTGAAAGCAACATGAAATCCCTCAGCGGGGAATTTTATTTACAATCCTCAAAATTTAAAGAAACAAAAAGTCCAAATAAAGAGAACATGTAAAACGTAGTGTACTAATTGAGCTCCAACGGCTCAACTACATTAGCATAGAGTCCTTCCCCATCAAGCTTCTTATCAATTATATCTGGGATCCTAACTCTAGGTCTTCCTTCATCAATAAACCTGCATCTATTTAGTGCAACTGCACGATAGGGTGAGTGATAACTCAGTAAAAATTTTCCTCAAAGATTTCTTGCATATCAGAGCATTCCAATATAGTTCAAACCAAATAGCAATTTATAATGAGAGTAATATCATATTAACATATACATGAATGTATGGATGTATGTCTAAAGCCACAGATCTGGGGATGCACATCTAGCTGCCAAAAGAAAGGGTCACTCACAGTAGACTAACTACCTGGAAAAGACCATGTAGTGAGAGCGCCCAAGGTAATTTAGTCTCCTGAAAAAGCATTCAGGATACACCTGATGAGGTCCTAAAAATCCGAAAAAGCCTCATATAAAGAAAACGACCCATAGTGGCATGAATACACTCAACCTAAGTGTCATGCACCCCAAAATTTGGGTACAGAGTGTGCACCCTTAGACCCGAGTTTCAGTTTATAACTCATATATAAAATGTACTAATTTAATTCCTTAATCAGTTTAATCAGAGATGATAATTATATTCAGTCTAAGTTCCACCATAATCTCAATCACACATACATAACACTTAGCACCAAATAATCAAGCATATATAAATCTTGACAACTCTTAAAATAAAATAAACCTTAAAAATCATTCATTTATTATATCATCATACTATAATTATGCTTATTCTATACTAACATTGTTTCAATGAAATAAATCTAAATAATTTCTTAAAATCTCAAAATCAATACTGATATGTATTATACATTAATCAAACTATGCTAGCAAATAAATCAAGTAATTAGAAATGTTCTAATGTTGCCACTTCATCTTCAGATAAGTATGGACACGTTTTACATGAATCATGTTCAGGTAAGATGGATCCTTCTGGTTCTTGCGCTACATCATTTGTTAATGGCTCTTCTGTACAATTTTTCCATCAATAAAAAGGTCAGCTGGTCAGGCTTAATGAAATAACCCAGCATGGTTCACAATCATAGCAATTAAAATAATATAAAAATATATTTACAATGATATGGATGCAAATAGTGCATGAATGCATCAAATGGGATGATCGTCCATCTGCTTGGGTTGGAGGTCATCAACCTACATCCACCCGTTGGATAAGCTTCCACCTTTCGGTAGGCTTGGGCATAGCTTGCATCTGGTAACGCTTTACTATGATTGATATTTCTTCCAGGGAGGGCCCCTAGGATCGACCATGCATTATGTAAATGAAATGAATAATGGATGATATGTAAATGCATATTTTTCATATTTGGTATAGTTTTCTTGATCAAAATATTCACATATAAATTAGCGTACAATTATCATAACAAAATAATCGAATCAGTATATCAATCAATCAAACTATCACAAACGATTTATTTAAATTTTAATGAATTATGAGATAAGTTGGGTTACTCACCTGAGTCTGATATTGTAGAATCCATAAGGTAAATGGATTGGTTTAAATTCAGAGATCCTATCAGTTATATCAATAACATTATTATTCATCTAGCTAGTTTACATGATGGGGCACAATTTTGATATACATCCTAAGTGGCCAAACCCTAAATGATTAAATAATTAAAATTATATGTTTATATATTTAATTATCAAAATTAATTTTTTTTTTTAAGATCCTTAAATTGAATGTCAAATAATTAATCAGGGTGGCCCACCGGATGATTGGATCATCCAAATTCTTGACATATTATCATGTTTTGCCTCTACACATTAGATGTATGGTGTGGATCTAACCACACATATACTAATGGCCTATCTCAACCTTCTACACCAAGTGATACCAACATTTGCGCAAAAATCTAAAATTCTCTTATTAAACATTTCTAGATCTGACTAATGTGGCTCATCCGATGGTCAGATTAGTCTAAAAATTAAGGTCCTTGTATATTTTGGCCTTAGGGATCATATGATCCGTATAGATCTATCTTAACACAATCAGATTCCATCCATTTAATTTGTTCCTAAAATATTACTAACTAGATCTGAAATCATAAAAGCATCACTTTATTAAAATTGTCTTTACACATCTATACAATGATTGTGTGGATGATCCACACCATCTATTGTATAGATCAAGAAGAAATTGACAACATAATAAAAAATTAAAAAGATCTAACGATTAGAACTTACCTAATTAAACCTTCTTAGAATCTCCTCTCCCTTATTTTTTAGAGCTTCCTATTTTTATCTATTAAGCAGAAACCTCTCGTATCCCTTTTAGAATCGATCCCTAAACCTCTCTCTCAATGTCTCTACCAACTCAACTATTGACTTGTTTTTGTTTTTATTTAAAAATAAAATCTTTAAATATTTATTTTAATTTTTTTTAATACACCAAAATTTAGGGTTGTTATACTAAGGGTTATACTAGAATGATAGAATTCTTAGTAGACGTAACAAGAGGTGACTCACATCAAACACCTGGTAAAGCTCATATGTTGTTCATGAATGTTATGCACTATGATGTCCACGTACATGTGTATATATTCCATGTGGTAATTTCAATTCTCCAACAAAGATAAAAATATTGTAACATGATCTTTCTCACAAGATGTAATAAGAGGATATAACATGTTTCCAAGACTTGCATCATGAATATTAGAAGTAAATGTAAACATAAGATTTATTAGATAAAACAGGATTAGTAGTAATAAAATCAAGTTCATAAGACATTGTATATCATATTTATATTTTAAAATTTTCATAACTAACATGGAATTCAATGAATGCAGAAGATAATGAGGGTGACTCCTCACCTTTAATTTAGATGATCGCAACATGAACGCTCTAATGTACGAATCCAACTCGAATGGATCAGATCTAAATTCCATACACATCTATGGTTAAGATCTTAACCTTGGGCTCTGATCTCCAACCTATATTTAAGGTTAGCCATTTTAAGAATTCTAAAATCTAAGTTGCACAATGGATGAAAATTAGCAGTAGATGTTGTAATTGATGATGATAATAACATTACTTAGTATAACTATCTAATATAAATTTATAACGTCAATTATAATCTTAGACAATAGTAATAGAATGATATTAATCATTAATTTTAAATAATATTAATAATGAAAGTAATTAATGACAAATCTAATTCGTGAAAGGATGAAAAACGACTCACCTGCATGGACTCAATTAAGTCAACTCGACTCACCATCACATCTTCTTCCTAGTTTCTTTCTTCTTCTTTTCTCTTTCTCCTTCTCTTTTAATCATTTTCTTTCTCTCCTTCTTCTTTCCTTCTTTCCTTTTTTCTATTAAGAACTTCCAGTAGGGTCTGGACTTGACTAGACAGTGAGTCAGAGACCTGATTCGGTTTTGAACCGAGTCAACTTCGTGAGTTGCCCAACTTCCTCTTTCTTCTCTTTCTTTTCTTTCTCTTCATCATCATCATCTTCTTCTTCTTCTTCTTTTTCTTTCTTCCTATTGTAAACATCCAACAACATATGCCTGAGTTTGCCTGACTCAGATCCAATCGAGCTGAGTCGACCCCGTGTGGGACAGTACTATAATACAGACCCGACTCGATTTCAGCGAGTAGGATTGACTCAGCAGTAATCCAGACTCTCTCTCTCCACCTGTATCTTCTTTCTTTCTTTTCTTTCTACTCTCCTTGGACAGGGGGAGAATCTCGACTCAACCAGGACTCGAGGCTCGGGCGAGTCTACTCAGTGCAGCATCACACGGCGACCTTTCTTTCCCACTTGCAACTTTTTATTTTTAGAAGGGGAAGCCCTAAAAGGGAGGTATTTATAGAATAGATTAATCCTCTTCTAGAGAATTCGAATGCTACTAATCTTTAGGATTAGTGCCCCATCCTTCAATCCATAGCTCTTAGATGGATCGAATGGGCCTCTAAGACCTTGTGGGGCCTACCATTTGAATGGACAGTCACGAAAACTCAGTGGGATCCGAGTTCCTATCCAATAATTAATTTTCACGAGAAGCCGAGTTATCACGCGAGAAGCATCTCTTTTCGTTATGGAAGGCTTTGAGTTGCCCTATTGACAATGGTTAAGATGTTTGGGAAGGTTTCTAGATGCAAACTAGTTGTTGGGATCGTGCCAGCCTCAAAAAGGCAAAGATTCCTTTTGACGTTTTTATAGCTGAGGAAACCCTAAAAGGCAGAATAAATGAAGGGTTAAGATGGTTTGTAATGGAGGGTTGAGATGAAAGAGAGTTTACCACATGGTTTGCTAGCTTGACTAAGAGCGGATTTTTAACTTTCGTAACACCCGATCGCACGCAACTCGATTTGCGGTTGAGATTGTGAGTCCGCATGTCCATGGATACCATTGGAAACACCAAGGTCTAGTCGAAATTATCTGTTGAACAAGATGAACGGCTTGGATTTCTCGAGTGATTGCTGATGGTGAGCCATAGTTAACGTGCACGGATGGTGCCCGTTCAAATTGGGTTCAAGCGAGAACAAAAGGAAAGAAAATCTCTCCTTTTTGAGACTTATCAAGTCAGCTCTCGCTTTGAGTGGTTGACCAGTTCCATGCACGGCGAGTGTACACACTCAGTCCCAAGGTTGGGTCCACCATGATGTATTTGAAAGATCTACTCCATTTGTTCCCCTTGGAGGCTCTAAATTAGGTTCTTTGACCAATGGCCAGGCAAATCCAAAACCCAAGTGGGCCATATTTCTGATTTTTACTACAATTGTAGATTTCTATTGGTTTGATGGTTTGATCATTTCGAAATTAGACATCAATGGTTAAAAGGGTCCAAGGGACCACTTAACTAAAGTTCAATGGCTAGATTATAGATCAGATGGCCTAATACATGTGTAATATTAAATATCATTTTTACGTTGATTCTAGTATCATTGTTATCATTAAATTTGTTATTATGTATACTTTTAATCATCAGTTATTTATATTTAATTTGATGGTTCTCTCTTTTGGCTATGTTTTATAGGTTTATCAAAAATAAATTACTTATTTATATTTAGATATATATATATATATATATATATATATATATATATATATATATATATATATATATATATATATATATATATATAATTATTAACATTATCATTATTAGTATCTAGATTATTTACATGGGTCACACTCCAATCAACGACATCTATTCATTGAGCTTTAATTTGAAGGATTAGATCATTTTAAATCTGTAGGTGGGCTACAATGCATGGGTCTTAACGTTTAGTCATCGATTTATTTAAATTAACGGTTGTATAAGAAATTTTTGTTATTCTAATTATTGGAATTGAGTGGTGGGTTGATATTTATCAAATGACTGTGAATAACATAGGTTATTTGGATCTTCACACAAACATATTAATCTAGTTTATAATAGTAACACTCGAGTATGTAGAAGTACGGGGTGTTACATAACCCCAAGAAAAGAGTGTATAAACATGGATTGAATGAGAGTATAAGAACTTATAGGTTCTCTGCAAATATATAAACTACACTTTAAGACCCTATCTAATAAAAATAAACTCACTGTATTGAAAACTTCATGTAGGCACTCACATAGGAAAATTGAGTCAAAATATGATAGTGAGGAAGACGAGGAAGAGGAAATGACTAGAAAATATAAGAAATTCATCAAGTTAATTAGTAGATGAAAGAGTTGTGATAAGAATGACAAAACGGCTGAGAAATGCATAACCCATAAAAGAAAATAGAGATATCCAATGTCACAACTATGAGAGTTATTGACATATTGCATCTGAATGCATTAGTAAAGTAAGATCCAAAAGCAAGGCTATGGTGACAACGTTGGATGATACAGAGATGTCTGGATCCAATTCGGGAGACTCTCCTAATAATGAAGACCTTGGACACTTAGGTATTCTAATTACCTCTATCATAGTTTCCCTCCCTAAAGACTTGGGAGACCATAACATCTCGAATAGGTGACCTTAAAAGGTCCTAGTGGGCTTAATAGATAAATATGAGGAGTTTAGCCTCGTTAAGTGATCCCAATGGAAAAATCTGAGGAATATAGCTTCGTTGTTGAAAATATAGGTAAATCTAAGGATTAAATATTCATTTTGTGCTTAATAGTTAAATTAAAGGATTTTAGCCACATTTTCTTTTTGATAGTTTGTCTTTTAAGTTGTTTGATTTTAATATCATATGTTTATTGCCAGACTATCATCAATCATTGAGATTTTAATAGACATATTTTTTAATTGACCATATTATGTATGCTCCATGTTTTTCATGTCTATATGCACCATATTCCCTAGTCAGTATGTGTTTATAGGAAAATATATGACTTATAGAGTTTTCCATTTTCTGTATTTATTGGTGTATATGAAATTAACTCTTCGTTAAATACTGACAAAGTCAAAGATAAAGATCAAGTCCCACCAAAATAAGTTGAATTCTATTTTGCAAGTTTTGTTTGTTGATTGCAGAGAATTAATGGAGATATGGGGAGCATTTGAGGGGGATCAATATAAGTTTACATGTCTTTGTATGTTTAAGTTATAAATCATTTGTAATTGATATGATAAAGTCTATGTTAGGTTTTTGTCACGTAGTTGACAAAGGAATATATTGTTAGTGCACTTATTTATGCATCTATTTGTCAATCACATAAGTTCATGTGTCAGTGAATCGATTGAGCCCTTAAAAGCTGAAGACTGGAGAGAGAAGATAATATAAAGCATCAAGGAGTGAAGAATAGGTAAATTGAGGTTCCTTGGTGTTAAGGGTCGAATATTGCATATTAGACCTCAGTTATTACCTGCTTTAACGAACATCATACTGTTTAATGCCATATTTTAATCGTGTTTGTGCTGCAAGGTGAATTTAGGAGCCTATACTAAAAAATGGTACTAAAAGCATGGAATTAACACTCCAAAGTCACCAAGGCAAGGGACGAACCCTAGGGGACTGAGATCGAAGAAATTATACACCAAAAATCTAAGAAAATCAAGTCATTCACGTTAAACGGGCCTGAAAATCATCCAAAATGCAAGATCACAGGGTTCCCACCATCCGCTCGGCTTGAAACTTTATATCTGGACAAGGACCATAACTTAACCGTACATATTGAATTTCAGCTATTGGATCCTGGTGGAAGTGGCCCAACAGACAGATCAACCACCAAACCTCTAATTTGGGGCCCACTTGATCTCTGGATATGCTTCAAACTTGGGTTTAACCTCTTAAATAAGATGGCAAGACAAATGATCGAAGAAGATGTCTTATATACATCAAGGTGGGACCCACCTTGCATGGTGAGTGTGCACAACACACATGCAGTGGATGAGCACTGAAACGCACGAGCACTGACCGACCTCTTCTTCGATTTCTCAAAATCTCACAGCAGACGCACGTACCTGCGCGAGCTGATCTCAGTGGGCTCCACCCATCATCCACATGCACGATCCAAACCATTCATTGTGTCTAGGGGGTGGCCACGCCCCTAGCCATGCTGACCTTTTTGTCCCTTACACATGACCACGCGATTTCCACAGTCAAACGCAAGATGGATGGCAGAATGGAAATTTGTGGGCCACACCAAATACAATAAAAAATCATCCATTCCCGACTGGTTTTTCGAGGAGAATTCAATGGACTGCGCTGATTCTTTAGACACCAAGGCATGTGGGCCCCACAGTTAACGCAAAATCAACTTTTCCGCATATGTTCGCAATGACAGCGTACGAGAAACCCGGATGTTCCAGGCTGTTATACGTTCATAGGGAGGATCGAACCTGTGATCAGGACTGTCCATACGTTGTAAAAGGTGGCTACTACTCCATCTATGAAGGCGGAATCAAGGTCAGGCCTTCACCATCCTAATAACAGGCCAACCGCACAATTTCCTTGCTGTTTCTTCGCATGTTTTGTCGCGACTGCGTATCTCTGGCTGAAATCTTATGCAAGGGAGTGCGTAAAATCTAACCGACTCTATCCCAGCCTTCTGCCAACTTCACTGCTTCCCTGCCTATAAGAAAGAGAGAGAGAGAGAGAGAGAGAGAGAGAGAGAGAAAGAGAGAGAGAGAGAGAGAGAGAGAACGTTGGATCCCATTTGGGCAACAATGGAGGAGAGGAGCAAAGGGGAGAGTGAAAGAGAGGGCGTGGGCTGGTCGTGGACGACCTCTAGTTTTATCCTTCTTCTTTTTTAGTTTTTCTTCTTTACTTCAGGTTTTCATGGCTAGCTAAGCCTCTTAGCTAGGGTTAAGAGGTGAAGCTTGTAGCGTTATTAGGATGGTTGCTTTGTTTTGATTCATGTCTTGTTGAACCTTATGAATTCTAGTTTGATTATTAAGGTATACTTTTAGTTTTTAATGGTTTTTTGTGACTTAAATTACAATAGATCTGTGATAGCTTTAAGTATGTTCTTTCCATTATTGAGATTGTGAAATTAGTAAGACTTGTCGTTCACTATTGTCTCATGGGCATGGTAGGGTAACGGAATCCTTCCTAACCTTCACAATTTTCTTATGATTGGCTGTGAGATTGGTAAATTGTTGTTGTTTGCTATCGTCTCCTAGGCATGATTAGGTGACGGAATCACTTCCAAATCTTCACCAATCTTATTTATTGATGATTAGATCCATGAGAAGTTTAGAGATCTGACAAATCTCTTCTTACCAACTAGATAAGATAGGACTCTGATTCCAGTTGTGTCCTTGAATCAATACATGGTAACTTCCCAATTGCTATAAGTGGATCCTTGGCACCCTAGTTTCTTCCTCCGAATTCTCTAAATTTTAGATAAATATTTCATCATTATTCCCTCAATTATATACTATTTAGATTTCATCTTAATCTATTTCTAGTTCTACTTAATTTCAGACTACGTACAGGTTTCAGTCCCTTGGGATTCGAACTCGGTCTCACCGAGTTTATTATTACATCACAACCCTATACTTGGGGTATGAATAAGTTTTTAGCGCAGTTGCTAGAGACTGACGACTACGATTTTCTAAAATTAATTGATTTTAGAAGTAGTTTAAGATTTTTACTAACTTTAATTTTAGGCTTTTCGTTCTATTTGATTTTTAGAAACTAACCTACTTTCTTGCTTTATTGGAGTTTGATAGATCTTCTAAAGTCATAACTATGTCCTAATTTATTTACTTTCTCTATTCTTTAGATTAGGTCCTATTTTTTAGAAACTAACTTCTTTTGTTTTCTTTTGCAGGATCTTAACATAAGAACTTCTAATTTGGTAACATCTTTCTAACTTCTCATCTCACTTTCTACTTTTCTTTTATTTTCTTCTGGGATTAGAATCAGAATTAAGGTTCACCATGGATGCTTGGTTACGTGTATATGCTGAGATGGATAAGCAATATTGGGGAATGCCTGAGGGTTGTGGAATTCAACTTATACCTCAAGATTTTTCTCCATCGAGAACCGACTAGAACGTTATGCTCTATCGGTTAATAAGTCTGTACACGATCATCATTACATAAATGAGGATTATTATCAACCATCATATTCTCCCACGTATGATCCATATGACTATAACTAGTGGAAACATTAAGATTGGGAAGATGAACTAACAACATGTTATAATGATTATTCTCTTGGATCCCCTGCATTTGAAATTCAACCAGAAACAATTCAAGAGAATTCAATTCAAAATTTCTTCCAAACTCTAGAGTTCAACCAGCAAAATACACTCTAAAGACTACAAGAACTTATAAAAGATATTCAACAGGGGAGTTCACATCATGCGATTGTGGAAAACTCTAGAATTTGGAATGATGAGTTGGATTCCATCAATGAGCATATGGTTCAATTTTCCGATGAGTTAATCTCGATGACTATTCAAAAGAATGATCAAGAGTCGTGAGTGTCTTTCAAATATAATGATGATGACACACTTCACTCACATGACACACTAGATTTCAATGATGAAGAAGAGGTTAGTTTATGTGAACCTCAACCCATTCTGAGTGTAGAATGTGAGGAAAGTGATCTCATCTCAAGTGTGCACTGCACTGAACTAGAATATGATGACTATTGGGATGACGATCATGAGTGTATAGCCTTAGTTTTCTTGGAATTAATCTCAAATTTGGTATAGGTCAATGATCAAGTAGTGCACGAAGTGAGTGGTCATGATGAACTATTCCACTCACCTGACATGTCTGATTAAAAAGTGGATGACCTCCTTACAACCCACCCTTTTATATCTTGTGAGACATGTTTGGACTACTCCCCTGAATTGAATAATGATATGATTCGGGAGATGGACGAGTTACTCGATGCGACTCTAGGATTTCAAACTACCCAGTTGAGGTCACCATCTGAACTGTTGAATTTTGATGATTCAATGCCTCTTCTGAGTAGTATCAATGAATAGAGTCTGCACATCAATGTTCGTCTACCGACCCTCAATCTGTCTATGCAGGGCTGGAGCAAGAGAGCATACCTCCGTTTAATTTTAAAGACGATGGACTCCTTAGGCAGTACATAACAAACTTCAATGTGAAGAATGAGTCACTCTCAGCTGAATTTCCTAACTCTTTGGATGATTGCTTGACACACTTTGCATATTCAAACGGTCCCATGATAAGAGACATAGTGAATGCCTTACAAGACAATATTTCGGTAGTTGTCACGGACCGAGAGAACCATTACTCTGAAGCCCCTTCCTCCACAGATCTTAAATGTCTACCATTAAAGGAGGAGCTGACAATGGAACTGAAGTATAGAACTTCGGAATGTGTCGAGACTACATCACTTCTTGCGAAGTTTTCTGAACTTTATTTACTTGTAGTCTCTGATTCACCATGGGATAATAACACTGAAACTTCTTCTATCACAGATGAATCTTATATATTTTGGATACCTCAAGTGATTCAACGAAATTTTTTCGATGAGGTACATAAATTTCTCTGGAATTTCATACTTTGGGGCATCCAAGCCTATTGCAAAAAGGGCTTTTGGATGATCCTGTTGAGAAACTTACTGAGAAATTTATCCAGATATTGGCCAGAAGAGGAACTTTACGACATGATTGAGTAGTTTTTCTCTGCTTTCATAGGACTAGGATAGTTTACTTTATGTTGTTCTAGGATAGACGGTTTTATGTCATTAGGTTAGTTTGCTTCCTACATTGTTTTAGGATAGTTTGCTTTCGTGTTTTCAATATCGTGCTGACCGGCTTTCATATTGTAATCATTGTCGAAACGTCTTTCTTGATTCTTTCATCCAGGTACTATCTTCTCATCGCTTCTCATTTACTTTCATTTTCCCATGTGCATTGCATGCTCATATATCTTTTACATTAAGGATAATGTAAATTTTAGGTTGGGGATGGGAGATTAGGTTTCCTAATAAGTGTTTCCTGGGTCTTGAGCAAAAATTGTGAAATTTTTTTTAAATTTTTGAAATTCTTGTGAATTCGACGTGATTTTGACGACCGTCTAGGACACTTAGAATTTCAAGATATGTGATGTTAATAATTTATGACTCTTGGATTCAGTATCTGTTAGATTTCACAGTACGTTTGAATAGTTAATCTATGATTAGAAGTTTTAAATATTGATTGAGTCATGAATTTATAAGACACATCTTGCTTGCACATTAAGGTTTTAGTTCGATATTGAATTGTAATTTGATGATCATTAAGCATGGAAGGAACCAACCTGGGAAATTTGTCCATCTTGTTCAATACAAAGAATATAGAAAAAGAAAAAGAAATTTTTGAAAAAAAAAAGAGAAAAATAAAAAAGAATGAATGAAAGAAAAAAAGAATACTCAGCTAAAAAATAGTTGTCATCAGAAAAGGGTTGGGTGTACGATCTTCACCATAGGTTTTCTCCCTATAGGTGCAGATTTGATTCCCCTCCCCCTCGATGAAAAAATCAAAAGCTGCAAGAATGAAAAGAAAAACTATAAGGCAAGTTTACCTTTAGGTTTTGATTGTCCTAAATGCTCTTTGGATTATCAATGTTATCATGGAAATTGACAATTGGATCTCTTAATGATGGTAGCCAGGATTACACTATACACCCATGGAACTCAATGTTTAAAATTTTTCTAATTGATGAATTAATACTTTGAACTTGACTATGAAGTTTACCATGCGCTTGAGTCAAGGAGAAAGTAATGTCCAACATTCATGAATCGTAGAATTCTAGTATCTAAATTGTTTTTCAAAAATCATTCGAGGTTATGGAAATTATCCTGTATTCTCAACTTATTTTTCGCATACTTTGCTCGGGACTAGCAAAATGCTAGTTGGGGGTTGTGTTGAGGGTCGAATATTGCATATTAGACCCTAGTTATTACCTGCTTTTACGAACATACTATTTAATGCCATATTTTAATCGTGTTTGTGCTACAAGGTGAATTTAGGAGCCTGGACTGAAAAAGGATAATAAAAGCATAGAGTTAATGGTCCAAAGTCACCAAGGTAAGGGACGAACCCCAGGGGGCCGAGATCGAAGAAATTACACGCTAGAAATTCGAGAAAATCAGGCCACTCACGTTAAATGGGCCCAAAAATCATATAGAATGCAAGATCACAGGGTTCCCACCATCCGTTCGGTTCAAAACTTTATATTTGACGTGAGGACCATAAATTAATTGTACACGTTGAATTTCAGTCATTAGATCCTAGTAGAAGTGACCCAACGGATTGATCAGCCACCAAACCTCTGATTTGGGGCCCACTTGATCTCTAAATATGCTTCAAACTTGGGTTCAACCTCTTAAATAAGATTGCAAGACAAATGGTCGAAGAGGATGTCTCATATACATCAAGGTGTTGCATGGTAAGTGTGCACAACACACGTGCAGTGGATGAGCACCGAAACGCACAAGCGCTGACCGACCTCTTCTTCAATTTCTCAAAATCTCACAGCGGACGCACGTACCCGCACCAGCTGATCTCAGTGGGCTCCACCCATCACCCACATGCACTATCCAAGCCATTCATTGTGTCTAAGGGGTCGCCACACCCCTATCCATGTTGACCTTTTTGCCCCGTACACGTGATCACGCGATTTCCACCGTCAAACACAGGATGGACGGCAAAATAGAAAATCTATGGGCCACACCAAATCTAATAAAAAATCATCCATTCTCGACTGGTTTTTCAAGGAGAATTCAATGGACTGCGTTGATTCTTCAAACACTAAGTCATGTGGGCCCCAGAGTTAACACAAAATCAACTTTTCTGCATATGTTACGCAATGACAGCGTACGAGAAACCCAAACGTTCCGGGCTATTATACGTTCGTAGGGAGGTCGGACCTGTGATCAAGACCGTCCATACGTTGTAAAAGGTGGCCACGACTCCATCTATGAAGGCGGAATCAAGTTAAGGCCTTCATCATCCTGAATACCAGGCCAATCGCACGATTTCCTTGCGGTTTCTCTGCATGTTCTGTCGCGGCTGTGTATCTTTGGCTGAAATCTTACGCAGGGGAGTGCGTAAACTCCAACCGACTCTATCCCAGCCTTCGGCCAACTTCACCGCTTCCCTGCCTATAATAAAGAGAGAGAGAGAACTTTAGATCCCATCTAGGCAGCCGTGGAGGCGAGGAGCAAAGGCAAGAGAGGAAGAGAGGGCGTGGGCTGGCCGTGGACGGCCTTTAGTTTTATCCTTCTTCTTTGTTTCTTTTTCTTTTTTCCTTCAGGTTTTCATGGCTAGCTAAGCCTCTTAGCTAGGACTAAGAGGTGAAGTTTGTAGCGTGATTAGGATGATTGCTTTGTTTTAATTCATGTCTTGTTGAACCTTATGGATTTTAGTTTGATTCTTAAGGTATGCTTTTAGTTTTTAATGGTTTGTTGTGACGTAAATTATAATGGATCTACGATAGCTTTAAGTATGTTCTTTCCATTATTGAGATTGTGAAATTACTAAGACTTGTTGTTCACCATTGTCTCATGGGCATGGTAGGGTGACGGAATCCTTCCTAACCTTCACAATTCTCTTATGATTGGCTGTGAGATTGGTAAATTATTGTTGTTTGTCATCGTCTCCTAGGCATGGTTAGGTAACAGAATCACTTCCAAATCTTTACCAATCTTATCTGTTGATGATTAGATCCATGAGAAGTTCAGAGATCTGACAAATCTCTTCTTAATAACTGGATAAGATATGACTCTGATTCCAGTTGTGTCCCTAAATCAATACAAGACAACTTCCCAATTGCTACAAGTGGATCCTTGACACCCTAGTTTCCTTCCTCTAAATTCTTTAAGTTTTAGATAAATATTTCATCATTATTCCCTCAATTATATACTATTTAGATTTCATCTTAATCTAGTTCTAGTTTTACTTAGTTTCAGACTACATACAGGTTTCAGTCCCGTGGGATTCGACCTCGGTCTCACCGAGTTTATTACTACATCACAACCCTATACTTGGGGTGTGAACACTTAGTGATCCTAACCTTAAACCCAAAACAACCTTAGCTTATATATGATCGTTCCTTAATAGGTAAACTGTTATTTGATCATCCCAAAGCTTTAGGAGCTCAATTAGAACATGATAAGATATGCTAAAATAAATGTAAAGCTATTGTAAAATTAATAGCCCAGACATCAGTTTTTGATGAATCTTCAATCTCATCTACATGTTGTTGATGGGCCTTGATCAAACCCTTGATCGGTCGAAGCTCTAAGCTCGATCAATCGAAGGGAGCCAGAAATGTCCAACAATTATCTGTCTATATTCTAGAGTTTTTCAATAACATCAAAGGACCTTTGATCCTATTAAAGGAGAGTTTGATCGATCAAAGGTAGCAAAAAATGTCCAGTAACTATCTGCCTAAATTCTAGAGTTTCTCGATCCCATCGAAGGATATTCGATCCTATCGAAGGCATCGCTCACTCAATCGAATGTAGCAAGAAACGTTCAACAACTATTTGCATAAATTCTAGAGTTTCTCGATCCCATTGAAGGATCTTCAATCCTATCGAAGGAGAGTTCGATCATCGATCGAAGGTGCCATTTCTATTTATTTTTTACTGTTGGAACTTGATTCCTTTATAAAGACCATACAGACCTTGGGCATTCTAATGAGTTTTTGGTGTGATACAACCCTAGGTGATTCCCCACTCATGTCTCTCATCATAAGCATCTAAACCTATGAGATATAAGTCATCTTTTTGTCCTTTACTTCTCTAATGAGGATTCGAACCTCCGTTGTGAAGATAATCTTGATCTCCACCAAATTTTAGAGATTGGATACTAAGCTTATAGATATGTGATTGTTTATATCCTCTAGCAGAATCATGTAGATGATTTTCCTTTAAAGATCAACTATCCTTAGTTGTGGGAGATTTCACCATCCTTGAATCACTTTGGTCACCTTATTAGAGCATTGCATGCAAGGTGTTTATTCATGGAGTTGAACCAACGACATCGATGAATGTGAGAGCAATTGTGAAGCTGATTCAAGTACATGAAACCATTGAAAAGGCATCTAAAGAAGGTGCTACAAAAGGAGCTCAATTCGATAAGTTATCATTATAGATTTTTCATTCACAGTCATTCCTTGTTTAGGGTTTAATTGTGCAGTTTATGACCTAAACTCGAATAGGTTCTTGTACAGGACCTAAGCTCTTGTGTAAGGTCGAATTCATCAGATATGAGTGCGTACATGTTAGCCTCTGTAGGAGCCTCTGGTGGGACTGCATGTAGGCCTTTCGATTAGGACCTATTGTGGTTGGTGGTTAGCCAATAGAAAACCAACTAAAGTATCTTGCGGGAGCCAACGATACAGATGGAAACGTGTTCCTCTGACATGAGAGTGTACGCGTAGATTAGTTGTTAGCGTAGGAGAAAATATCATAAAGGTTAGGGGTGATGCTATTGAAAACTCTTACGATACTGGAATATCAGTACACTCAATGAGAGTGGAGTAGGGAAACTGAACCACTATATATACTTGTATTTCTGACTGTCATTTGAGCATAATTTTATTCATGCTTATGTGTTTGATTAGTTAAATTATATGTATTCTTGAATTAAATTGTATGCTAGGCACTTCCTTGTAAGCACACACAAGCTCACTATCTCTATATACTAGTTGCTCATTGTTGCATCATTTGTAATTTATGTAATTGGATCCACTTGGCTTGAAAGCCTAAGTGTTATTTGCCTTCTTAATTTAAATTAGTTAATTATTTTAAGTTGATAAGAGTTTTTAAAGTGGTCTTCTTATAGGTTTACAGGATAAGAGATAAGCTGCATATATAAAATACATAAATGGCTACTTCCATTAGGCTTTAATGCTTAGATTATTTTTATTATTTGAAGGCTTGTAATTACTTAAAAGTGGAATGAGTGATTAGAGAAATTTAGTAATAGTACGAGTTGAACTTTAAAATTTATGAAGTTTTAATTCAAGTATTATGCTTTGATTTGGATGAATGATGATTTGAAAGTTAATGTGGTGAATGATTGTATGAAATATTAGTTCACACCTTAGAACTTGGGATCAGGGTCATCATACTTGGATTCTGAATTTTTAGAACGTGACACCAAATCTTTTTCTTTTTCTCTTATGTACATTTTTGGGTAACCATTACGAGCTAGAATAGCATTTGTTGCTTAGTTATACGATATTGCAGGATGCATATTGGATTTAGGTAATTTGGCCGAAATTGCTAGTAGCTAAATATATTTTAGATACGGTTAGATAGAAACCATAAAATCGTTTGTGAATTGAAAGATAACCATATTTTCCGATTCATGTGACTCTTATGGTTGATCCGCATCATAAATTCTAGGTAAGGGCTTCAGTTATGGAAAAGGAAGGAATTAGGCACAATTTTTTCTGCAACGTAAAAACCATGTACATGTGTGCATGTTGTGGATGTCCTGGAAATGTGAGGAGTAAAATATGATCTTATTCGAAATATGAGAAGAAAAAGGAGAAGCCAGATACTCTTATATATATAAAGAATGGTCAGATGTCCCTGATCCCAACCCTACTCTTTAACTTTAGAAGCTTCCACTGATTGGACCGTTAGAGCTTTTGGTTGAACAGAGTAACATTGCACTTGTCTTTTCAAAGTTGGTGAGAGCTCAAACAACTTGTAAGTGTGTATCTTCGAATTTGTGGCACAACAACTTCTATGTGGCTCAACAAGGGCTTTAGTCGGTCCCCTAATACTCTAATAGCTTCGGCCCTTCTCAGTTCTTGACTTTTGTCCCTCCTGAATGGCTCACAACTATGATCCTTAAATCAGCTAAATAACTATGCTTCAAGGGCCGCTTTTGGGTCCATAAGTTTTTTGTATAGGTATAGGATGTCAGTAAGAATAAGGGTTTCTAGGTTGCCTTTTTCAAATGTTTTTTTTTAATCGACACTTTAAGGGCCATGTTTTGGAGTTTTCCCTTCCACATCAGCACTTTATACATCTGGTGCTCCTGGGGTTTTATAGAGTTATGGTGTTCATCTTGATCTTGCCACTTGTTCACTTCAGTACTAGCTGATCAAATCTAGCAAATAACTTCGGAAAATGTTGGGGATCCTTTTGGTTATGTTTTTGTAAGTTTTTTTTGGTACCATTTGAGTTGGGAAAATTGTCTTAATTGATTTATGAATTTCAAATATCATTGGACGAGTGGCTAAAATCAAGTTAAATGAGCCGCAAGTTCGTCAATCCATTCCATTGATCATTTTCGGGTCACGTCGAGATCCTTCTCGACCTATCCCATTTGGCTTTTTAGGGCCTTTTGGGGTGTCTTGGGAGCAACTTTATCAGAATAATGTACATTTGAGCATTCTGGAGGCCTTGATGATTTTGAATGGAAATGAGTTGATGGGCCCTCTGATATGTTAATCTAATCCATTGGTTATTCCCAAAATTGCTCTAAGTTGTGCCTTGTCCAAATTATACAGTCATACAGTGAGTGTTGAGCTATACAAATACTCTTGATTGAAGCAAAACAAAAGTTGAAGAGTAGTTTTGATCTCATTTGGGGTAGGGTGTCTACACATGTGTACAAGTTTTAGTATATAAATCTAGTGCTCCTGGGGTCTTTCAAAGTTATGGTATTCATCTTGATCTCGCCACTTGTTCACTTTGATACTAACTGATCAAATCTAGCAAATATCTTCGAAAGATGCTGGGGATCCTTTTGGTTATATTTTTATGTTTTTTTTTAAATACCATTTGAGTTGGGAAAATGTGTCTTAATTGATTTATGACTTTCAAATATCATTGGACGAGTGGGTAAAATCAAGTCAAACGAGCCGCAGGTTCACCAATCCATTCCATTGATTGTTTTCGAGTCACATTGAGAGCCTTCCCGACCTATCCCCTTGGGCTTTTTAGGGCCTTTTGGGGTGGCTTGGGAGTAACTTTATCAGAATAATGTACATTTGAGCATTCTGGAGGCCTTGATGATTTTGAATGGAAACGAGTTGATGGGCCATCTGATATATTAATCCAATCCATTGGTTACTTCCAAAAATTGCTGTGAGTTGTGCCTTATCCAAATTATATAGTCATACAGTGAGTGTTGAGCTATACAAATACTCTTGATCGAAGCAAAACCAAAGTCGAAGAGCAGTTTTGATCTCATTTAGGATAGGGTGTCTACACATGTGTACAAGTTTTAGTATATACATCTAATGCTCCTGGGGTCTTTCAGAGTTATGGTGTTCATCTTGATCTTGTCACTTGTTCACTTTGGCACTAGCTGATCAAATCCAATAAATATCTTTGGAAGATGCTGAGGATCCTTTTGGTTATGTTTTCGTGAGTGTTTTTTTTTTTTAATTATTATTTTGGGTACCATTTGAGTCAGGAAAATGTGTCTTAAATGATTTATGACTTTCAAATATCATCGGACGAGTGACTAAAATCAAGTCAAACGAGCCGCAGGTTCGTCAATCCATTCCGTTGATCATTTTTCCGGTTGCGTCAAGAGCCTTCCCGACCTATCCTCTTGGGCTTTTTAGGGTCTTTTGGGGTGGCTTAGGAGCAATTTTATCAGATTAATGTACATTTGAGCATTCTGGAGGCCCTGATGATTTTGAATGGAAATGAGTTGATGGGCCCTTTGATATGTTAATCCAATCCATTGATTACTTCCAAAAATTGCTTTGAGTTGTGCCTTGTCGAAATTATACAGTCATATAGTGAGTGTTGAGCTATGCAAATACTCTTGATCGAAGCAAAACCAAAGTCGAAGAGTAGTTTTGATCTCATTTAAGATAGGGTGTCTGCACATGTGTACAAGTTTCAATACATGTGTACCAAATGCTATACTTATTGAGAGTATCAAATATATCTCTTCTCTTTTTAGCTTATGCACATGCTACCTTAGCTTATCATAAGAGGAGAAAGAGATGGAGAAGCGAGATGAAGGAAAGAGCTAGTGGGATCGAAGTTTTTAATTGTTTGATATGGGCTCATGGGCTCGTTTGTAAGCAACCACTGGTGGGTCTCTCTTTCATTTTTCTTTCAAAGTATAAATTTTAAAATTTAAATACAATGAATAAGTTTGAGATGGGATGAAAGAGTGATTAGCCCCATCATACATGAACTCCTTTTCAATCCTCTTGATCTAAAGGGACACATGCCATTCTTAAAGATAACTAGAGTGAAAGAGTTTTTCATAGAGAAAATAGAAAGAATAAAATACTTATTGTCCATTAAAGCTATTTTTAGACAATCTAAAGTATTAATTGTGTCCAGGGGATATATCCTTTATGCTCTCATAATAGTTAGGTGGACCACTAGATATAGGCCACTTATCTTTGACTCCATGAGAAGGATAAAACAATCGTGTACATACTATAAGATCTTGTGGACTCGTTCATTCAGGCCTTTCATAAATAAAAGTATACTACCATCCGAATATGTATGAATAACATTTTACAACACCTATGATTGAGGAAAACTAGCCAAATTAATTTGTATATTTGAAAAGATGGCATATGAAACATTTTTGCAAAAGATGTGAATATATAGGTTATACGTCCAACCTGTGTTTGCTAATGGCCCATTTGGGAGCTTAGATTTAAAATGCATATACATCCAAATCACAATTACATTGCAATCAAGGTGATTTTACATCCTCTATTATGTTTGATTGAAATGTCTAAAAATTCAAATCTTCTATTCGAGAGCTTAAATTTGAAATGCATTGGAATTCTTTAATATATTCACAGAACCTGAATTTGATAGAATGATTAATAAGGCCATTGAGATATATACTTTTGCTAAAAATTAAGAAATTTCAAGCCTTAGGTGAGCCACAAACATAAGAATCACAAATAAGTGACTCATAGATGTTTTTTAGTCATCCATTTAAATTGTTTGTTAATTTTTTTTAATGTGATTTTACCATTGTTACTGGTAATTGAATTGTTTTGGGTATTATCAGTGTATAATGTATATAGTGTATTAATAGATTAATGACACCGTAGTTATATATGCAACTCTCTTACGTTTGAATAAAGAAGGAAAGGCATTATATTAAAATTTCAATATTTTGCTGAGATTTCAAAATACACCAAAAGAATGTATTCTGTACCTGGATTTCATTTACGTCTAAATCCTAAGCTCCCAAACGCTGAAAGTAGTTGCTTCGATTTGAAATACATGGGTCCACCTTCAAATCTAAGGTGCCAAATGGGCCGAACTATGATTGGAACGGACGTGGAATTCCTGGGAAAACCTTTAGGGCCCATTTGGCTGGATGGATTGGAAGGGATTGAATGGTATTAGGGTGGATGACGTGGATTTCAAGGTAGTGATGGTGTTGTCAGTGGATTGTCTTAAGATCCACGATATTGCTACACCCGGGATTGCTATAATGAGTCTATTTGGCATGCCCAGCCAATCCTAAGATTAAACCTTCCCATCCCTTCCAATTCTTCAAACCAAACAAGTTCCAGGCAAAATTGAACGGATTAAGGTGGATTGGATGGGATTTAAAGGTAATGATGGTATTGTCAGTGGATTGTCTTAAGATATATAAGATCGTTATATCCTGATATTAGATCACCCAGTCTGTTTGGCACGCTAAACCAATCCCGTGATTTAACTTCCAAACCCTTCCAATATCATCCAATCCCTTCCAATCTGCCCGGCCAAACGGGCGGTGGGGTTAGAAGGGATTAGGTGGGATGGGATTCAAAAAAAACATAATTATTACACATGATAGGGATTGTCCTTAGTTGCCATGGGATAAGATTAATTCCATGCTTTGTTGGTAATGCAGTGGTACATTGAATAGATATACCTACCATCATTTAAAATTATTGAGAATAACATATATGTATTATATCTAAACCGTTCATTTGTTTTGTAACCTCATTTTATGACATGAGCCTAAAAATGAGGCAGATCCAAAACTTACGTGGCCCTAAAGAAGTTTTCAATGGCAAGTATTCAATCCACATTGCTTTCTATGGTAGGGTCCACTTGAGCTTTAGATTTACCTGATTTTTTGGC
The DNA here is from genome assembly GCA_037074715.1 of Magnolia kwangsiensis. Classification (NCBI taxonomy): domain Eukaryota; kingdom Viridiplantae; phylum Streptophyta; class Magnoliopsida; order Magnoliales; family Magnoliaceae; genus Magnolia; species Magnolia kwangsiensis. The sequence continues at coordinate 47,612,114 of CM073589.1, read as the reverse complement.
CCATGCTCTAAAATAATATGGAACAATGGGTGGATGGTGTGCATATAGCCCACACATCATGGTGAGACCTACACAACTTGCTAACATTGAGTGAAATTTACACAGGACCGATGCAATTCCATATATAGCATTTCCATTCTTCCCAAACATGGAGTGGAATTGGCACAGCACGAGGTGCAATTCCATCCCACCTAAGCCCCTCTGATCCCACTGCCCAAAAACGCCCTTAGCAGAAAGTTTTTGCACAAGTATTCCGGATGAGGCCCATTGTGATGTTTTTGAGAAATCAAGCTTGTCCACCTATTTTTTCAGATCATTTTATGAAATGCGACCAAAAATAATGTAGATCTAAAACTTAAATGGGCTACACGAGAGGAAATAGTGGAAATTTAGTAACCACTGTTGAAATATTTATATGACCACAAAAGTTTTGTATCGGTCTAAGTTTTTATTGTTTTCACTTCATTCCAATGAAAATGACCTTATAAATAGTTTGGATGACATATAAACATCAATGTGGATCTTAGGAAGGTTTCAAAGGTAGGAATACCTTTCCTAACTGTTTCATCTTCTATGGCACAATTGGGTTTTAGATACTCCTCGTTTTTTCTTTCATACCGTACAATGAGCGCTAAAAATGGATGGACGGGTTGGATTTCTCACAAACATCAGTGGGCCCCACCCACGATCCTTGCGCAGGAACTTACTGCGAAAGGCTTTCGCAGGAAATCCGCGTCCGATCGGAAGAGCGTGCGGACCGGTCACGTGAGCACACGTGGGTCGCCACTGGGCAAGTCCAAAAACGCCGGAGTCCGCAGCGGTTTCCATCAGTCTAGTTTCTAAAATCGAATGCCAATTTTGTAATTTTCTGCTCAACCAAGGGCAAATACTGAAAGAGGCTTTCTTTCCCGGCGGCCGAACCTCCGGCGAAACCTCTCAACTCAAAACCCTAGCCCTCCAATTCTCCAGTTTTCTCTCGAAAAACCCTAAATTCTCCCCACCCCATTCAAAAACCACAAATTATCCCGACCCAATTCAAAAACCCTAATTCCCCAATTCCACAAACCCTAATTCTCCAAAACTGAGAAACCCTAATTCTCTCCCAAAATACTAACTCTCAAACATCCACTTCTCTCAGAAACCTAATTGTCCAAAACGCATGTATCAGAAACCATAACTTTCAAAAGCCATCTCTCCGAAACTCAAAACACTTGAAACCCTAATCTCCAATCTCTTATGATACTCAATTCGTCGATCTTTGCATGAAAAATTCAATTATCAAATCGATGCAGAAACCCAAAAAAATCTCTTCTTTCTCCAAAACTCCACAGCCCAAATCCTAATTCCTCGTCCGCTTCGGATTCTGCAATTCAAAGATCAATCAAAACCCTAGAAAGGAACAATCAATGGAAGGCCATTCGGCCCATTCGACGGCCCCTGTCCGCTCTCGGAGCTCCCACTCTCCCTCTCCTTCCCACTCCGCCTCCGCCTCCGTCTGCAGCTCCGCTCACAAGCGCAAGCTCGCCTCCGACGACCACCACCCCCCTTCAGCTGCTTTCCCCCCCTTCTCCTTCTCCGACACCCGTGACGGGGCCCTCACCTCCAATGACGACCTTGACAGCATCAGCGCCCGCGGCGCGGATGATTCCGACTCCGAGTCCGATCCCTCTGAGGATGTCATCGGCGACGAGGACGATGACGACGAAGATGACTCTATGCGGGCCTTCACGGCTTCCCGGCTGGAGAACAACATGGGGTCAAGGAACGTGAAGCCGCCCAAGTCAGAAAATTCGTCGGCAGCAAAAATTGATAGCTCAGGCCTGTCGGAGATTGGAAAGGAGGAACGGGGCCCCACTCAGTCAGTGGGGTCAGGGCAGGCGGGGACAGCGGTTGTGGGTTCAATTTCAGGGATTGTGGTGAAGGAGGACACAGTGAAGGGGATATTTACTGAGAATATACAGACCAGTGGTGCCTACAGTGCTAGAGAAGAGAGCTTGAAGAGAGAGGTATGGCTGAATTTGTTTCTCCTTTTCTGTTTTTATATATTACATTTTCAGTTTCTGAATTTTTTAGGTTAGCTATAAATGGTGTTCAGTGTGAGTTAACCTTCCAAGCAACCACTCCTTACAGGTGGGACGTATCCTTTGGCCATCTATAAATTTCATCTGTTGGGCCCCACCATGGATGGTATTGGAGCTGAAATCTCCTCATTTGGACAATAGAATCCATATGGTGGACATTTCCATCTCGAAATTTTGTATGATCCATTGGCTATACTTGATTTTAATCCCACCTTTTTTTTTTTTTTTTTTTTTTGAAAAGTCACGATTTATATTAAAAGATAAAGAGAAATACAGGGATAGCTTAACCGCTGAGGTAGCGGGACAACTACACTCCTATAAACTGAAGATTATAGCCCTTTAGTTTTTCTACATTAGAAGCCCACTCGACTACAAACCGCCTCGCTTTGAACGCTATGGATTCCAGGGAGTTTGACACACCATTGAAACATCTTCTATTCCTTTCTTCCCACACAGTCCACCAGAGAGCGAGGAGGGACATTATCCATAAATTGGTCCTCTGTTTGCCCAATCTCGGACCATGCCAAGCCTTAAGGAGACTACCTGTCGAATTTGGGAAGGACTAGCGGATATCAAAATGGGAAAGAAGATCTGGCTTGATCCGACTGACGAAGGGACAATGAATGAAGAGATGGTCCACCGATTCTTCGCTCGCCATGCAGCATAGACACACTTGAGTGATAATCATACCCCTTTTTCTCAAATTATCAACTGTAAAGACCTTCTTTTTATCAACCAGCCAACCGAACCCCACTATCTTGGGAGGAGCTTTGTATTTCCAATAATGATTAGTTCGGGTCTCTTCTCCCATTGAGGAAGCCCTGTCAATGCTCCTACATAAAGATTTAACTGAGAATTCTCTAGATTTGTCAATTTTCCAAACTAATCTATCCACAGTAGACGGATCCGGCTTGACGTCTTGGATGCGATTAAGAGGGGCTACATATTCTTCAACCTCATGATCATAGAGATTTCTTCTACATTCTGGATTCCACACCACTTCACCCCCAAGGACAGAATAGCATCCAGCTACCACAATGGACTAATTGGAGGCAATGCGGATTATGTGTGGGAATTCTTCTTTCAATGCAGCATCGCCCACCCAGATTTCGTGCCAGAATCGAGTACTATCACCTTTCCCTATCGCAACTCCTATCCTTTTTAGAACCTCCTCCTTTATGGATAGCACCCCTTTCTATGCCACCAAAACTCTGTAATTGGATGCGTCCTTGGTCCACCAACTCCCCTCTGAATGCCCATACTTTATCTTGACTAACGTATTCCAGAGGGTCCCGTCTTCTGTCCCTAGTCTCCAGTTCCATTTCCCTAAGAGGGCCCAATTCATATTCTTAAGATATTTTATATCAGCCCCACCTTCTTGTACATGCTTGCACACATCCTTCCAATCGACCAAATGAAATTTTGTTCTTCTCTTCCTTACCATGCCATAGAAAATCTCTTCTTAGCTTTTCCAGCGTTGCCAGTGTCAAGGTCGGTATTTGAACATCAACATGAAGTATAGAGGGAGGTTCGAAAGAGCAACCTTGATTAAAGTGATTCGTCCACCTAGAGATAAGTATCTGCATTTCCATCTAGCTAAATTTGTCTCGAATCTATCGATGATCTTGTACCAAAAGAATTTCAAGGACCTTCCTATATCGAGCAGAAGGCCTACATAAGTGGTCGGGAGGCGGCCTACTGAACAATCGAAATACTTTGCAAAGAACGTTACCTCTTCTTCGTTCATATTCACCCCAAGCATCTTGGACTTTGTCATATTCACTCTTAGGGCCGAAACTGCCTCAAAACACTAAATAATGGTTCGTAGATTACTAACTTTTTCCTGATTTGCTTCGCAAAATAGGAGTGTGTCATCCGCGAACTGAACAAACATGAGATATTAGTATATCCATTCCTTCCAATTTGATACCGCTAATAATGCTTTCATCTTGACCTTTGTTCAACATTCTGGATAGGGCTTCTCCAACCACTAGGAAAAGGAAAGGAGATAACGGGTCTCCTTGGCGCAACCCCCTCGATCTCCTAAAAAAATCTTTAGGGGATCCATTTAGAAGAATCAAGAAAAAAACGGACCTGACACATTCCCCCATCCACCTTCTCCATCTATCCCCAAAGCCCATCCGCTATAACATATACTAAAGAAAGCCCCAATCTACATGGTCGTATACCTTTTCTAGGTCAAGCTTGCATATTAAACCTTTTTCTCTGGATCCATGACTTGAGTCCAAGCATTTGTTCGCTATAAGTGCACTGTCGATGATTTGTCTTCCCGGGATGAATGCATTTTGATTATCAGAAATGATCTTTCCTATCACGTCTTTCAGCCGTGATGCCAAGACTTTTGCCAGAATCTTATAGGGGCCACCGATTAAACTAATTGGTCTAAAGTCTTTTAGCGAGTCCGCACCTGGAAACTTCGGAATTAGCATAACGAATGTTGCTCCAATGTCTTTTGATAATTTGCCTCGAGCGTAGAATTCATTGACGAAATCCATGACATCAGATTTCCCAGAAAGTTTGGAAAAAAACTATCGGGAATCCGTCTGGTCTCGGGGCCTTATCTCCTCCTAATGCTTCCACTACCCCTTTCACCGCTTCCATCGAAAAAGGGGCTTCTAAGGCTCTTGCTTCCTCTTCAGAAAGGCTGTCCACGTGGAGTTGATCCAACGTTGGTCTTTTCCATTCTTCTCCACAAAGGAGATTGCTAAAGTAACATATGGCCTCCTTTGATATTATCTGTTGGTCCTCTGTTCGACTTGCATTGACAATCAAACTACTGATTTTTTTACTTCTTGTTCGAGCACTAGCTATATTGTGGAAAAAATTAGTGTTTTTATCTCATTCTTTAATCCACTTAATCCTCACTCTTTGCCTCCATGAGATTTCATCCTCTGGCACCCTGGACATATAGCTTTGGATTAACTGTAGCCTTCTGTACGAATTATCTGTTGCCATCGTGTTTGATTCTGCTTCAGTATTAATAAATTGCAGCTCAGCTAGAATATCATCTATTTCCTTTTCCCTTTTCCTTAGAACCACCTCTTTCCACAACTTTTAACTTATCTTTCAGAAGCCTCAGTTTGTGGGTAAGTCTAAAACCTGCGTATCATTCAACCTGAAATTCTGTCCACCACTCTCTTATGAGTTGATGAAAGCCTTCTATCTTCAGCCATGACATTTTGAATTTAAATGGCTTCGGGCCCCAATTGTTTTCGACTACGAGAATTAACGAACCGTGATTTAATGTTGGTCTCGGGAGGACGGTCTGCGATATCAATGGGAAAGTTCTAGCCATTTAGTCGACACTAGAAATCTATCCAACCTGGACATGATTGGATTCGTACGTCCGTTAGACCACGTGAATCTAGATCCAAGTAGGGGAAGATCCACTAATTCTTGATCCTCGATCCAGAGCGAGAAACTGCACATTCTAGGGGTTACCTTTCTACCATTTGACCTTGCTTCCGCGTATCGCATTATGTTGAAATCTCCTCCTATGCACTAGGGGCCGTTAAACTTGTGTCTTGTAGCCTTCAATTCCTCCTAGAAGTCTTTTCTCTTTTCGTCTTCATTTGGGCCATAGGCTGAAGTGATGAGGCAACAAAGATCAGAAGAAACGTTCTTTAGAATTACCAATATTGAGTACACTCCCTTCCAAGTATTCTTCAACGATTAGGCTGAAGATTTCCAAGTTAACATAATTCCTCCTGAACTGCCTTCAGCATCCAAAGCCAACCATTTCGCGTCTATCGCTTTCCAGAGAGTCCCTAGTAACTTGTCATTAAAATTTTGTACCTTTGTTTCCTGCATACAGATCACGTCCGGATTACTTCTCCCACAAATATTTTTGATTACCCTTCTCTTTTGTTTGGACCCCACTCCTCACCTCCCATGATAGGATCTTCATATAGGAACAAATCTACCTCGTGAAACTTGTGATCCTTTATTGAACAGAGATCCGTCGAACTTCATGGGGCTGGTTGTAATACTTTGTATCTCCTTGATGCTTCCTGCCTTATTGTGGAATTTTCTGGGAGATCTTGTTCCCAGCAAAGGTCTGCCACGGGTCTCAACACAATTGAATAGAGCTACATAATCTTCTGGATGATCTCCGAATGATAGCCCTATGGATCTTCCTACATGGCCTAGTACGTCTCTTATCCATTTCTTTTTTGGTATTACATCGATTAACTTTATCTTCTGTTCTTCGAAATCTGCCCTTGCTAGTTGATTAGCCTGCATTTCTTCTGTCGTTGTTCCCAACTTGAACTGTAGAGGTTCCGCTTATATCACCCCTTCACCGATTTCTTCCTGGAATAAGGATGCTAGAGCTTGACCCGATGCTGAATCCCTGGATGACACGGAGCGAGGTGATGATGTAGAGCGGGTCGCGGATAGTTTCATGGCCAAGATGGATCAGAAAAGGCTCGGTCGACGACAGAAGTCATCAAGACCGTCAGAACCTTAAACCAGGCACATCTCGCAAACTGGAATGAGTTACTCGACGTACCCTATATGATTTTGGGGTAAGACGAGCTACTTTAGCCAACCAACCCGGCTATGCCGGATTGCCCATGCCGAATTTGCGAGATTCCATCATATCGACGGCCGAATTCCATATTTAATTCCGTTTTTACTATAAATAGTAAGTTTTAGTTTGATTACAACTCTTCATCCGTTGGGCTTTGGGAGTGGTGCCCAATGTGAAAAGTGTTTAGAAAAATTAGGAGAAAAACGTGTTTATAGGACACTATAAATAGAAAATTTACTATCTATAGTAAGTTACGAATTTTAGGGAGTTTTAGTTATAGTTTAATTCTTAAACTTCTTCCTAGTCTTGGTATCCCTATTTAAAGGGTTGTAGACTCGTTTATTTCATCTATCAATCAATCAATCAAATTGCGAATTTATTATAATTTATTTCTATTCTTCTTGCTTTCTTTCCTCGTGGATTCGAGAAGTCTCTGTGAGGAGTCCAGAGAAACTTCGTGGATTTGGAGTAGTTATCCTTGAAGAAGACGGTGATTGACCTCATTATGTTTATCCCTACATCAATTGGTATCAAAGCAAGGATTTCCCTCGGGTGGATGGCAAACAACGAAGGTATGAACCAAAATCCTGTGGACGGTGATTCACGGATTTGTTATCTTTTGGAAAGAATAGAAGCCTTCTACTGGGAGAGTTAGTTGACCATGCGATGGCTGCAGGTAGCCCTCAACCATATTACGGATGTGTTAATTCCATCCTGAGCTCAAGGCGATGCTCAACCGCTCGTGGTTGTTATACGACACAATCCCGATTTCCGTAGAGCACTACCAGTGGTGAATCGTAGGGCTATACCAGATAATGCGAGTTTTAGCGACAAAGACCTCGACGGCGGCTTTGCCTGACGACCAGTCCATAGAGGAGATAGTTTAGATCGCGTTGAAAGAGACTATCGAGGTAAGGTTGAACTTCTTAGTTTTAATGGATTATTATGTATATAAGATTTCCTCGACTGGCTTGTCGAAGTAGAACGATATTTCAATTACATGGATGTGCCAGAGCATAAAAAGGTAAAGTTGGTAGCCTTTAAATTAAAATTCGGTGCTTCTGCATGGTGTGAGCAATTACAATTCTCACGTGCCCGAAAGAACAAGGCACCCATCTCATCATGGTCACGGATGACATGCCTTCTTTGATCATGATTCCTCTCTAGTGATTATGAGCAAACATTATTCCAGTGATATCAAAATTGTCGATGGGGGAATCAAACCATCACAGATTACACTAAAGAATTCCAGCGGTTAGCAATACAAAACAATCTGTTGGAAACAAAATCATAAAAGGTAGCACGATTTATAAATGGGTTACGATCGGCGATTCAGGACCGAGTTCAGATGCACCTAGTCAGGATCGTGGATGAAGTAGTTTAGTTGGCAAGTGGGACAGAAATACAGCTTGTAAGAGTTCCTATTCAGCCTTACCCTTCAACTCTGCCCCCCATGACGGGTCCCACTCAGGATTCGGAATTGACACGAGAAAAAGAACTAGTAGTAGGGCATCCTCAACCTTTTACAACCAGTGGGAGCAGCCCATCTAAGCTTCAATGCCCTGCAACCCAATTGACCATTAATAAAGGGGGCACTGAAGGTGAGACTGCAGGAGAAGACCCTGGCTTCGATGAAGATGAACAAGCTACTAAGGAAAGAGCATATGACAATGAATGGACGGGCGAGGATCGTGGTGAATCTCTAGTTGTGAGGCAATTACTGTACACTCATGGAAGGAATTACATCCACAACAACACAATATATTCTGTATGCGGCGCATCGTCAACGGTGAAGTCTGTTATGTAATCATAGACAGTGGCAGTAGCAAGAACATCGTCTCAAGAGTGATGGTAGACAAGTTGCAGTTACCAATGACAAAACATCCTTCCCTGTACTCAATTGGCTGGAAAAAAAAAAAGTGAACGAGACCAAGGTAACTGAACAATGTACTGTCTCATTTTCAATTGGTAAAACTTATAAAGATCAGATACTTTGTGACGTAGTAGATATGGAAGCATGCCATAGGTTACTTGGTCGACCATGGCAGTCAGACTGTGATGCAACCCATCGAGGATGAGACAATGTTTACGTCTTTGTTAAGGATGGTCGAAAGATAATCCTTGCCCCTATGGTACTAGAGAAATACCCTAAAGCTTCTAAAGTGGAGGGGAGCTCCATCTTAACCATTTGAGGTTTCATGAAAGAATCTAAGGAAGCTGACGAGGTATACGCCGTAGTGGTAAAGGGCGATTAATCGAAACCGTTAGACATTCCTCCAAGTTTAAGGCCTTTTCTGAACGAATTTAAAGAAGTCTGACCCGAAGATTTACTCGATAGATTGCCCCCATGAGGGAGATCCAACATCATATAGGCCTTGTCCTTGGGGTTAGCTTGCCTAATTGTCCTCACCGTCAGGTGAGTCAGAAAGAATGTCAGATCTTGAAGGCAGGAGTGAAGGAACCGATCGATACTAGTCAAGTCAAGGAGAGCATAAGTACATGTATTGTGTCAACTCCAAGTACTAGAAAAGAGCTAATAAACATCAACATCAAAAGTTATCTTAGAATCATCGAGGACGAGTTTTTTTTCCAAGCAGGAGGGTCTGTTGTAGAACATGTTACAGATACATTCTTAGCATGGTTGGACCAAAAGAATGTGGACCGTAAATTGATCATAACTTTTGATCCAGCTATCGTTACGACACACCAGACCGGGTATCAAGGACCGAAGCAGCACGAGAACTTAAGGATGAGATCTTTTGAAGTGAAGGGGACTTGTTTATTTCCGTATTTACTATAAATAGTAAGTTTTAGTTTGATTATAACTCTTCATCTATTGGACTTTAGGAGTTGTGCCCAACATGAAAAATGTTTAGAAAAATTAGGAGAATAACGTGGTTAAGCCACATAGGACGCTTACTATAAATAGAAAACTTACTATTTATACTAAGTCACGAATTTTAGGGAGTTTTGGTTATAGTTGAATTCTTAAACTTATTTCTAGTCTTGGTATCCCTATTTAAAGGGTTGTAGACTCATTTATTTCTTCAATCAATCAAATTACGAATTTATTAGAATTTATTTATATTCTTCCTGTTTTCTTTCCTCGTGGATTTGAGAAGTCTCTGTGAGGAGTTCAGAGAAACTCCGTGGATTTGGAGTAGTTATCCTTGAGGAAGACGATGACCGACCTCATCACGTTCATTCCTGCGTCAGGTGATAAACATTCTGGAGTTTCCACACACTCCGAGTGCAAGGGAGAAGCTCTATATCAGATGTAAGAGAGGCATTCTCGTCCAACATGAGTGCAAAATCTTCACTTGAGGGGATATTGCTATCTACACGTAGTGGACCATACCTACCCTTTATATTAGGAAGAGGTCCTTGCACATGTGGATTGAGGTTCCAGATCATCCCATCTTGAATCGGGCGGGGGAGTACACCGACATGTGTCTTTGGTTCTCTGAGATGTGCATTTGAATTGGAGACTTCTGAACGACCCGATATTGAGACAATACGCCAGTTTGAATCAGCTTCCACATCTGACGAGGGGTCGAGATTCACCCTCGCTAACATTGACAGTTCCGGACCACCCGAATCGAGGCCGGATGAGGTTACTTGATATAGGTTCGGCTCCGGATCCTCTCGTACGCATTCTCTCTCCTCTCTGAAGCACCCAAGTGTATTGTTGTCTCTGAGAGACTGACGAAAATCGATCTTCTTCGATACGGCAGGGATTCGATGAGGATACGATCTCCTCTCCTCCGTCCGAGTGGACGAAGGAGATTGAAGTTGGCTCTCTCGAGGGGCGCGAGTTAATATCTGTGGAAACGTTGCCACGCGTCGTGCTAATGTACCTGCTACAATCGGTGACATAATGACCTTCTGCTATTTGATGACAACTGTTGAACGAGGCATTTGGTACTCCTGCGGTGTACCAATGCTGTGGTCCTTCCACAATTAGGGTAGACTTTGCTCCTGTTGCCGATGGTGCTATCTCCCTGATTTTCCAAAGATCTCCCCATCGAGGAACTGGATCATCCTTTTCCTCCTTTTGAACTGGCAAACGAAGATACCTATCATTGACAAATACCTGAATGTGTGATGGCAAAACCTCTTCCTTCTTCCGCCTAACCCTGACCCTTATCACCCCCATCTTCTCTCCTTGCTTGGTCTTTGGGTCTAGTTCTATTATCTTCCCCAGACATGAAGCTACTGATATAAAAAATTCTTCATTCCAAAGTTCCAAAGGAACTAACCAGATTAGCTTCCAAATATCTTCCATTCCGAACAGTGAGAACTCATCCTAGCTTAGAATTTTGCTTATTGGACCGTCTTTGTGCAGCACTCTCGCCATAATAATTAAGTTTGGATAAAGTTCTGGACTCAACCGAATCCAGAGTTCACTATATCCAATCGGTTTTATGACGTACATCTCCAGAGTAATCCTACAACATTCATCTATCCAGCCTCCGACCTGCGCGATCGATGCTCCTCCTTTGGTTATCACCACCAACGATCCTTGCAATGATTGTTTTGATCTTTCAAGCGTTTCTTGATTTATACGCACCACCAACTCCCACCCTTCCTCTCCTCTTTCCACTCCTCTGGCTGATTTTGTCATTTTTTCGATTCCATCCGGATTTTCTAGCCGTTCTTTTTGTCTCGAAGACCCATTTGATAACACCTCCTTGAACGAGGGAATATTACGGGTAGGTGAAGTACCTTTCTCCTTCTGTGAGTAACGCTTTCTTCTGGTGTCAATTTGAGATACCTTGTTCTTTTGCATTTGGGATGCTCCTTTATTTTTCCAGTTTAGCTCTAGGCCGAACCTCGCCCTCTGAACTAGGAGCTTTACCCCTCTGAAGCTTTCACCATGTAGCATCTGTACCGCCCTTGTTAACTCTTCCTCTGAACTCATCCTTACTAGCGCGAAACCCCTATATGTTCCGTTGGCCGTATTCCTTGGTAACACCACATCCATCACTACTTCGGCCCAACCAAACACTCTTGAGAAGTTTACATGGAGCCATCCTTCTGGGAATCCCTTGACAAACAACGTTGGGTAGCTTGATACGTCTCTGTTCTTTCTATCGTTTTGCCTACCCTCCCTTTTTCGGCCTTTAACATATTTCCATTCTCCTGCTACCTCTTCGTTCGAATCGTTTGATTTTTCTCTTACATCCTCATCGTATATTTGTCCTGATGGGTTTCCGGCTGTGCCCGATAGTTTTTTGGCATCAAGATTCATCTCCAACCAAAGAGTTTTGACAAAGTTTCCCCATGTTTCCAACAACAACGATACATTACGTGATACAACCAATATATCCGATGCGATAACCGATATGTATCTGTATCCCAAGGGTGTGATATATAATGCAATACCCCACTGTTTGTGAGCCAGGTATCAGATTAATAGGATTTTTGGACGGGCAATTCTTTAGAGTGTTGCCATTTGAAAGGCCCATCAGATGAACAACAGTTCGGATCACCAAAAGATGGTAATACCCATGTAGGATGTTAGTGCCCAAACGAAGGTGCTGTTTAGTTTTAGAATGAATGATGTAGGAAGTGAAACTAAATTTGAGTTTTGGATTTTTGTGAAAATGAAGTCTTCCATTCACTTTTGTACCTATGGGAGCAGGCAGGAGGAGGGAGAGGAGGGGGAGGAGGAGCAGGCAATTAGGAGGAGAGGCTGCACACGTTATGTTGGATTGTCTACTGAGGAATGATGGGAGAAGTTTGCTAAGCAAGGCAGTTTTATGTGTAATCTCATTAATTGTTCTTTCTATCGTTTTGCCTACCCTCCCTTTTTCGGCCTTTAACATATTTCCATTCTCCTGCTACCTCTTCGTTCGAATCGTTTGATTTTTCTCTTACATCCTCATCGTATATTTGTCCTGATGGGTTTCCGGCTGTGCCCGATAGTTTTTTGGCATCAAGATTCATCTCCAACCAAAGAGTTTTGACAAAGTTTCCCCATGTTTCCAACAACAACGATACATTACGTGATACAACCAATATATCCGATGCGATAACCGATATGTATCTGTATCCCAAGGGTGTGATATATAATGCAATACCCCACTGTTTGTGAGCCAGGTATCAGATTAATAGGATTTTTGGACGGGCAATTCTTTAGAGTGTTGCCATTTGAAAGGCCCATCAGATGAACAACAGTTCGGATCACCAAAAGATGGTAATACCCATGTAGGATGTTAGTGCCCAAACGAAGGTGCTGTTTAGTTTTAGAATGAATGATGTAGGAAGTGAAACTAAATTTGAGTTTTGGATTTTTGTGAAAATGAAGTCTTCCATTCACTTTTGTACCTATGGGAGCAGGCAGGAGGAGGGAGAGGAGGGGGAGGAGGAGCAGGCAATTAGGAGGAGAGGCTGCACACGTTATGTTGGATTGTCTACTGAGGAATGATGGGAGAAGTTTGCTAAGCAAGGCAGTTTTATGTGTAATCTCATTAATTGTTTTGAAATGGGTACTTGTCTCTAGAAAGAGGTTTGCTCATTTTACATTGGATTGTCTAGTGCAGGAGGGAATGGATCTATTTGCAACAAAAAGTTAGTACATCGTAGGGAAAAGGTGTCATATGGAGTACCTTGGTTGTGTAATATGGAAGGCTTAGTTGCAAAGTGACAACAATTGGTTGTTCTAGTGAGGATACTGAGAAAAAGCAAGCGTGTGGTAAGAATGGGGGTTCGAGATGAACAATCCTTCGTGGAATGTGTTGGGAGGCCACTAGAAAAGGCTGTGAGTGGAAGAAGGTTGCAAGATACAAAAGGCATGGATTGATGCCTTCCAAGAAATGAAGGTTCAAAAGATGGATTGTAAGCTAATTCAGATTTTTATGGTGAGCCCTCAAGTGTGGTTGGAGCATGGTTGGGTGCAGTTAGGGCATCTGGAGGGGTAGAGTTATAGTGTCCTGATTCCTTGTCTAGAGAAGACGAGTCAATTGGAACCTATTCGCTGCCTGTGCTGGAGAACAAAGTCATGTGCAAAGTTGGATAGCGTCATAGATCATTGTAATGGTATGTGGTGAGTAAAAGGGGATTAATGTTGTTCATTTCTCTTGGAACTAGGAACAAGCAATGTTTTAAATATCGATGATATTGGCCGATATATCCCACGATATATCTTGTATCCCACCCGTGCGATACGAAATGCATGGGTAGTGCTGATATATCCCACACATTCGATCCAAAGAGCATTTTTAATTTTCGATCCCGTTTTATGTTAAAACTATGTTAAATCAGTGTCAAATGGTTACAAATCCATAAGTTCTTCATGTTTTGCATGAAAACTCCATGTTTTTTTTTTCCTCGAAATTTTCCTTCATCCAACTGTCAATTCAGACTAATTTTGAAGCGCTTAGAAGTATTTGATGAAATGATCATCACATACACTCTATTTTTGAAATTTGAGTGTAGGTGGTCCGATTTGGGGAAATTTTGGGAAAATTCAAACTGTTCCCAATTTCTACCAAATTGCTTGCAATGCTGCACTCTAAACATGAAATCAAGTTTGTATGAGGGCTGATCTACTGATTTGTTTAGTCCTTGTCAATTCTCAAAAAATAAAAATCATTTTTTAATTAAAATTATTAACATATTAATTTTTTTCAAAATTTTCCTTCAACCAGCTGTCAATTGGAGATAAGCAATGGAAACAAACAAACTTAGAAATTGGATGGTCAGTACAAGAACATTTGCATAGATGAATTGCTTACACAAATGCAGTCTATAACACCAATATCCTCTTTGAGACGCATTTTATTGCTTGAGGATTAACCTTACCAACCCCACACATAGCAAATGAACAAGACTAACACATCCAAAACTTTTTGTGGCAAGGAAGCATATGGAAACAACACAAAGTGAGGTCATTGATCAGCAAGGATTCCAAAACAGTTACATAACGGCCATTATGTAAGGGTAATGGTGGTAACTGTTACGCTTTATGAGGTTGTAACAACTGTAATGGAAAAATTGACCCGTAATGGCCTTGTAACGGGTCTATGACAGGTCCGAAATAGGTTTTGTCAAAAAATAAAAAATAAAAAATGGTCGTTACGGCTCATATCGTAATGTTAATGGTGGTGGCTGTTACGACTACCATTACCGTTATGGCATACCCTGCCGACTAGTCAAAACCGAGGAAGAAAGTCTAATAATAAAATAACATGCAGTCAAAACTGCATCACTCTAGTAAGTTTTGGATCATTCATATGTAATGCCCTAGCAACCTCAGTTGTCTATTTTTCCTTTCTGCAACTCTGTTTTATTGAGTATGAATGGAGGTCTGATGTAAAATTCTATGACAAGCAAGATAAGACTTGAATGATTGAGACAAATATTCTTTTGCATTATTAAAATGTAAAACACGCTTTTGAGCCAAATTGAATTTTCTAAATTGGTATGTGCCCACCCTCTTTTCGAAAGGTCTGATTTCATCTTCTTCTCTTTAGATTGTAGTATTTATGCCCTAATTAAATGAGATTCTTATTCACGTCCGAACTTTGCTTTCTTTGTTATATGCCCTTGAAGGGATTGTGGAGTATTCTTTCCTCCCTTTTTTTATGTTTTATGTTGACTTTGGCCTAATGCACTCTTCTGTCTTCTGCATAATTCCTGGTTCCTGCAACCTTTTTCCTGAAATGTGTTTCTCCTAATGGTTGCACCCATGTGCATTGTAAAGGTTCTAATGCACATTGAGATTATCGAATATAAAAATTGTGAGTTTGGTGAGACGTGCAACATAGTAGGAGGTGTTTAGATGTAGAAGTATCAACACACTTGTTTTCATTTAAAAAAATTTCACAACATTGTTGGGCCCATCTAGACCATTTCTTGAGTAATTCTTTGATACCGGAATGGATTTTTTAAAATGTTCTTTTTTAGTTGAGCAATAACTAGGAATATCATATCTGTTTTGTTTTACCTGAAATTTATTTAACTATTTTGGGTTACTCACAGGAGGATGCGGGAAAACTCAAGTTTGTATGCTTTGCAAATGATGGGGTTGATGAGCATATGATGTGGTATTTATTTATCTCTAGAAGACAAGGTATTAAAAAACAGTTACGTAATGGCCATTATGGGGCCGTAACAGATGTTACGGAAAAAATGGCATGTCACAGTGATTATGAGGCTGATACAGTTTTTTTTTTGTCCAAAAAAGAAGGCTGTAATGGCTATTACAGGGGCCATAATGACCCATATCGTAATGCTAATGGCAGTGGCTGTTATGGCCACTATTACTGTTATTGAATACCTTGCTAGAAGACCATTTGTGTAGAACCTAATTATTTTTGCAACTATTTTATACACACTTCCCTGCAATTTTAATTTTTTATAATATTTGTTTGCATTAGGTTGATAGGATTGAAGAATATCTTTGCTAGACAACTACCTAATATGCCCAAGGAGTACATTGTTCGTCTTGTTATGGACAGGTACACATCATGAATATACTTGTTTTCCAGAAATAATTGTGGAATGCAAACTAGTAGCCATGTCACTTGCATGATTGGTTGTTTGATATATGATTTGCCCACCATTTGTCTATAATTTTGTACAAGATTATGAATGAACCCTTATTATCATTATTGTCGTTTTTTAATAGCCTTGTCCTTGCTTCGTGAATCAAATTCACACATCCTGTTTCACCACTCACTCCTTAAGGACCCCATCCTTTGTAAGATATTTTTATTTATGGAATTCATGTCTCATATATGGGAGTTTAAGTTCCTCATGTAACAATTTGATGTTCTTTGACTAGGGCAACTGGTATTGTTAACATGCTGAACCACCATTGCTATGGGCAATTGCCCAGAAGTGTTGATCAGATGATCCTATCCGTTCTATTACTGCATGCTTTTGCCATTGAATGTGTATCATTGCTAATCTTTTTAACTGTCAATCTGTAGGTCACTCATATGATGACTTGGTCCCTCCACTGTGATTTTATTACTTAAGGTCCATTCACATTTTGGCCTACCAGATCAACGGTGCTAATCCCTTGAGAGGCCCCAACCATATGCACATGTACTTTGTGATGAGAGGGGCAGGGAGGGAAAAATGGCAATCTATCCATACACCCAAGGAGAGCCTTGCAGAGTGCACTTCTCACTGGAAATCATGGAGTTGTCCATTTAACAACTGTTGTGGCCAACCTCAAAACATGGGAATGTTTCCTTCATGGAAGATTAGGATTGAGTATAGCTGAACCCATTGATTGCACCATCGATAGTATCGGCCGATACCATTGATGTCACACAATGCTGATACGAAACTGGGCTATAATTGGGAAACTTCCCAGTATTGGTTGATATATCACAATGTTTCAATTGTATATCGTTACATTGCAATATTATGAAAATATCGCTGTTGTAAGTTCCCTGATATCGTTGATACATATCACACGTATCAATACATATCAATAATATCGCATTTGCATTGGTCCTCTTCCGAAAATTTTGGACAGTTCGCCAAAAATTCACAAGAAAACTTTTTTGTTTTTTTTTTCGTAGAATTTTATTTTATTTTACTGGGATTACATTAGTAAGGTTATTTCAACCGATCCTTTTTCATTCATTTTGAGAGAAAAGGGGATTGGGGTGTGGAAATCGAGATTGGAGAACGTGTGATATCAAAAACCCAATTGGTGATTTTATTTTTTATTTTTCAAAAAAACTGTTTTCTTTTATTTAAATTGCTTGGAATCTATGGAATGAAGTTAGTAATGCATGATTTTCTATGTTTCTCATGCTTAATCATGGACTTAAACCTCTGGTTTTCGAATTTGGGATAAAAAGGAGGAATTTAGGGATAATTTGAAATTTCCCCGATTTCACCCTTTTGACTTGCAGAGTGTGTGGAAAAATTATGCGAGAGGGCTTGGCTTGGAGGCTGATCTATAGATTGATAGAACTTTTTGGAATTAAATATATATATATATATATATATATATATATATATATATATATATATATATATATTTGAAAAAATTATATTGATTAGATGTTATTTGTGCCTTATATTTATTTATTTATGAGTCTATGTTGATCTTAACATTAGCTACACATTTATTTATTTTCAAGAATAAATTTATTTTTTAAAAATTATTGAAAACAATATATGTGTGTGTGTGTGTGTGTGTGTATAAAATAAATGCACTATACATTAGTGGACAAATTTGGCTTTTGAATGTATTGGTTATGTTTTCATACATGTCTTCTATGATTTAAATTATATAAACTGATTTTGAATGTAATTGCATCACTTATGTTGGAAAGTGCATAATTGTTTATGACCCTATATGAAAGAAACTTATCATGTGTACTTGTTATATATATATATATATATATATATATATATATATATATAATGATCTTTTGACTTCCAAGTGTTTATTAATGTCTTTTTTAACATACCTTGAAGTTCCATTGAAAAATTCGACCAATTTCCCAATGTTTCTAAAAAACGGTGATACGTTATGCGATACATGTGATATTTCTTATGCAATACTCAACATGTTTCCATACCCGTGCGATACATGGGTTGATGCCAATATTGAAAGCACTGAGTCAGCAACTCAAACCCTATGACATCGCTTCTCAAGATCAAGTTGAAGCATTTCACCTTGAAAGCGCAACTTGTAAGTTGTGTCAACTGCAAAGAAGCTCGTTGGAGATTAGGAAGCACTCCATTTCTCTCAGCTGCCAGGAGAGGACCTTTATGATAGTCCTTCACTTAGCTGTAGGATCCTTCTAACTAAGGTCTCACTCCCACTTAAAATCCTGCTTTAGAATCATGCTCCCACTCCTGCTTCTAGCCATATATACTTGAAAATATTTCGAAAAGGACAATTCCCTGCAGACCGCACTCGAATCTATTATTACCACTTCACTTCAGGCTTCGTGCAACTATAGCGTGCTGCCCACGAACATTCTGAACTTAGGAATTCTCTGATATCTGTTGTGTTAGTAATCTCAAGGTGCAAGAAAAATGAAGGAGCTTTAGTGCTTTATTGATTGTAAGTTCAATGATGGTCATTGGGTAGTGGGAATCCATTCGCTTCAGGTACCTTGCCCTTGTTGGACTTGAATTCCCCACCATGACCTTGAAAAGAAAACCCATTCCAATAAACTGCAGATGCCTGGTTGTGTGCCAGGAAACTGGCCTTCAGAAGAACCGGTCCATGTTATGTCTATATAGGTTACAAGAGAAACCCATGACCAAATTTTCCTACCTCATGTCAAAATCCTTACAATTGATAGTTGTATTCTGTATTGTGTTATACATAGCGCCCCTCACAGTAGGGTGATGGAAGAAATCTGTGTTCCTGGCCCCAAGTTATAGCCACAACGATTTGGATTGATGTCTTCAGAAAATCTTATCACATTCCTCAATCTTGAGAAGATCCTGCTTCATTTAGAGCTGCTTGGACAACTAACTAGATGATAATGAGTCTCCCCTCAGTTAATACTTGAAAACAGCTTCTTTTTTTTAACATATGGTTACATGCAGCTGCTTCTGTTTCTTAAATTTGTGAATTTAGATGCTCTTGCTCATAAAATAGCTTGTTTTTTGATGTTTTCTCTTGTCACTCTAGCCCCAGCTGTAGGTTTTTCTGCTTCTGGTAACTAATATTCTATTGCCTGAAAAACAGATTTTGATATCAACCTAATTAATTTCATGTTGGCTGTTCAGATTAGTTTCTTTCTAATTATTTAGAAAAAATAAACAAAGAATCACTGCTTGGTTAACGTGTTTCTTTTTTACTCAAGGCTTTAGTAAAATCTGCCACATTACAAAGTACACTGATGTATTCTTTGATTTATTCTTTATTCTTTCTTTCCTTCTAGGCTGCCTACTCCATTGGCATTTTTAATTACTTTGATGTACATGTTATTCATACTTGAACTATTGCAGAAGCCACAAATCCGTGATGGTAATCAGGCATAATCAGGTTGTTGGTGGCATAACATACCGTCCATATGTCAGGTATAACCGATGTTCATGTTATATAATTCATTGGTCTCTTCATCATGCATCATATTTGGCATTGAAGGAGGTAGTTTTGAAATCATGGGCGATTTTGGTACTAGAGTTGTCTATTATACCCTCTTACAAAGCGAGTTATCTACATCTCGGGTCCAGCTTGGTGATCCAAATATTTTTGTGGACCCCATGTGGATAGAGATAGTCCAAAAATTCTCCTGTCAGGTGATGCTAACTATCTTGTTATGCTCCTTCCAAATGACGACCATTGGTTGCAGTTGTCCATTTTTGTTGATCTTCTAGGATCATTTGATAGGGGAGATCAGGGCACAAATCTGATGGTTAGGATCATCCAATGAGAAGATTATTAGAGTATCCACAACCAGATGAACTCACCTATGGACGATTTTGAAACTAGAGTTGTTTATCTTACTTATCTACGAGTTGATGATATCTACAATGTACATGTGGGTGGGCCCCAGGCTTGGTCATCCAAGCATTTTCATATGGTGGGACTGATGGGATGGAGGTCCTCAAAAAAATAATCCCCATTGGGTCAAACAGTCTGATTGTGCCCCTGTTGAATGTGGACATTTGGTTGCAATTATCCATAGTCCATTCATAGGGGCACCAGATACATGGCTTAGGTTATCGGAAGGTGCTCCCACCTGTCCCATTGCACGGTTGGAAAATAAAGAAGCTACTTTGGATCAATTGTCTCACCATATCTAGTACAAATACGAACCACTTTATCTATTTCCTATCCATTGTGCCCCTGCATGCACTGGAGCAATTGTTTTGTTCATTTTTAGTGTTTAACAGCCTTCCCTTGATCAAGATGGAGGAGGCTGGTGAATACGGGTGGGAATGGGACAGGTTTTGGCCGGGCCAGGCTAGGCCCGGATGGCTCGATGCTTAGGAGTTGAGGCCTGATCCTGGGCATGGCCTAGCACAATAGTCAACAGGACTAAGCTCGATCTTGAGAAAATTTGGTTGGGCCTGGGCCTAATCTGGCCTGGCTTGGAAATTGCTACAATCCATATTTCCCACTTGAATGTTCCTAATCCATCCATTGATCAAGTGGTGCACACATGCATAATTAAAGACATTAGACGAATGAAACCAATGGTCTGTTCAAGATGCATGCTTTGCCTAACCAAGGTGGGAATGGGACATTTTTAGGATTTAACAGACGTACATATGAAATCGGGTTGGGCTGGGATGGGCTGAAATGACTGAGCCCAAGGTCGGCCCAGAAATTGTTTGGGCCTTGCAGCAGGTCCAAGCCTGGTCCAAAGCTGAGTCAGGCTCATTGCCACCTTATTGGGGAAGCAAGGTTTGAACAAGTAGATTTCAAGATGACTACATATGAGGTTTTGTCTTATAGCAACGTTTTGAATAATGGTATTGGTGGGTGTATTGGCTGGGCCCAAAAATGAGACAATCCGGGTGTATCGGAGCTGTATCAGTGGTGCTTTTTATTTTTGGCACAAAATAAATGTTGGAAAAAATAGGAAAAATGTAAACATCAAATTATCAATTTTTAACATGTATTCAATGATGCATCATACCATTCTTTGATAAGAATGCTGCCTGTCAGCTTGACCTGCTGAAAGTCTACCAAATAGGTCATAATAGAATACAAATCAAGCATGGTTTCGTGGATCAGAGCCCATTACATATGAATACAACAAAAAGTGATGGCTTACCCCTTCTTCCGATATTTCCCAAATGGATCCACTCTGCTTCAATTCATCAAATCCCACTCAAATCTGTCTTTCGATACTCAAAATAGGCCTAGATCTAGTCAAAAATTAGTTTTTTAGTGTCCTTCATGGTTAAAATGAAGGAAGAACTTGAAACGAGAGAAATTTTGAAATGAGGCTTCTATGGCAACACAGACTGATACATCATACACCCCGTAGCAGCACTGATACAGGGCCGTCACAGTCTGTACAGCAACAGACTGGTTTACCCCATATCACGTAATGGCACGGTAGTGACCAATTTGTAACTAATATTTAAAACCGTGGTCTATAGTTGCAAGAAGATTGAATCAGAGCAGCACGGCAGGTGCTAGTGTAGTTGTGGGGAAGTGTTTATTTAAAAATGTTTTCCAGTATAAACCAGTACGAAGTGGGACCAAGAGCATGAGTCTGAAGCACGATTCAAAGCGGGAGTGGCACCTTGTTAGAAGGATCATGCAACTAGGGTTCTGTCACTTCTAAAACAGGAGCCTTAATTGTCTGATACTACGGGTATTTTGAAGAAGGCTTGAGCAGGGTAAATTTCAAGATTGAGTACATATTACATTGTCATTTCTAAAACAACGAAATTATAATTTCTGATATTAAAAGTATTCTGAGATAATCAACTGTACATGTATTTCCTCAACAGAATGTTGTTATGCCTCGTTTAGGAAACCTAGTGCTTGCTGTCATTATTTGAAAGTTGAATGATGCTCACCCAATCATTCATTAAATATACCTCGTATCCAAAACCAACTTTATTTTCCCTAGTCATTAGAGGCATTATCACGGGTGGTAACTCAACACCATGGCTTCTACATGCGTGAGTGGAAAATCAATCTGTTCTTGTGATACCTAACATTCAAATAATTGTACTTTCTTCGGATTTGCATGGATTGATGTACTCTCTGATTCCACAACTGGATGAGCATTTGGGATTGTTCTGTTATTCTGTAATTTGATGTCATCTGCATCTTGCTCAACTTCAAACGTCTTTTAATGTGTATTCTCACTGGGACTTTGCAGTCAAAAATTTGGAGAGATTGCTTTTTGTGCCATCACAGCTGATGAGCAAGTTAAAGGCTATGGCACAAGACTGATGAATCATTTAAAACAGCATGCTCGTGATCATGATGGGCTCACTCATTTTCTAACTTATGCAGATAACAATGCTGTTGGTTACTTCATAAAGCAGGTTGGAGTTTACCAAGATTGCTTTCTGTTGTGCAATACTTTTTTTTTCTATTCTTGGAATTCCTTTTTATGACGAATCACAGGGTCCTGATGATGAATCAAGATTTTTATCTTTGATATCCCAGTCCATTCAAGTCCATGTCCATGGCTCGGTGATTCAGGATGTGTTGACTGATGGACTCCTCCATGGATAGGAGATGCCTGAAGATTTCTCAGATTAAAGTCTCCTAACCAGTAGATCTATTGCTGATAAACAGATGGTTAAAGAAGAAAATACAGAAGTCCAGAAGGAAAGGCCTAAGATTGGATGGTTGGAGCATCCCTCGTCCATGGTGGGACCATCAGATGAACTGTATTGCACTTCATAGGCCCCACTTGTATGGACAGGGCATATCAGGACCATGTACATGTCTTGATGCATCCCAGCCATTTACACTCCCTGATGCATCAAGGCCCTATGGACATCCTTTCGTCTTTAATTTTGCTTTGCTTCACTTGCCCTATTCCAGATCAGGAGGCTAATTTGAAAATCGTTTATTTATTTATTTATGCTGATAGGGTTTTTCGAAGGAGATTGAATTGGAGAAAGATAGATGGCAAGGGTATGGTCTTACTTTGTATGCCATAATGGCTGATCTACCAAGCTTCACCTCAAAAGTTCTCGTTTAAAATTGAGTATGTTTAGGAGCAAAGAATAAGATATTTGTGCATTTAGTTAACTCTCCTAGTGAGTAAGAAACTACTCTCAAAAGCATGATAAGGTTAACTGCATGATGTGATTTCGAATCCTGCTCTATAAGCTCCAATCTGGCATGTGTGTTCGATGTCCCATCCATTCATCAATTGGGACCACCATGTATATGCCATGACTAGAAAATCAGGTTGGCTTGGTCATGAGGTGGATCACACATGTACATAAAATGTGGATGGTTAATCCTTTCTAATATCTATTTTTTTGCACATGGGTGGCCCATGTTATGCATGGACTGGTCTGCTTTCCGGCTATGTGCCCATGACTCACAACAGTGCTGCCCACTTGATGGATGGGTCAGTTCGTGCACACACCTAGATTACCCAATCCATGGATTCCTGGAGTATTTTGGGCTTGATCAATAATTGGGCTGGATCCATATTTTGGGCTTGATCAATAATTGGGTTGGATACCATATTTTGGGCTTGATCCATAATTGGGCTGGATACCAGTCTAGCAACATGGATCCAATTACAAAATTGGGCCAGCTCAGATGCCCATTGAGTACTATGGTATATGTATTCTTTAATTCGATCTAGATCCATATTTTGGGCTTGATCAATAATTGGGCTGGATACCAGTCTAGCAACATGGATCCAGTTACAAAATTGGGCCAGCTCAGATGCCCATTGAGTACTATGGTATATGTATTCTTTTATCCTTTAGTTATTATCTTTATCATTGACAATCGCACAGAAGGCGTGTATTTAGTATTTTCTCAAATCCAGATTTGGACCCGATTCTGTAACCAATTCCTACTCCTAATTCAAGCTTGAAACTAGACCTGGCAGGACCTGATGGGATATCTGAAACTCATCAGATTCGGGTCTGGGATATCATATATGGTATCTGTATCTGAACCCAACATGACCCAAATCAGACCCCTTGTATGGGTCCAGATTAGGGTACACCAGTATCCAACCTGCTGACAGCTCTTTAGTCTTCATGCAGTTGCTGTATTGACATGTGTAGGATCATTGGATTCAGAATCATACTATTTAACCAAGGTATTCAATAATGGTAACAGTGACCGTAATGGCCAGCCTTATGGCTGTTATGATATGGGTGGTAACGGCCACCTACGACGCTGTATCGGTCTTAAAAAAAAATAAAAAAATCAAAGGAAGAAAATGCATCAGCCCCATACTGGACAGTTATGGGTCCGTAATGGTCCTGTTACGGCCTGGTATTGACCTGCTACAGGCCTGTTATAGGGCTCTTATGGGCCTCTTTTTTTTTTTCCTTCAGAATGGCCGTTACAGCCCGGCTCCCACCGTTGCCAATGGCCTATACGTAATTATTTTTGAATCCATGATTGTAACCTTCACACTTCTCTGTTCTTTAAGTATGATGTTGGTCTTCCAGTATTTCAACAAAAAACCTGTTCAGAAGTTCCCTTCCCATTATTCTGGAAGAATGGGCCAATTTCTTCTCTAATCAAATTAGACCATGTCAAACTTAAAGCAAAGTTTCCTTGTTGATGTGAATGTTATGAGGCTAATATGGCCTTTTTGTAGCTTCTCCAATGCCATATTTTGTCGCTGCTTCTGTTATAAAGCTAATGGTGCAGAACATTTAGTTTAGTTTGTTACTCGAAGTAAACATGTATGTTTAGTTCCGTTTCAGGTACATCAAAGATTATGATGGGGGAATCCTTATGGAATGCAAAATCGATCCAAAGCTCCCATACATTGATTTATCCACTATGATTCGCAGGCAGAGGCTGGTAAAAATCATTATTGTGAGCTAGATCAATTTGCTACTGTTTTTCCTGTTGCCACTGTAGTCTGACAGTCTTTGGATTCTCTGGTCAAACATTTGGGATATAGAAACTTATAAATGGGAAGTCACTCTTGGCCTTGGCATAAGATATTACTTCTTAACCTTTGTGTGGCTTATTTCTTATCTTTAGCGGGCCTGGTTACCATGGATTGCAGACAGCGCCACTTCATACTTGTGTCTCCTTGATATCAAGGAATCAAGGTTCTTTTTGGTGCAAAATTCCTTACATATTAGTTGATCTTTGTAGTAATCTGAGGGGCACCCTTGTTGATGCTGAATGCCCCAGAACCTCCCAGATTGGGAGTTCCTTTTTCCTTCCATCAGTGGCATATAGTTAGATGATTAAGAAGAAGATGAACAAAAGCGATGACCCATATTCAACAGTTTTTTTTTTTTTTTTTTTCTAATGACAATAGGGTGTCCCTGCCTCTCTTTTAAGGTGGGACTAATCCCTACAAAAGCACACAATCACCCGCAAACCATGTGCATCAGGTAAATCATGGGGTGGGGAATCGAACTTGTGTCTGTGGAGAGTAAAGCCACGATGCTAGCCATTCGCCCAAACCCCGGGCTGGCACATTCAAACATTCAATAGAAAATTGGCCAGAGATTTAGTTAGGATCTTCCAATAGAGGAGATTTTTGGGGCATCCCAATGCAGGTGCATTTTCACACCAGGCTCAAGTGGGGTGGCCCTTGGGATGCAGGGGCACACTCGGGGTGGGCGGCCCATGTGAGAAGGGTGGCTCGTGTGAAGTGGAACCCATGTGAAGTGGGGCACACGAGGGGGGTTCGGCCGAGGCCCTAACTCATAAGATGTAGGGCCTAGGCTATGAGATAAATGGATTGATTTGCCATGCTTTATCAGTTTGAGCTTTTTGATCAAGTGGTTAATTATTTTGTATCAAAGTGGTATTAGAGCAAGAGGTATCGTATTCAAGACTCCTCACTAGGGGCGATTAATGCAGGGGTATTTTCATACCAGGCTCGAGTGGGGTGGCCTGTGAGATGCAGGGGCACACTCGGGGTGGGTTGCCCGTGTGAGGCGGGTGGCTCGTGTGAAGTGGCCCAGAGGGGGGGGGGGTCGGGCTATGAGATAAAGCGATTGATTCACCATGCTCTATCAGTTTGAGCTTTTCGAGCAAATGGTTAATTGTCTTGCATCACATTCCCTATCCATAGTGGGGGGCTATCACATCAAGGGTTGGGATCACCCATGGGCCCACCATGTATGTAATCCTATGCTTTAGAAAACTATACATTTGATGAAGCTCAGGACCATATAACTTTTGTGTGTAGGAACCAGATGATACTTCATTCTTTCGAGTTCCAAGGTTGTAGGTGATATTTTTCTATTTCCACGTCTAGTATGAGGAATTGCATGATCCTTTAGGGTCATTTGGCATTGTGGATTTGGGGGGATTGGAAGGGATTTGAGGGTATTCCAAATCCTCCGGATGTTTAGCAGGGTGGATTAGAGGGATTTCAAATCCTCACTTTTGGCAAGTTTTGCAATTCCTTCCTTTTACTTGGATTTCCAATCATCTCCTTCTTTTGCTCATTCTTAAAGATAGGAGAGTCGCATATATAACATGTGTCACTAGGCTACTAGTCTATTGTGCACACGGCCCGCTGATTATATCCTAAAACAATTAGAATGTCAACTACATCATTAAAATTACTTCAATAGAATGATCTGAGTAGTCCAAACATTGTCCATGTAAATCAACAGTTAAAAATCATTGGTTAGTCATTCGGTTGTGATCCTATGCTTGTGGCCCATCGGATGCTCGGAATTTCACCATTTTTGGCCAAAGTATATATTTCAATGGCCTTATTACAATCATTTTGCCACGCATCACATACGTACACTAATTAGGAGTATTAAAGTTAATTTAGTAATTAAATTCAAACTCCTATAAATATAATGCATAATTTAAGTGCATAGCTACTTTTGGATTATAAGGGATTCCGAATTTTGCCTCTGCAAGTTTCGCACCCTGAGAAGACTGATCTGTATGTTGTGGAAACTTTGAATAATCACCTCGAAGCATATCCATCCCCTGGACGGAGAAAAATCCTTCGCCTACAACTTTGATGGCCAGTCAGGGACCTCGGAATATGCGGCTACCCTTTTGTCACCCTGTTCCGTGGCATCTAGAGATGTAACGTCAGATCAAGCTTTAGTAACGCTATTTCAGGAACAAATAAGGGAAGAAATCATAGAAGCAGAGCCTTTGCAGATAAGAATGGGAAGATCTAGTGAAGTTATGTACGGAGATCAAGTGTCAAGGGCGGAGCCGGAAGTTCAACAGGCCAACTTGGTCAGCATCATCCGAAAGAAAAGATGGATCATAGATGCTATGGGACATGTAGGAGGATTTATTAGCCTATCATTTAGTGATCATCCAGAGGATTACGTAGCCATTTTCCAGTGTATAGAGTGTTGCGGTAGACCTCTGATTCAAGTCAGATCCCCAAGGAAATTCCTACCCAAATCAAGCAACAAGAGGGAACTCCACAGTCTAATATCCAGTCCCAATCCAATCAGTGGAGCTTACCCGAGAAGCAGTAAGAAAGGATGACTAAGGGGTAGATTAGTTTCCTCGATGAAGATTCTGTCATGGAACGTTAAAGGGGTGGGGTCAAAACAAAAGAGAAGAATACTCAAAGATATATGTGGCAGAAGAAAGGCAGACATGATTTGCCTGCAAGAAACAAAGGTTCAAAATTTCAATGATAAACTTATGGGCTCTCTCTGGAAGGAGAAAGATGTGGAATGGGTAACTGTAGATGCAAAAGTAAGTGCAGGAGGTATTGTGCTAGCATAGAAGTCGTCAGTTTGGGCTATGGAGCAAAGCTGGAAAGGAGAATTCGTAGTTTCAGTCATCCTAAGAGAGGTATGCTCTAATTTTAGATGCCTTATTACCGCTGTTTACGACCCTAATCAAGAGGATAAAAGAAGCACGTTCTAGGAGGAATTGAAGGCAGCTTGACAGAATTTCAATGGTCCCTGGTGTCTGGGAGGAGACTTCAACATTATGTGATATACTGAAGAGAAATCTAATGGGGAGAAGGTCATTGATGCTATGCGTTGTTTTTCGAATTGGATTGAAGATCAAGAACTTATGGATCTTCCCCTGCTTGGATCCAGATTCACATGGTCCAACCAACAAGCGATCCCGACTGTCTAGATTGGACAGATTCCTGATTTTGGTTGATTGGCTTGAAGCGTTTCCACTGGTGTCACAGTCTGTCCTCTCGAGACCCACGCAGATCACAACCCGCTGCTTCTCTCAATAGAAGATCAAGATTGGGGTCCGAAGCCGTTCAGATTCGAATCCTCCTGGCTGATGATTGAAGGTTTTCATCATCTCATAAAAGACTGGTGGGCAGGGTTCAATGTAGATGGTTATGCTGAATATAGGCTTGGCTGCAAGTTGAGATTACTTGAAGAAAAGATGAAGGGGTGGAAAGTAGTGGATCTTCGAAAAAGGGATTTGGAAATGAAAGAAATCCTTTCAGAGCTGTAGGCAATTGATTTAAAAGATGGAGAAGGCCCCATGTGTACAGCAGATTGGAATAGAAACTGATCCAAAATTATTCAACAAGGATGCTTGAAGACAAGATTTCATGGAGGCAAAAATCACGAAGTGAATGGATTAAAGGAGATAAAAATATTAAATTTTTTCACAATATAGCTAGTCCGCGTGCAAGAGCTAACAAGATCAACAACATTGTAGTGAATGGTTCCCGAATAGAGGACATGGATAAAATCTCAGAAGAAGCTATACAGTACTTCAGTAAACTCCTTCAGGGAGAAGCTTGGCCTAGGCCAAAACTAGATCATCTTCATATCAATTGCATCTTAAATGAGGAGTCCAAAGATCTTGAGTCCCGTTTCTCGATAGAAGAAGTGAAAGGGGCGGTGGACTCTTTGGGTGGTGATAAGGCCTTTGGGCCTGATGGTTTTCCAATGATCTTCTTCCAAACATTATGGAATGTCCTAAAGGAAGATGTTATGGAATTCATAAATGAATTCTATGATAGAGGGCATATCTCTAAAGATCTCGAGGCCTCCTTTGTAGAATACGGGAACAGAATCCTTGAAAGAGTTCAGACCAATCAGTTTACTTGGTGGGCCCTATAAGATTTTGGCAAAAGTTATGGCATCCCAACTGAGAGGGGTGATGGAAAGGATCAAATCCGACAATCAAAGCGCTTTTATATCAAGAAGACATTATAGATAGTACCCTCATTGCGTTCGAATACTTGGATTCGTGTCATAAGTCCGGCTCTAAGGGACTTCTATGTAAACTTGATCTAGAGGTGTATCACGTATGATCATGTCGATCGGGGTTTCTTACAGTACATGTTACATCATATGGGATTTGGGGTTAAGTGGAGAGGGTGGATGAGGGAATGCGTGGGCTTAGCTTATTTCTCAATTCTTCTTAATGGGTCCCCTAAAGGTTTCTTCGGCAGTTCAAGGGGCCTATGCCAACGTGATCCGCTACCTCCTTTTCTTGTTTTAATTGTTGGGGAGGCCCTATCCAGCATGTTGAGAAAATGTCAGGATGAAGGAACCATTAGCGGCCTTAGAGTGAAAGGAATGGATGCAACGATTTCCCACATTCATTTTATAGATGATACGCTTCTGTTTTTTGAAGCAGACCAGGAGAAACTGAGCAACCTACGCACCACTATTCGGTGCTTTGAGGTAGTTTCAGGTCTTAAAGTAAATTTGGAAAAGTCAAAGATGTTTGGAGTGAATATGGAGGAAAGTGAAATATAGGAATTTGCTAATTACTTTGATTTTCCAACAGGAATACTCCCGACCACGTTTGTGGGTCTTCCGCTATGTATAGATAAGCCTCCAATATCTTTATAGGACAAGGTCATTAATAGGTTCGAGAAGTATCTAACAAGATGTTAATGCAGATACCTATCTTTGGGTGGTCGTCTCACTTTGATCAAAGTGACGCTTTCGAATTTGCTTTTATATTTCATGTCCCTATTCAAATGCCCGGCTTCGATCCTGTCAACTTTAGAAAGGCTTATACGAGACTTCTTATGGCAAGGGAAGGAAGAGGAAGAAATTTCATATGGTAGATTGGAAGGAGGTGTGCAAGGAGAGGAAAGAAAGTGGAGTAGGGGTGAAAGATCTCAAAAGAATGAATCGAGCCCTCTTAGGAAAATGGATCTGGAGGCTTAGGACCGAGAATGGGACTTTGTGGAACACCCTAGGCAAAAGCAAGTATGGACGCTCAAAGGGAGGATGGTGGATCAAGGAGTCGTCACAATATAAAGCATCTGCGCACTGGAGAGATGTGCTATCCATAAAGGAGGAGGTCCTAAAAGGCATCGGTATTGCTCTAGGAGATGGCAAAAAGACTTGTTTCTTGGAAGACGCCTGGATGGGAGAAGCTACCCTCAAAGAAGAATTTCCAAGCTTATTTCGTTTAGTGCTGAATCAATCCAGCAAAGTAGCGAAATGTTACTCAGTTATGGGGGAAGAAATCGTATGGAATCTTATGTGCAGAAGAGATCTCCAAGACTGGGAGATTGAAGATTATATGGCTCTCCTTAGTCGCATAAACATTTGCAAGTCGAATCAGTTTAAGGAAGACACTTGATTAGGACATCACCTTCAAAGTTTATCAAAGACGAAGGCGTCTGATGAATACATCTTTATGGCTCGATGATGGTTTATGGCAAAACCAAGGATGATTTTGAAGACCTGGTTAATGGCACAACCAAGGATGATTTTGAAGACCTGGTTAATGGCCAACTAAGGATGATTTTGAAGACCTTAAACGTGTCCTTGGATTAATTGAAGGCCCAACATTAGGAGGACACACATGTAGGATGAGTTGGAAGACTGATTTGTTATGCGGGATTCTTTTATTTTTTATTTAAAAAGCTTTGTTTTGCACTTTTTTTTTTTTTTGTTATAGGGGTAGTTTAGTCATTTTCTTTTAAATTCGAAATTTATAAATATGGTGCTTTCTAACCTAAACCTAATAATATTTTTTTAATGAAAGCTTGGTGCCTCCTTCCCCTTTCTCTTTGTGGTAAATTCTTCTTTTCCCCTTATCTTTTCTCTTCTAAATTCTATTTTTAGCCCTCCAACCTTCTTCTTCTCTTTCTATGCCTAGTAATTTTTTTTTTTTATTTTTTTTTGTTTCTATTGACCTTAAAAATCTGAGAATTGATCCCAACCCTCTCTTAGATTTTCCATCCATCACTATTCTAGAAATCCTTTGATTTCCTGAACTAGAGAATCTGCATTGATTGTTGGATTGAAACTATGCAAGATCGGGAGGTCCCATCGCTCACCATATCCAATCCACGCATGATTTGAATACAGGACCGCAGGATTGTGATGATGGTCTACAACCATTACACGTTTCCTTTGTTATTATCTTTACTATGATGTGGAATGCTGAATATTTCAATTGATTTTCTTAGTTTATTTTGCTGGAGAATTTATGTGCTCACACATGCATTCTAGTTAAGACCGTCCTACATCAAATTTGGTATAAGAGGTTTAGGTTTTGCATGGTTTTTGTTAGATCGAGTTATCTGAACTTAGGATCATATGTTTTCTCATCTAGGATTGTTTAGATAATTCCAGATCTACATCCCACAGAAATTGCGAACCCGATTTTTCAGATTCACAGTCTTTGTTTCCTTTCCATTTCTTTTAATATATCTCTCGTTGCTTTAAAAAAAAAAATTAAAAAAAATTGAAATTCTGCAGCATTCATACTTCATATAGAAATAGCATCATACATCCATATTGAGGTCTGTTGAAACCTTAGAGTTGGGCTTAGGAAAATCGAGTTAGAGTTTTTAGTGTATGCCCACTAGAAGTGGTAAGGGTTTTTGCCAACACCCCATCATGAGTAACGAGCAATTAAACAATCACCTCGCTCAATTACTTCAAAAGATAACTGTCATAAAAACATCCAACAAAAATATCGAATGAAATTGATTGCCACCGAAGCTAGAATTGAGCGATTACAGGCATCCTAAAGGGAGAACTCCAATGTTGGGGGAGATGTGCAGTCGCAGGTAGGTGGTGTTGGTGAGGAGCCAACCCTTAGACAAACCCCCACCAATGGTGAACATGTAGGTAGAGAACGAGCATATCAAGACCTCTTTGATCCAGACGAGAGGGCAAGATTGATGCCCCGAGCTTTGATGGTCGCTTTGACCCCAAGGCATTCCTTGATTGGTTAGCTGACATGGACCACTATTTTGAGTGGCATGAGATGTTAGAGAACTGATAAGTGCGGTTTGTTAAAAATGTGGGGTAAGCAAAGATGTATTAGACCAATAAAGAGCGTAGCATTGAACGGGTGGGAGGAGCTCCCGTTACCCAATGGAGTGAGATGAAAACTATGCCAAAAGCTCGGTGAACAATGACAATCTTTATGCCAAGGATCCATGCTTGTCACGGAATACATCGTAAAATTTGAGGAATTCATGATGCGATGTGACATTGAGGAAGACCCTCTAGTAACGCCCATGTGTTTCAAGATGGGCCTTCAATCGGATCTTCAACAAAAGCTTTGGGCTTGTCCCATGACAGATTTGGACGAGATGTACCAAGTGATGCACGAATTAGAGCAGTATCTAAAGACTCTGTCACAAGACGGTTTGATTCCCGATACTCTAATGTTAGGATTGGTTCTTAGGGAACTAGACCCAACATTAGTAATCAACCTAGGGCGCAGGTAAATGTTCTGCCTAGGCCTAGGGATGACAAGGGAAAAGGCATCCTGGGTGCTGATCCAGGTGGAGGACAGAATGTGAGATGCTACGAATGTGGGAGTATTGGCTATTTTGCAACTCAGTGTCCCACTAAGAGCAAAGGAAAAGCCTTAGCCATAGGCGATTCCTAAGATAACGAGTATGATCAGGGCGACTCTGAAGTCGAAGAATATCAACCCGTAGGATCATCGAGTGATGAGGATGAGGTGGGTGATGATGCCACAATAGCAGTTGTCAGGTGTGTGCTAGCCCAAACTAGAAGTAGTGTTGACTAGTGTCGTAACGCTATCTTCTACCCGATCACCAAGTATGGCGAGAAAAATTGTAAGGTGATAGTGGACAATTGGAGTTGCCAGAATGTAATTTCCACTAGCACCTTAGGTCATCTAAAGTTATAGGCC
Source organism: Magnolia kwangsiensis (assembly GCA_037074715.1). NCBI lineage: Eukaryota > Viridiplantae > Streptophyta > Magnoliopsida > Magnoliales > Magnoliaceae > Magnolia > Magnolia kwangsiensis. The sequence goes on along the minus strand of CM073589.1, from coordinate 47,578,813 downwards.
ACCCTTCATCCTGACCTGTACAAAGTCTCATGGGTAGACAAGACTTCCCTTCTTGTCACCCATTAATGTCTTGTACTCATCGAGTTCGGGTCTTATAAGGAGTCCTTGTGGTGTGATGTGTTGCCCATCGATGTCGGTCACATCATTCTAGGCTGACCGTGGCTATTCGATAATGACATCACGATCTATTGTCATTCTAATGCGTGTACCTTCATGCGTAACGGCAAGAAGATCAAAATTAATCCTATGCCACCACAAAACACTGCACAGAAGAAAGGTGAGAAGGCTAGCGACCCTAAAGAAGTGAGGTAATCCACACCCAAGTCTCTCCACATCATCACAGCTAAAGAGTTTGAAAGAGAGACTGAGGAGGATTTGATGGTGTATGCCTTGGTGGTTAGAGAGGCTACACTAGAAGTAACAGTAGAGTTAAACCACGAGGTAACCCCGGTCTTAGAGGAGTACAGAGATGTACTCTCTGAGGATTTGCCGGATGAGTTGCCACGCATGAGGGACATCTAGCATCCTATTGATCTTGTCCCTGGGTCGACTCTATCAAACCTTTCTCACTATAGAATGAACCCTGCAAAGCATGCAGAGTTGAAGAAGCAGGTAAATGAGCTCCTGCGAAAGGGTTTCATCTAGGAGAGCATGAGCTCGTACGCCGTACCCGCATTACTGAGACCTAAGAAAGATGACACTTGACGCATGTGTGTGGACAGTAGAGCCATCAACAAAATCACGGTCTACTATATGTTTCCCATACCTAGGCTTGATGACATGTTAGACATGATGGCTAAATCCACCATTTTCTCTAAAATAGATCTCAAGAGTGGATATCATCGAATCCGTATATGCCCCGATGATGAATGGAAGACAACCTTCAAGATGAATGATTGGCTATATGAGTGGTTGGTCATGCCTTTTGGCTTGACTAACGCACCCAACACTTTCATGCGGGTGATGACTCAGGTCTTGAGACCGTTCATGGGGAAATTTTTAGTGGTGTACCACGACGATATCCTGATCTATAGCACCACTAGAGAATCATACCTTGAACATTTGAAGTTGGTCTGTAGCATCCTTAGGGCGAAGAAATTATACGCTAACCTTAAAAAGTGTTTGTTCATGTCTAGTCAGGTTGTGTTCTTAGGGTTTATAGTATCAGCAGAAGGGATGGGTGCAGACCTAGAGAAAGTCAAGGCCATAGTTGATTGGCCTGAACCGAGGAACAACCATGAAGTGCGAAGCTTCCGTGGCTTAGCCACATTCTATCATTGGTTCATTAGGAGTTTTAGCACGATTATGGCTCCCATTACAGAGTGTATGAAGAAGGGAGAATTCGTGTGGTCGAAACAAGGTGTCCCGTATCGGTATCGGTTGGCGTATCGGTGACCTCCAAAACCGATACGGATACGGGGGCGTAACGGCGATACGGGGGCGTAACGGCCCGTAACGGCGCAAAATTTTTTTTTTGCCAAAAAAATATGAAAAAATATGGATTAAATCCGGAATATTCTAAGCATTCCAAATATGCATTCATTTATAAAATGGAACATGTTTATGGGGGCGTAACGGTCCACTCTTTGGTGAGAAATTGTATCGGACTGTCTGATGAATTTATGAACCAGATAACCTGAATTTGACTACAAAATTCATATATTTAATTTTCTAACTATCTACTACCAATGATAGATATATTAGAATGAATGTAATATGTAAATATCTTACATTAGGTGTGTGTTTGCAATTATTTTTGAGGAATTTCTCGAACATACCTGTGCAGTGTGCAGGTGACTGTGATTCATGTCTATGACCTGTCATCCTCAAGTCAAGAATATTAAAAAAAATAAAATTAGTAGTGTCTGATATACTCCCCTACAACTTGATTAAGGATTACTTGATTGGTTGTCAGGGGAGCTATTTTAAATACAAGTTCGACAGTGTCAAGTGTGTGCATAATTACATGGCTTCTTGCAATAATACTTGTGAGCTGTCTGCTGCAAAATGCAAATACTTACCTTAATACAAATATATACTCACAATCACAAGTCACCACCAAAATGAAAATCTGCTTTTTTGTGGTTGCTCGACCTCCACATCATCGTCATCGTCACCATCAGGCTGAGGCTGTCCAATAGGTGTAGGTTCTGCATATCCATAATATCCAGTGCCAGAAGGAAATACTAGATCAACGAAACCAGAGGATGACTGATCCTGACTAGGTAACGACTCTGACCCTGAGTAAGGATATCCACCAGTGCCCGTCGAATAGCCATACTGGTAACCATACTCAGGCTGTTGAGAATCTTGAGATTGAGAGTGCGTCTGCTGTGATGAGTAACTTGGATTTGGATCTGGATATCTATAATCATATGAATATTGATCGGGAGGGCTACTCCAACATGAATGTGATGGAACGGGCTCAGTATAACCATTATAATTATAATCCAATTGACCATAAGAATATCCATCATAATAACCAAGACCATGAGCCTGCTGATGTTCCGGACCTCCCGGACGCGGTGCACCACTAGATGTACCCTCCTGCTGGCTGTATCGTGACTCGGTACACTCGTAGGTTCGACCTCGTGTACCACCTCGTCGATGTTCATCGGCATCGCGATCTGTAGACGGCTGAATAGGGCGTTGAGCAACACCAGAAGTGCCAGCACCAGAGGCAGGGGGGTCATCGTCATCATCATCCGACACGGACAAGCTATCACTACTCGTACTCTTTTGTTGATCTCGAGCTGTTTTCGTACGTGGCATAAACGCTGCCCCTCTTACTGGGTCCAACACATCTGCACGACTCTCTTGTTGTGCTTTGTGTATTTCTGAGTCATCAATTTCCAATTCTTTACTATCCTCTTCAATTTGCTTTTCCCTTGTTTCCAACCAAGGTAGAAGTGGGTCATCCTCATCATAAATATTGTCCAAGTTTATTGGACAGTAGTCTCCGTCATCGGCAGCTGTAATGCTCCTATGATGTCGTCGCATTCTTAATTTTATATTGTAGTGCATGAAGACAAGTCTATCTAATGTTCTAGTCTGCAATCTATTCCTATTCTTTGAATGAATGAGCGCAAAACAACTCCAATTCCTTTCGCAGCTAGAGGAAGATGTTGTCTGGCTCAAAACTTTTACTGCAATTTTTTGGAGAGCCTTCGTACTCTCTCCGAAATTAATCCACCATTCGGCCGGTTGCAACCTAGATACTGCATGCTGTGCAAGAGCATCTCCAAAACTACCAAGCCGATTTTCAAATGTATCTAATTCATTCAACGCCTTTATTTGCAGATCTAAGTCAGGTTCTAATCTCTTTATCACATTTTTTAGCCCGACACGAACTTCATCATCCGCAACAAATGATTGGGCATATCTATACCTAGGATTTAAGTAATAACCTGCTGCATGAAGATCGTAATGGAGTTGTTTTGTCCATCTCCTGTCGATCATCTTCCAATAAGTCTCCCAGCTTCTACAATCACGTTGAATTGCAAGCTTTGCCTTATCCATGACATCATATAGGAAGCCCATGGTAGGTGCTTCATCGGTTTCAACAAGACGGAGTACCCTCATTAGTGGCTCCATCACCTTTAGGATCGCCTTAACCTTCTTCCAATATTTGTTGTCCCGTATGGTGTTCACAACGTCGACCGGTGTCCCTGATGTCTTCTTCCCATGTTTTGTGTTGAGCCATTGTCGGGAAGCAAACATTTCACTCAACTCTCCCCTATGCTGGAATAAACTCTCTAATGCTATAAAGTTTGTTGCGAATCTAGTCGCCGCAGGCCTCAACAATTCTCGTCCTTTCGTGAACTTTTTCATTATTGCGACTACTTGATTATGATTGTAAATAAACGTCGTTACTTCTCTTGCCCTTTCGACCATTTCCTTAACATTCTTCTTCTTCCCAATATCTTCTAATATAAGATCAATACAATGGGCAGCACATGGTGACCAAAAAAGATGTTTTCTCTTATTCATCAACAGATGTCCTGCAAGCTTATATGATGCTTCATTATCTGTCACAATCTGAACTACGTTCTCCTCTCCAATCTCATCCACAACTTTATCCATTAGTCCAGTAATATAATCAGAATTTTTTGTTACTTCTGAGGCATCAATTGACTTGTGATATATAGTTCCCAAGTGGCAGTACACCATGAAGTTGATCATGCTGCGTCTGGTTGGGCCAGTCCAACCATCGCACATGATCGTGCATCCTCTGGCTTGCCATACAGGTTTAAAGGTAGCCACATATGTTTTCACATCCACATACTCTGCATCTGTCCATTTCCCCCTAATCTCCTTAGCCGTGGGAGCTTTTATTCCTTCACCTGCTTCTGCTGCTGCATCAATTACCACCTGCCAATATGGAGAATTGGCCGCGTTAGGAGGTATGTTAGCATGTATAAATAACTTTGCTGCTGCTCTACCTAATTTCTCAACGGAAGTTCTACTCCACATTTGTTTTATCTTCTTTTGTTTAGTTGATTCTTTCCTAAACAGGATTGGATCAATAGAGGGTCTCCTAGGGTCATTTACTTCTTCATCCAAATGTATATGGGCATCACGTGAAGATGTCTGTCGTCGGCTCCCAAATATACGTCGTAACCCACCAAACCTACCCCCTCTACCCTCAGTCCCAGCTGTAGAAGCAGTTACACTTCCAGTTGCACTCCCTGTCCCACTCCCACTCCCACTGCCCCCTCCTGTATCACGCACTGACCCATGCGTGCCAAACATGCGGTGACGTTCTTCCTCTTCACGAGCTAGACGCACGCTCTTTCTCCTAGCTATGGTTAATTCCCGATCTGAATCTTCGTCAGAATCAATAATATCTTCATCACGAACGCCCATATATTCAGGACCAAACACCTCCTGTCGAGCTGCTTCTAAAGTATCATCTCTCTTCTTTTGTACAGCAGCACGTTTACCCTTCGACTCATCCAGACTAGCTTGCATTAATAGCATTATCTCTCTCGGTACTCTGACACATGGCGCAACTTGACCCTTTCGATGTGCCAAATGTTGTTTGAGACGGGTAATTCCACCAGACACTATCCTATCACAATACTTGCACTTTATTTGGTGCCTAGTACCACCAACCCTCTCACAATATTGCCATCCAATATCCTCACTTGTTGTTGGCCAGACCTAGACATTTCTTTAGGTTTAGGATACGAGTATGAGTGTATGACCTATGTTAATAAAGATAATTTTATGTTCTAACTAAACCCTAAGAAGCTCCAAAACCTGTCCAATATAAGCAAATAAAAATATAAAGTCACTAATTCGAAAATACAAAGAAAAATTTATAAAATGACACCCCAAATATGTAAAATGCACATTAACATATTCTACTATGATTAACACATCATATGGAATGATTAAAACAGCAAAACAACTATTAAAAATTGATTTTTCGAATTTTAAAAAAAGGGCCCAAAATTCTTGCGTAAATAGAAAAAAATATAAAAAATATATAAAATGGCACCCCAAATATGTAAAATGCACATTAAAATGTTCTACTATGATTAACACATCATATGGCATGATTAAAACAGCGAAACAACCATTAAAAACTGTTTTTTCGAATTTTAAAAAAAGGGCCCAAAAATCATGCGTAAATAGAAAAAAATATAAAAAAAAATATTAAATGGCACCCCAAATCTGTAAAATGCACGTTAACATGTTCTACTATGATTAACATATCATATGGCATCATTAAAACAGCAAAACAACCATTAAAAATTAATTTTTCGAATTTTAAAAAAAGGGCTCAAAAATCATGCGTAAATAGAAAAAAATATAAAAAAAATTATTAAATGGCACCCCAAATCTGTAAAATGCACGTTAACATGTTCTACTATGATTAACATATCATATGGCATCATTAAAACAGCAAAACAACCATTAAAAACTGTTTTTTCGAATTTTAAAAAAAGGGCCCAAAAATCATGCGTAAATAGAAAAAAATATAAAAAAAAATATTAAATGGAACCCCAAATCTGTAAAATGCACGTTAACATGTTCTACTATGATTAACATATCATATGGCATCATTAAAACAGCAAAACAACCATTAAATATTGATTTTTCGAATTTTAAAAAAAGGGCCCAAAAATCATGCGTAAATAGAAAAAAATATAAAAAAAATATAAAACGGCACCCCAAATCTGTAAAATGCACATTAAGCTGTTCTACTATGATTAACACATCATATGGCATCATTAAAACAGCAAAACAACTATTAAAAATTGATTTTTCGAATTTTAAAAAAAGGGCCCAAAAATCATGCGTAAATAGAAAAAAATATAAAAAAAATATTAAATGGCACCCCAAATCTGTAAAATGCACATTATCATGTTCTACTATGATTAACACATCATATGGCATGATTAAAACAGAAAAACATATTAAAGAAAGTAAATACCTATTTTTGAAGAATTTCTGAAAAATGGCCCACCGAGCTTTGATTCAACCAAATCCGTAATATAATGTGTTTTTGTCCCAAAAAACTAGCCAAGGTTGGTCGAAATTACTATTAGAAGGAGTGAAAAACAGTTTGGAAGCAAGAAGTTTGGAAAAAATAGCAAAAAAAGTGCTTAAAAAGAGAAAAAAAAGTGGCCGTTTTCTGACCGTTACGGGTGACCGTTACGCCCCCGTAACGGTCCGATACGCCCCCGTATCGGCCCGTATCGGCTGATACGGTCACAAAAATTGGTAACGGCCGATACGCGGCCGATACGCATATCGGCCCTAACCGATTCCGTTACGTATCGGCCGATACGGCCGATACGTAACCGATATGGGACACCTTGGGTCGAAAGCTACAGTTAAGGCTTTCAAAGAAATTAAAGGCAAGATGGTTGAAGCTCCCATCATGCGCCTTCCCGACTTTTATTAAGTCTTTGAAGTTGCGTGTGATGCATCTGGTGTTGGTGTAAGTGGAGTCTTAAGTCAAGAGGGTCATTTTGTAGGGCTAAAAGTTCAGTGGGTTGAACGTGACCAACCTGACATTGGGTTGGGCTCGAACAGGATGTATCGAGTCTGATCTCGGGCTTGGGCTATGCAAACACCAACCCGATAAAACTTGGGTCGGACTCAGGTTGAGGTCTTGGGTTGCCCGACCCAACCAGAACCCGATCAATATATAAGTTACTAATAAATTATAATTGAGTGTGGAACGTCTGTGTTGAAGGCATAGGAAATTCCAGTGTTCTTGGGTCTCGTTGGTCCACATCATTTTCGATGACTCAAGCTAATAAGATATGCCAAATTTCTCTCACCCAAATAGATTGCGTGCTAAACAACACGACTTATAAAGAAATAGTTGTCCTATATTTTAGCTTATTTGTTTAGAAAAAAATGAAGTTCTTTATGGTAAATAACTACATATATAATTAATAAAATCATAGATACAAAAAATAAGACGTGTATTTTAAATACAATAAACTAATGTAATAATGAAAATATTAGCATGTATCCACCCAACCAACCCGACCAAGCCTGCTTGGGTTGGGCTTGGGTTGAGAATTCCCAACCTAAGGTTGGGTTAGGGTCGAGGTATAGGAACCTTAGGTTGGGCTAGGGTTGAGCACCAACTCGACCCAACCCGCCCAACTTTCAACCCTATCATCCTGTTGCCTATTTTAATGAGAAACTGAATGAGACAAAACAAAAATACTCTACCTATGGTAAGGAATTCTATGCGGTAGTGTAGTCTTTGAGATATTGGCGCTACTACCTCCTACCGCAGGAATTTGTCTTATTCTCTGGTCATGAGGCCTTACGTTATCTTTACTCCCAGAGGAAACTTAACCCAAGGCATGCTAAGTGGGTTGCATTCCTTCAAGAGTATTCATTTGTCTAGAAACACAAAGCCGGAGTAGAGAATAAACCAGTTGATGCCCTTAGCCGTAAAGTGACATTGCTCAATTCTTTAAGTTTAAGAATTGTTAGCTTTGAGCAACTGAGAGATGAGTACCCCACATGTCCAGATTTTAGGGGTACCTATACGTCACTCTCGAGTAATCAACAAAGTGCGAGGGATTTCGTGTTGAGAGATGGATTCCTTTTTAAAGGAAATCGTTTATATATTCCCCATATGTCCCTCCGTAAATTCCTCATTTAGGAGCTTCTTTCGGGAGGAATAGCTAGCCACTTTGGCCGTGATAAGACTATTGCCCCTGTAGAGGATCGTTTCTATTGGCGAAGTTCCAAGGGAGATGTCGCCAAAATTTTAGGACAGTGTAGAACGTGTCAGATAGCGAAGCAGCAAAAGAAAAATTCTGGATTATATACGCCATTACCTGTGCCACATGCTCCGTGATAAGACATTAGCATGGATTTCGTGCTTGGGCTTCCCAAGACGATTAAAAAACACAATTCCATTTTTGTTGTTGTGGACCGCTTCTTTAAGATGATGCATTTCATCCCATGTTCTAAAACTTTGGATGCATCTAATATTGCGAAGGTCTTTTTCGATGGTATGGTCCGTCTCCATAGTTTTCCTAAGACCATAGTGTCTGACCGTGATGTTAGATTTACCAGCTATTTTTGGAAGATACTATGGTACATGATGGGAACACGTTTGCAGTTTTCTACCACATACCACCCCCAAACTGATGGCCAAACTGAGGTGGTTAATCGTAGCCTTGGAAACCTCTTACGATGCTTATTAGGTGAACATGTGAAAACTTGGGATTTGATTCTACCTATAGCCGAGTTCGCTTACAACAGTTCAGTCAATAGATCTATAGGGTTGAGTCCATTTGAAATTGTAAGTGGGTACAAACCTCGGATGCCCATAAACTTATTACCCATGTCAGTTACCCGAAGATCTTCTGAGTCAGTTGATGCATTTGCACAACACATTCATGACTTGCATGCACATGTTAGACAGCGAATAAATGTGAGTAATGACAATTATAAATGTTCAGTTGTCCAACATCGTAGGTGGACAGAATTTAATGAATGGGATTATGTAATGGTTAGGATAAGACCAGTTCTTCCGGGTTCCGCTAAGAAATTACGAGCTCGCAGTGCTGAACCATTCAAAGTATTGCGTAAAATTGGGTCTAATGCGTATAGGGCAAACATTCCACCTGAAATGGGAATAAATCCGACAATCAATGTGGAAGATCTAGTCCTTTGTCCTAACCCTTTCATTGTTTCTTCTTCCCACCCTTGGCCATTTTCCTACTTCTCAACCTACTCCACCCCTTCCACCATCAATTAACCGTAAGGAAGAGATTGAAGGGATAGTGGATGAGGAGATTGTTTCCACACAAGATGGGGGCTTCCAAAGGTACCTTGTCAAATGAAAGAACAAGCCACCATCTGATTTCACATGGCTTACAGAAGTGGAACTGCAGTGGATTGATCCGGACCTTCTCGAGACGCACAAAAGTTTTAACTCGTCGAAGCCGAGTTCTTCTCACCCTTCAAAGTTTATTAAAGACGAAAATGGCCGACAAATAGATCTTTATAGCTCAATAATGGTTCATAACACAACCAAGGATGATTTTGAAGACCTGGTTAATGGCACAACTAAGGATGATTTTGAAGACCTTACACGTGTCCTTGGATTAATTGAAGGCCCAACATTAGGAGGACACACGTGTAGGATGAGTTAGAAGACTAATCTGTTACATAGGGTTTATTTATTTATTTATTTAGAAAGCTTTGTTTTGCACGCTTTTGTTATAGGGGTAGTTTAGTCATTTTCTTTTAAATTTGAATTTTATAAATAGGGTGCTTTCTACCCTAAACCTAATAATGTTTTTTTAATAAAAGCTTGGTGCTTGCTTCCCCTTTCTCTCTGTGGTAAATTCTTCTCTTCCCCTATTCTTTTCTCTTCTAAATTCTATTTCGAAACCTTCTTCTCTTTCTATGCCTAGTATTATTATTTTGTTTCTATTGACCCTGAAAATCTGAGAATTGATCCCCCAACCCTCTCTTAGATTTTCCAGCCGTCCCTATTCCAGAAATCCTTTGATTTTCTGGACTAGAGAAGCTGTATTGATTGTTGGATTGAAATTTGAAACCATGCAAGATCGGGAGGTCCCATCCCTCACCGGATCCAATCCACTCATGATTTGAATATGGTACCGCAAGATTGTGATGACGGTTTGTAACCATTGCATGTTTCCTTTGTTATTATCTTCAGTATGATGTGGAATGTTGAATATTTCAATTGATTTGCTTAGTTTATTTCGCTGGATAATTTCTGTGCTCACACATACATTCTAGTTTAGACCGTCCTGCATCAACACCTTAGTATGGAAATTAGACAAATCCAGCATGTTCTCGGTAAAGTCCTTATACACTTCTATTGGCAGTGATTCCTCCGTTAAAATCGAGAACTTGACACAGCGAGTGTGGAAATCTAAAGTCCCTCCAAAGATAGCGGCCTTCGGATGGTTAGTTGGAATGAAGGTCGTGACAGTCAACAACTTGAGAAAAAGGGGTATGATAATCACAAATGGCTACTTGTGTTGTATGGCAAATGCAGAATCAGTAAACCATCTGTTCATTCACTACCCGCTCGTCAATTAAATTTGGTCAGCAATTCTGTCCCTTTTTGGAATGTTTTGGTCCTTTCCATAATCCACAGGTCGGTTGCTCATTTCCCGGCAAGGTGCTAAATTAGGCAATCATAGAAAAGATATTTGGAGAATGGCCCTCCTAACTGTCTGGTGGTCTGTGTGGGAAGAAAGGAATGGGAGGTGCTTCAGGAATACCTCAAACTTGGTGGAGTCTCTAGTTAATAGGGTGAAACACCTGATAGTAGAATGGGCTTGAAATGTTGTTCTTCTAAAGGGATGTAACTTGTCTTTTTTAGGTGAATAATCTTCCCGCTATCTCAGCGGGCTGACCTTCCCTGTTTTTGTTACCCTTTTGCCATCTAAAAAAAAAAGGGCCATAGTGTAGTCCAAGAATGGTCCCATGAAAACCAGAAGTGGACTCTGGCCCTTTTTTGGTGGTCCAATAGATCTATGCCCCCACATGGTGGTCAGATCAGCTAGTGAATCACGTGTTTGTACAGTCAAACTGTGGGTCCACAAGCCCATAGTGTTTAATCTCTTAGCCCTTGTTTCTGAAGTTCGGAATTTGTTTTTGGAGTTGAAGACTTTTGCACCGCAGCGTAATACTAAGAATATGGAATTAATATCAATAAAATAAGAGATAAGGATAGCCCAAGGAAAAGAACACACACATGCGCTCACACTATCCAATACCCATGTCCTGAAATTTTAATATTTGGAGGATGTTGTAACCACATGTAAATCCATGTGACATAGATCCAAACCATGGATTGGACTGGCTCACCAATATGAGCCATAACAAAATAGTTAGATTGGAAGATTGTAGCGGCTCATTCTTTTGGCAATTTTCCAGTTAAATGTGAATAGTTGCTACATTTCTTTCCGTAGCCATCCGTGTGCAAGCCACCTATAGAAAGGTTAGGATTTACCTATCGAGGAGATTTCTGGGGTATCGCTCATCCGCTCTGGGTCCAAAAGGATCAACAGTTTGGTCACCCAACCAGCTTTGTAAGATCATTCCTCCTATTAGAAGACCATCTTTGCATATATTTCTGCTAGAAACGGAACCTGTCAACCTTTTAGTTGCTGAACGAGAGCTGCATGGTTACCTATTTTGCTAACCCATTCAGAATTCAAATTGACTCTTGACTATCTCAATGGCAGATTGCTTTTATAGATGTACCTAAAAATGACATGCACACAAGTGCACACGCTCGCATATACACACACATGCACACCTGGTTACCTAGCTAACCCATTGAAATTGATTTTTACTATTGCAATTTTCATGATTTCTTTTGTATTTGAACTGAAAATGACAATAATAGACACTCACATGCACGCGCACCCACACACCACTAGCACAAGAACACGCATGTTCGCCCACCCACCCACACATGCACACACATGCATGGATTTGTGTGTTTGTACTATGTATTAATGTGTGTATCTATTTATGCATGTGCATGTGTGACTCTCTCTCTCTCTCTCTCTCTCTCTCTCTACACACACACATATTACACACCCACCCACACCACATGAGCACTCAATCCCTGGTCTCAGTGTTGAAACAGTCTGTCTACCACTGAGCCATGGAGCCGGACCCTTCTCTATCTATATACATGCATACACGCACGGATGTGTAGGCACATGCATGTGCAAACAAACACATACGCACACAAGCTTACACAGGTATGCACACGCCCACCCACACAGACATTGATACCCATCCACACACCTGTCCATACAAACAACCACATGGCCGCGCAGAGAAACCAGCAATCCCCTCTCCACTGTTTCTATCAGCATGCACCTTATTGACAGGTAGTTTTTAACACATCTTGGTGGGGCCACAGAGGTCAAAACTACCATAGACTTAACAGTAGGGTCAACACTGTGTGATCATTCCCCACTACCGTAGGCTATAGTAGCATTGACTACTGTGGGCCACAGTGTGATGTGTTCATATGTCCATCCTGACCATTGGATTTTCATCCCATTTTGGGCTAGGGGCAAAAAATAGCGTGATTATCCATGACCCAGGTGGGCACACCACAGGAAATAAGAGTTACAAGGGGAAGCTCACCCTTGCTTGCGCTTGGGCCACCTGAGGAATAGCCTTATTTTTGGCATGTCTCTTCATCTTGTTGAGATACATCACATGAATGGATTGGATTTGTTATACGCAACACCATTTTTCCCATACACAATCAATGGAGGGCATCCCCCTCTCAACTATTCCCTATGCCATGGCCTCCCCGTAGTCATGGTTTGGCCTGAGTTTTGGGCTTGAGGTCCAGGACAGAAGGGTGCATCCAGATGGATTGGATATCATGTATTCGGGGCCCACAGGGTTTAAAGCTACTGTAAGTTATGGTAATGTCGACACTGCTTGGGTTTCATTCCCCACACATAAAATGGGAAGAAATTACAATTAGTGTGCACATGCATGTGTTTGTGCTTTATTTGAAAAGAGAAAGAAGTGCTACAATGACAGGGGGGCATAAAGCAGGGGCCTCGCAGCTCACAAACTAACTACAAGAAGAGTACAAAATGGACAAAACAGTACATCAGCATATAGATTCACAAACATCTCCTCTTGCTCATGGAGAATCTCTATCTTGCCGAGCCCCCAACTTAGCTAATGTGGTTGCTTCCTCATTTGCTTCTCTTTTGTTGCACGAGAACGAAACTTAATGATTCAAGCATGGGTCACAGTCTTCCTCAATCATCCCCACTAATCTCCATGAACCAGCACGTGAAGCTGCACAAGAAATAGCATTTGAGGAAACCTCAATAATAGCCGGAAAGAAATTCAAGCTTATAACACCTTGAATACTGCCAACAATGCGGCTACCTTGAGATTATTAGAATCTCTCAATTCAATTGGCCCAGAAAACTCAACAAGCACCAAACCATTAGAGCCACGTACAAGGTATTACGTAACGTAACGATAGTTGTAACGACCACCACCATTACCTTTACGAGATACGGGGTTTAACAAACGCTATGGTCTCTTTTTCTTTTTAATATTGGAAAAAATCTGAAAAACCTGCATCGGATGTAACAAGCTATTAAGGGGGTTGTAACAGCCTTTACAGGTCATTTTTATCATAATGGCATTTACAATCCTGTAACGTGTAATGGTTTACCTTTACGTAACGGCCTTTACGACACACCATGCATACAACCCTACCCACATCAGTTGGACTGGGGTTATAGAATGAACAATATTGAAGTTGATTTTAAAACGGCCAGCAGGAGCGACCATCCATATCAGATTTAGGAACAACTTTCTTCCACTTGCACTTGAGCACCTCATTCCAGTTCTAGCATAGAGCTTGATATACCCTGGAATCTAGGATCTAGTCTCACACTTGAGCCACTCATTCCAGTTTGTGTGCGCACGTGTTTTGAATAGTTAAAGTGACGATATTTTGATTGGACTTCAATGCAAGTAATCACTTTGTTTTTGCAGCATGCATCCTTGTACTATGATCTTTGGAGGAGGAATACGATTTTTAGTCGTTGTCAATAGATTCTTCCCATTTAATATATTCTCATTCGTCATTTCCTGAACTCCAATTAGATTGCCTGAGTTTGTTTGGTTTCCGCTGATTGATTGGTCTAATCAACAATATTCTTTTTGTTGATCTACAATGACAGGCAATTGATGAGAAAATAAGAGAACTCTCTAATTGTCACATTGTCTACCCAGGAATTGACTTTCAAAAGGTTGTATGATCTTCTTTTACCTTGATGCTTTACATGTTACTACTTGGATCTATTTAAATACTTGCTCGACATACTTGTTCAGATCAAAGACAGATGTAACTTGCAAAATATGAAATAGCAAGTCCTGCCAAGTGGCGTCAGTAGATATAATGTGCAACAACCTCTATATATGGAAAAGATACTGTGAGTTTGACCTCATGGGAAGCTTCCCATGAGGTTGAGCTGGGTGGGCCCCACCGTGATCCATGTTGGACATCCATCCCATCAATCAGATGTACCTTTCCATAGTGGGCCATGGGCCTAAAAATCAGGCCAATCCGTAACTTAGGTGGGCCACACCACAAACAACAGTTGAGAGTGTAAACCCACCCATTGAAACATTCATGATTATTTATAAGGCTACTGAGATGTGGTTCAGACATCCAGCCCATCCATTATGTGTGTCCTACTTGGATGAGGGACCAAGTTTCAGCTGTATCCAAAACTCAGGTGGGCCCCACCAAGTGCTTTAAGAAGTTTTAGGCATGATTTCACACAATTTCAGATGGTGTGACCCACTTCAGTTCCAGATATGGTTGATTTTTGGGATATCTAGTAACCTAAAGTGGAACCACCAAATGCACAATCCAGATGTCCGACACAGATCACGGTGGGGCCCACAAAGCTCGACCTCATAGTACCATCCCATGAGGTTGAGCTGTGTAGGCCCCACCGTGATGTGTGTCGAAAATCAACACCGTGCATTTGATGGATCCCCTTTAGGTTATGGGATATCCCAAGCATCAGCCATACACGAAACTCAGGTGGGCCATACCATCTAAAACTATGTGAAGACATGCCTAAAACATATAAAAGCACTGGTGGGGCCCACCTGAGTTTGGATGCGGCCGAAACTTGGTCTAACCCCTCATCCAAGTGGGACACCCACATTGAATGGGCTGGATTTGTGAACCACATCTAAGAGGGCCCAATAAATGACTGAATGTTTTAATGGGAGGGTAACCCCTCTCAACTATTGTATGTGGTGTGGCCCACCCATGTCATGGATTGACTTGATTTTTAAGCCCGTGGCCCACCATGGAATGGTGCATCTGACTGATGGGATAGATGTTCGATGCACATCATGGTGGGGCCCGCACAACTCAGCCTCATGGGAACTTCCCATGAGGTCGACCTCGGTGTTGAAACAGAGACTGTCTACCACTGTGCCAAGGAAGCAGACCCTAAGGGGGAGTTTGGCGCATGGTATTTAGATGGGATTAGGTTGGATGGAACTGTATTTGGTCCCGTGCAAATTCCATCCGGTGTTTGGGGAGGATGTGAAGGGTTGGGATTATGTGGGATGGAATTGCATTTGGTCCCATGCGGGATTCCCATGGATTTTGAAATCTACTACACATGTGGGCCCCACATTGATGCATGTGTTTTATCCATGCCATATGTCCCCTTTACACGTGACATTCTAGTTATATACGTTTACAAGTCACCGACATCCATTGTGAATTTACGTGTACAAGTGACCGACATCTGTTGTGAATTTGGTTCGTTGATTACAATTCCATGGTCCACCAAACGAAGTTTTGCTTAATCCAGTGTTTTTCCCATAGCAAGAATTTTATACCAAACATGGGATTGGATTGCCAAAATACTATGGTATTTCCAGACATGCAATCATTGTGCAATAATGGTGTTAATCCCATCTAATACAATTCCATACCATTTAATCCCACGGACCCAACAGGCCGCAAGTAAATTTAACATTTAACATTTATATTGATTCTTAATATTAGTTGAAATTTGAAGCTTTGACTATTGGTTCAGTTTGCTATTAGACAATCTGTAGCCTTAACCAATCAATGAGAACATGTTCAACATTTATGGCTCATTTTATAGATTACCTAAAAGAAAAGAAAATAAATAAACAGCCGTTGTCCATGTTTTCATAAGTTGGAGTGTCTTAAGTACCTGTTCCACTGACACCTGGACACTTACATGCATAACATGGATTACGTTATCTTAAGATTATCCTTTTTTTTCCTCTTCTTTTCATACCTGTATGAGAACAATAGTACCAGCTACTAATGCAATTTCTTTTTCCCTATCATTAACCAATGTTCATTGACTTCTCTGTCATTCAGAAAGAAGCTGGTATTCCTAGAAAAATCATCAAAGTTGAGGATATTCCTGGGTTGAGTAAGTAACTTTGACTTGTTCTTTGAGTAAGTAATTTTGCTTTTTTGAATTTATCTGATTTTCTGTGGAGTCTGGTTTTCCTTTTGTTCATCAATATTGGTGGAGTTTAGAACTTGAGTGTTTTTTTTTTTTTTTTTTTTGTCCAAAATGAATTTTGTCAAAACTGTGATCGCTTGCAAATTATCTTAGGAGATTTCGGAATCTGACTTTCAAGCTGGGATTGCTTGCACTTACTAATGAACAAATAGTTTCCTTTGTCACCTATTTATAATTATGTGTAGGGTTGGTCAATCATTCCTTAAGCTTACTATGGACATAAGTTTATACCAGTGTTTTCACTAGCTCGTAGCATAGCTCACAGCTAAAACGCTACATGGCATTGCTCCCTGGTAGCATAAGCTACGGGGCACGTGGTGTAAGCTATAGAGCATGCAACGTATGCTACCTGAAATCTCTTTCTTGGGAAAGTGGTGGTGGAGGTTTGGGACGGAGGAAGACTCCTTGTGGAGAGAGATGCTAGCATCCAAATATGGATGTGAGGAAGTGGGGCTAGTGGACTAGGGACTCATCTCTATGCAGAGTGCCTAGTTTGTGGAGAGGCATCGCTAGCATGAAAGACAAGTTCAAGGAGGGGATTGACTTGGTTGGAAATAGAGAAAATATCCGGTTTTAAAAGGATGTGTGGGAGAGTGAGATTCCTTTCCAGAATGTATTGTCGAGATTGGTGCGTATTGTTGTGAACAGATACATTCCCGTTGCTAGATGTTGGGTGGTTAGTGGAAACTCGGTTGTGTACTCACCTCCTTACCAAAGGAATCTATCTAATGAAGAAATTGAAGACCTAGTTATGCTCCTCGAGAGAATCCATCTTATCACTCCTTCAATGGGGGAAAGAGACCACACGATCTGGCAAAAGGGGAGTTCAGGGCCTCAGGCTGATTTTTGGTTCATTCTTTCTATAAGTTGCTTTGCCACCTGTAGCTGGGGTGTTAGGTTCCGATCACAATGGTGTGGCATTATAGGACTCCTCAGAAAGTGGCGACCTTTGCATGATTAGTAGGTAGAAAGAGAGTGTTAACCATCAACAGTCTTCAAAAAAGAGGTATGGTTATTCCCAATATGCATGATGTGTTGGAGATGTTGAATCAATGGACCATTTGTTTATTCACTGCCCCTTCATGCGTGGGGTTTGGGCTAGCCTTCTCAGCTTGTTTAGCATGCCATGGGTAATGCCAGATTCGGTGGCAAGTTTGCTTATGGCATGGCATGGGGTGAACTTCAGGAAGCAAACTAAGGCTAAGTGAAGATTGGCGCTGATGGCGGTTATTTGGACCGTGTGAGGGATAGGAACAGGAGATGTTTTATATAAGCCACTCCGTTTCTCATGTTATTTGAAGGGCAAATTTTGAAGTGGCTTAATGGGCCTCTTGTTTTGTTATTTTAAAGTATCGTGATATTCTTTTTTCTTGATTGGGTTGTTTGGTTTGGTCGCCATCTCGGCAGTTTTCTAATAAAATCATCTTTGCCTTTAAACTTTTTTAAAAAAAATAGAGTTACTCGAATCATCTCAAGAGACATTTGAGTTAGAGTCGAGTTTTCAAGTTCTTATACCCAGTGTTTTAAATAGCGGTAGCGTGATGCGTAGTGCTCAGCCCTCTATAGCGTGTAGCGTAAATACATAGCGTGTAGCATAAGCTACACGATACTTCTATTTTTTAATTTAAAAATAAGACAAATATAATAAATAGTGAAAAATAAAAAAAAAAATGCCTAAAAGATGATTCATTTTATCAATTATAAGCATGTTCAAAAAGTTATTAGTTATCATTTATCAAAAGTCAATCCACATATATAAGCCAAATCAAATAATTATCACATCAACAACTTTCTAAGCAAACCACTTTAATTAATAATGTCTAATTGAAACCACAAGTCACAATTATGAAAAGAAATAAAAATCACATAGGTTAGAAGTATCAAGTATAATACAAGTGTCACATTCCTTAACATTAGAAACAAAGAAAACATGAAAAAAATAAAATAGTAAAAAAATACATTGTAGCTTACGCTACGGATGCTATGCGCTATGTAGCTGTAGCGTACACTACGACCCTTGTAGCTTACGCTACTTGGGACGCTATGTAGGGCTATGGCCACACTACGCTACGTAGCGTATGCTACGGGCGCTATTTGAAACACTGCTTATACCTTACTCTAAACCCTCAAGCTGGTTTGCCAAATGCTTTATATCTGCATTATTTGCATGTGTTATTTGTTTAAAGAAACTCCTCTTTGTGTGATTTCAATTTCTGAAACTACAAATAATAATAATAAATAAATAAATAAATTCATGATTTAATTTATGTACAGTGCTTTACCTGTCCCGGTTTGGTTCATGTGGAGCATTTCTATTCGTAATTCATTGCAGTTGGTTCTAGTTCTTTCTATAGGCATGTAATTGCCGGTGAAGGTTATGCATTTCATTTTTATCAACAAAGGATTGATCCTGGTTATGCACCTTGTTGTCATATACTGTTGGACTTTCTTTATTTGAGTTTATTTTAAAATTTTCCTACCCTTGTCTGGCTTGTCAATTGAAAAATTGATGCATATTGTTCTTCCATGCTTCTTTTAGGACCAAAACAAGTTCTGACAAATAAAACTCCCTAGTTGAAGGAGCTTGCGAGATTGTATCTTTCAAACTTAAAGAAAATGTTCTGAACTTAACTTTCTGTCCAAAACATACAGCAATTGTTTAGTCAACAATGAATATTTTTTTTATGGAACTGATAATCACACCCTTCTGTTTCAACGAGTCCACCCTTTGTTTCTACTTTTCTGATTAGAAGCTTAGAATAGAACGCTTTTGGTACTATCTATTACCAAGTAGAAGAAAATGGGTATATCATAAAAGCACAAGGTGTAAATCATTTCCTTTTTGGATGTACATAATTGCATTGGTCTTTCTGGACATGCTTATCTGAAGCAACTACTTTTGAACAATAGGAGAAGCAGGATGGACTCCTGATCAATGGGGTCATTCAAGACTTAGAACAGCAAACGCTTCTACAGACAGTGTCTCCTATCGTCAGCCATTGAATACCTTCATGCGCTCACTTTTAAAGGCAAGTCCTGTCTTATGGTACTCCTATTTGTTAATGCTATGTTTAAAAGATGGTCCATGTTGTTAAGATTTGGTCGAGCAATGAATGGTGCAGTTCAAAGTTCACCAGGTGACACTGTTTAATGATCCCGAGTTCATGGGAATGTTTATTATTTTTCTGGAAGAATGATCCAAACAAATGTTGAATGCAGTGGGGGCTGTTAACCTCAAGCTCCGTGGTTAATGCCCTGCATTTTGCGTTTCAGAAGTTTTTGTGTGAATATTCTAGAATGGGTGACCCCTAATAGGATCCTGGCATTGCATTTCTTTATTATTATTATTTTTTAAAAAAAAAAGATAACTCATAGAAACAAAATGAACATTACTGGTCAGATATGAAGAATCACTCCGTAATTTTTCTGGTCAAATTGCTCATTCACGGAAGAAAGGGCTGTATGCATTAATCATGGCCAAACTAACAGAAATCATATTTCAAAGTATGCCATAAGAGCTTCCTACATTTTGATGGAGGGAGTTGGTTCAGAAATGTGTTATAAAATTAACAGTAGCTTATATTTTATGCTGTTATCAATTCTACCAAAATTTGTGCAATGCGACTGCCCTGCAATATGGTAATTATAGTGAATGATAGTTAGCCAATTATTTTTCAAAATAAAAATAAAAATGATAGATAGACAATCAGTCCTCTTATGAGTTATGAAGCAGTTTGCCCATGCATTTAACTTACCATATTGTGGATTTCCATGCAAACAGGCAATGAGTGAGCATCCTGATTCTTGGCCATTCAAGGAGCCGGTTGATGCTCGTGATGTGCCCGATTATTATGACATCATCAAAGACCCCATGGGTGAGGCACCCATCTCTACTAGCATAGTCCATTTCAGTGATCTCTATATAATTATCAGCACTCTCCTTGCAGTTTTCATCTTATTTTTGCGATGTGCAATAGCCTGCTTGGATTTCTTAAATTACTGATGAATTATTTTTGTTCTTTGAGTTAATCTTTCATTGGTATGACTACACTTTCAACTGACATGTTTCCCTCAAGACATTATTTTGCTTCGGCAGAGTGAAATGTCTACATCATGGAAATATCTTATTTTTCTTGTGCTTTGATCAAATCGACTGCATCAGTTTGGGGACCCACTAGCTTACTCAAGAAGGAAATCTGATCAACATGATTCTCTATTCACTTGGAGTTTTACAACATGCACTGTCATAGGAGCAAGAGATCTCTGCCCTATGAGAGATTCAAGAATTTCTTTAACTGTCATTCATGATTTTAACTACCGGCTCAAATGCATTTCCATCTCAATGTTTGAGAAAAGTCCATTCTAATTTATAACTATTTCCTCGAAATTCTACCTCTAATAAGTCCTTGGATTTTGTCCACTAAAATAATCTATCTTTGTAGGAGTTCAGATATTCCAATTCTTGCTAGTAGGAACTAGGTCAAATGGTCCATCTTCATCCACATGCACATGCGAAAGGTTTTTTTTTTTATTATTTTTTTTTTTTTTGAGAGGTAACACTACCAAGGTTTGAACCCTGGATCACTCACACGCAATACGCAGTCTCCACCAGCTCATCTAACAAGTGAGAGACACGTGTGAAAGCTTTACTCTCATTCTCGAAAAAAAAAAAAAAACATTGCGGAATTCTGTTATGCGAATTCCATAGGAGGTTCAAGATATTTGACCAAAGAGCTCCTACTATCCTCAGCGATGGTAAGTTACCATTGTTGCTAACAGGAGCAAGACCCCCTTAGCTAGCCTTGGGTGTCTAATACAACTCCAAGTTAATCCTTTGGTTTTTTTAGCTTAGGTATTTGTCCTCAACAATAAGCATGTCATGAGATACAATCTCAATAAATGCTATATGGTTCTCAAAAGATAAAACAAACCCCTATGAGTGTTTGGAGTAACAAACAAAGATACAATCAATTGTTCCATTCCTAAAGTTGCTACATTTTAAGGCAAGCATCAAAAGATAATACTAGTGATCCCTAGGATGTAAGTCACAGAGAACTTCCAAGTTCCATATGAAATCTTCAAAATCAATTTGTAGGAACTCGATTGAAGATGCAAACAGCTGTAGACAACACAGCTTGAAAAGGTCTGGTAGATTCTCCATCTTTTATTTGTATGTGGGGAATCACTCCTCCCCAGGTTTCCTCTAATCTGACAATGCCCATTTGGTCATATAGGGCCCTGGTAGGGTTATTTCCTTCTTTTTCTGGTAGGCAGAACAAGGTGCTCAATTGATAAGCTGTGGAAAAGACACGATAATCCCCATTATGTGTCATGTGTCTTCAGACACCGTATGGGGAAAGAGTGCTTAATGCGTTTCAATATTGTTGATACTTTATTCAATCAATTTTCATTCTTCTTAGTGTGGCATGGGAGAGGTGGTGGCCAATGTTGTTAAATAGCATATGAGATCATGTGCGATTGCATAGACCTGTGCGCATATGCGATCGCACAATTGCATATACGTTCGCACATTTTTATTATTATTATTTTTTTAACATTTTTCAAAAAAATTTTAAAAAACTAGAAAAATAGGGATAAATTAAGAAAAAAATGAATAAATTATTATATGTCATTAACCCTTGAAATACATTAAATTTAAGTAAAATAAAACCAATTACACAATGAATTAAATATTAAGTCATTATTCATCAACAATTCTACATTCTACAATATAGTTAACATTTAACAAATAAGAAATATCAACATTCAACACTACATATATATCAACGATCAATATCAACACACTTTATAAACAAAATGAAGAAGTTATTTATTTATTATTCATTTAATCATATACTATATACATTGATTTAGTTGTCATTGTGGCATATCACTACCAGGTCCACCACCATCATCATTCGAGTCATCTCCTTCCACATACACTTCTTATTTCGTTTCTTCATCATTTGTACGTATTAATACTTCATCAACATCCAATGGTGGATAATCTTTAGCTTGATCATCATTATCACCATCTTCTTCTTCCATCTCAATCTCTTTAACAGGTTGATGGCTAGTACTCGCCCCCCGGCTCCCCCCATCCTTCGCCTTCGAGTGGTACTACCTTCACCAGGTGTCGATCCGTATACGGCATCTTCAACTCGTGCCTATGTCGGGTCCTTGCCAACAAATACTGGATCCTCCATCTCTATGAGTCACTCATTCTCTGCATCCAACTCATCTAAGCAGATAGGGTTAAAGAAACCGGGCTTTTCTTTCCTACTTTGGAATCCTTCTCTCAATTTTTTATTGTATTGAACGAAAACCAAGTCATTGAGTTTTTTTTGCTCAAGATGATTCCTTTTCTTGGTATGAATCCGCAAGAAAGAAAGAGCATTTGACATTAGCTATTTAGATAATTAATTTAGCCTAGGCCTTACACTAAAAAATTGAAGTTTACAACTACTAAACAGTCTAAACTTACTACCTCGAACGTGCTCCAATTGCGCTTGCAACTACTGTCAGAATACGTGAGTCCAAGAATCCTCATAGCCAGCTTCTTTAGAGCTAGATCCTTCCTGTTTGGGTTCACTCCATAGGCAGCCCACCAGTCAGCTAAGAAAAATAGTTCATGTAGGTTAGAGACACTTTGTAGAAAAACTATTTGTAAGACACTAAGACTCACATTCATAATAGTACTTACTGGATAATTTCATCTCCAATGCCTTATTACGATATTCCTTGAGAATATCCTCACTTTTTTGTATAGAAGTCCAGCAAAGTTGAGATCTTGTCATGTTTTCTTCTATTTGGAATCACTCTTTCCAAGATATCAATAAATCCAACCATATGCATAGTTAGTGCTTCTGCTGGATTAGTAAAAGCGAATAAACAGACTAGGTTAAGGATGTAAGTAGCCGAATACAATGGATATGACATTTGGCTGAACCATCTTCTATCTATAATATCTAAAATTGGCTTGTGATTACGGTTTCTATAGTTAAAATGGTTCATGATCTTATTTTTCGTCTTCTCTATTGCATCATATATGTAGCCCATTGCAGGCTTCTCATCCCCGTCCACCAATCGCAACACAATAACTAAGGGCTCGGATGCTTTTAGCGCTTCTACCACTTGTGTCCAAAAATTTTGAGAAATGATTGTTTGTTGAACCTGTTTCCCTTCAGCCTTTTTTTACCAAGGCTCACTTGTAAAATCGGCCGACACTAAACTTCTAAATTCTGATTTTTTGCATGTAATCTTTGTAGTGTTAAAAAGGTTGTATCGAAACAAGTGACCGCTGAACGTAGCAAGTTACCCCTAATGTATTTTCTCATTCGACTGAGAAGAATGGCGTGTTTGTATATAAAGACCGTGATTCTTCTAGCCCTTCCAATCATACTTATAAATAACATTTTTATATCTTCTAACATAAGATCAACACAATGGGCCACATAAGGGGTCCAAAATAAACGACACCTCTTCTCTATAAGAAGACGTCCGACCATTACATATGAGGTTGCATTGTCTGTAATTACTTGTATAACATATTCCTTACCTATTTCCTTAACTACATTATCTAGTAATCTAAACAAGTATTCTCCAGTGTGTGGATGGTCTAATGCATCCACGAACTTCAAGAACATTGTCTCAGCTGGACAATTTAACAAAAAGTTAATGAGAGACCGACCAGATCTATCAGTCCATCCATCGGCCATTAGTGAACACCCATATGTTTTCCACGATTCTTTATATTCAGTTATGAAGGATTGTATATATTCAACTTCAGTTTTTACGCATGTCTCCCTCATTTCATGATATGAAGGAGGTTTAAGCTCAGGTCCAAATTGACCTATAGCCTCAACCATTACTTTTGAAGCTTCTCGATTTAACGACGTTGAAAGCAATGCCGGTTTGGTAAAACCACTCAACAATATATTGAATAGTGGTTTTTCTATCTTTTTGTTTATACCAGTTCTCTAAAGGTGTTTGAGCTGACCCTTTGCCTCTACCCCTTTGGTCAATCACATCCTCGAGGTGTGGTCTACACCATCTATCCATGAGCCCATGCTCTCGGGCTCTTTTCGATACCATTGGTTATACGTGTGGTCTAGACCAGCCTGTCGAAGTAGAGGAAGTGAGACTAGTTTTATCTACATTAACTACGTTTATATCTTCATATGCATCTTGTTCCAAATATTCCTCCTGACGTAGGGCACTATTGCATCTCTTTCTTGACCGTTTTTCCATATACTCTATGATCTACCTTCAGATTTCTTGAGTAATTTTGTTGCATATTTTTGCATTCGACCCCGGTAAATGTTCAAGGTGTTGCTTGTGCATTGCAATGCCACCGGAAATACACACCCACATAACTCACATACTATGTGAGTCTTTTCCATAACAGTATGGTAGTGCCCATACTTTCAACTCGGATCATTCGACTTGGGTTTCAAAGAGAAAGATTGGAAGAAAACATTATGTTGGTGGTGTGTGTATTGATTGCTAGTAGCCTAATACTATAAAGTAACTAGAAAGTAAACTAAAAAGTAAAAACTAAAGTAAGAGACTAAAGAGATGGGACTTGGGAGAGGGAGAGGGAGAGAGTACACTAGTAGTAGACTGGTAGAAACTAAAAAGGGAGAGGGAAAAGAAAAGGAGAGAGAGTTGAGTTACACTTGTAGAAAGGAAGAAAAAGAGGGAAAAAAGGAGAAAGAAAGAGAGTTGAGTTACACTTGTAGACTTGTAGAAAAGAGAGGGGAGAGAGATTTACACACAAACAAAATTACAATTACAAATTTAAAAAGAAATTCTGAATTCTTTAGTCTTCACTTCTTGTCGAAGTTGTCTTCTCTTCACTTTTGCCTTGAGTCCTTGACTCTTGACTTGAGTTTTGATCTTGATTTTAGAATTATGTAGAATGTAGATTTGTAAAGTTGTGTTGTTGTAAGTTGTAACACTAAGTTACTAACACAACACTAACTTGTAACTTGTGATAAAGTAACAAACAAAGTAAAAAAAAAAATGTTAGTTGTTAGAAAACTTAGAACTTGGATATTATGAAACTTCAAGAGAAAATGAGATAGAAAGAGAGAGAGAGAGAGAGAGAGAGAGAGAGTGGTTGGTGTGTTGTGTGAATATTTATAACTTGGAAAAATTAGAAACTAGAAAGAGAGTTTAATTCAATGGATGGAGAGCTTGGTTGTCTTATAATGTCTCTTGAATCTTGATTATTGAATCTTCGTGGATGTATGTACTTGTCTCTTGATTGAAACTTCAATCTCAATCTTGATTATTGAATCTTTGTGGATGTATATACCTGTCCCTTGATTGAAACTTTAATCTCAATCTTGATTCTTGAAAGAAATATGGATGGAGGAGTGAAGCTTAAGGCTTAGAATTGTTTAAGAGAGTGTAAGACAGTGTAAGAGAGCAAAATAGAGATAGAGAGAGTTTGATCTTTGAGTTCATGTAGGAGTGCTTAAAATCTTTTTTTATAGAGAAAAAAAAATTTCCAACGGTCAGGTTTCTGACTATTGGCAACTATACGATTGCATACATCGCATATGCGATCGCATATCATGGCATATGTGGCATATGCGATCGCATATGTGTAGTTATCGCATATGCGATCAGTGCAGCCCTCGGCCTATTGTTAGCCTAAAGGATTCCACACAATGATCTCCTTTTATGGCCACCAGTGTGTTGTCATGTGCGATCGCTTATGCGATCAGTGCACATATGTGCGCATATGCGATCACACATGACAACAAACTGGTGGCCATAAAAGGAGATCATTGTGTGGAATCCTTTAGGTTGGCAATAGGTCGAGGGCTTGGGCCCAAAATATCAAAGTTTTTAACAGGGCCAACCCAAAGGCCTGGCATGACTAGTTCAAAATTTAGGCCCATGCCCCATTGCCAGGCCTAAGAAACCTTCTGTTGGTTTGTTGTCGCTTTGGGTTGAGTGCAGCAATAGATGCCTTCTGCAATAGGCATCCAACCTTGATTTAGTGTCTGGCAAGACCAAATTAGACGTGGTGGCATTCATTAAAAAAGGGATGTGGTGGCGTGGGCCTGGTCTCTTAAGCAATTTGCCAATGGTTCGCAAGAATATTTAACTCCTTTTGGTCATGATTCATTGTCTTTGCCTGTGTTAGAGAAGAATTTTTTTTCTTTCTCAAGTTTGATTATGTTAGAGAAGAATTTCTTTCTTTCTTAGGTTTGATTATGTTGGCATTTGTTCCAAGCTGGGCCCCATTAGGGTACTCCAGCTTGAGGGGGAGTGCTGAAAGGTTGATAGTTGTATAAGGCTCATGTCCATGTAATCATTGTTTAGATTATCTCCAATATTACGATAATATCTCCAACTCAGTGATACTGATAACACTGGTAGTGATACCGATAATACTAGTAGTAACAGAAATTCCAGGTATCGGTGATATATTGTTAAGTATCATCAATGTATCAATATCGCCAATGTATCGCCAATCTTTTGGACTGTAAATTCCAGGTGTTGCTTGTATTGTCAATTTATTGCCAATATTTTCAACTATGTAATTTCCAGGTGTCGCTTGTATTGCCTGTGTATCAACAATATTTCGATAATATCACCAATGGATTGCCAATGTATCGATATCGCCAAAAATCTATTTACTAAAAATGTTTGGATGGATGGATGGATGGGATGGATGGATGGATGTGGATCATTGGATGGGATGGGACAAATGGTTGGATGGTTGGATCATCATGCATGTGTATTATGTTAATATGCTTACTTATACGTAGATGTATAACGTATGAATACATAATGCATGTTTGTTTGCTTGTTAATTGGTTTAATAAGATTTAAGTGATTGTTGTGTTACTATCAGACTGATTTCTTATGACATCACATACTTTTAGACCCTGTTAAATGGAAATTTATTATGCATTCCTTTCGTAATATTTTTTATTCCTAAATATTTAAATGTGTATTTTAGCATCTCTTAAGTTTCATTGAAAAATTCCATTGTTTTCCTTATGTTTCCCCAATATTCCCCCAATGATTCTTGCATTTTCAGAAATTGGCGATATCAATATTGTTTCTATATCCCCAGCTAGCGAGACTTGTAGCGATACCGATACTTCGAACATTGCATGTAAAAAGGCCCATAGGCCCCATTCACATTTTCACTGTTATAAATAAGAGTTGAGGGTTGGGGTTTCAATATACCCTAAGCATCTCACGTTCTTGCCATCTCTCTCTCTCTCTCTCTCTCTCTCTCTCTCTCTCTCTCTCTCTCTCTCTCATTATCTCTCTTCTATCTTTCTTCTCTTTCTTCTCATTGTAGCTTCTCATAGGCCCTCAAGATTAGCACAAAGTAGCTGTTTAACATGGAATCAAAGCCTATGTGCTCCTAGGGTTTTTTTCTTCTTCTTCTTTTTCTAGGGTTTCTTCTTCTTCTTTTCTCTTTTTCTTCTTTTCCCTTCATTTTTATTTTTTTATTCTTATTCAATTCTTTTTTTTTGAAATTTTTTCTGAAAGACTTGCTAATTTTTATGTTGCCTTGACTAGGGTTTGATGGATTTTTCTTGTTGAAGCAGATTTTTGTGTTGCCTTGGTTAAGGTTGCTGGATTATTTTTTTTTAATTCTATTATTTATTATTATTATTTTATTTTTTTAGGTAGATTTATTGTGTTGCCTCGGCTAGTGTTTGCTGGATTTTTATTTTTATTATTTTTTGTTGAAGTAGATTTATTGTGTTGCCTCAGCTAGTGTTTGCTGGAATTTTCCTATTGAAGTAGATTTTTATGTTGCCTTTGTTTGGGTTTGTTGGATTATTATTATTATTATTTGTTTAAGCAGATTTTTATGTTGCCTTGGCAAGGGTTTACTGGATTTTTTCTATTAGAGT